>AP028424.1:222500-385000 GCA_036509395.1 Antheraea yamamai | reverse complement strand
CTGTAGTGGTACAAAAATGTAAATTAATTTACCTATGTCGTATAAGGAATTATCTTTTATTTACTTGACATGTTGAAGGCCGAGTGACAAACAAAGCACCGCTTAAACCGGCGGGTATAGAACTATGAAATTTCACACAACAGGTTCTCACACAGGTGAACACTATAAAAGGAAAATTGAAAATACGTTCCTAAATAAGATTGATTAAAGTGTTTAAATTTCTGCAACGCTTAGGACGATAAAACCCAGAAATCACATATCATCATATAAATAAAATATGAATAAATGAAAGACACACGTTATCATATTGTTAAAAAGCATAGCTATGTCATAAGCAAGTTATAATGCACGGTCAGATCAATACTTCAAGAACCCTCACATCAGCGGCCATTTTGAATGTAAAATATTGTAAAGCTGCGGTATAATAAAAATGAATGCAGTTCTGAATCAACAACAGAACTATTATGAAGTGATTGAAAGATTACTATATTTAAATAAATGCATGGTTGTAGGGTGCTAGAACGCAATTTTGTTCAAGTAGATCGTGATCACTATATTTTATTGAAGACTAGGGTTGTTGTGACCATTATTTATTATTACTTTAGCGGATAAACTGACATTAGGGTTTACCGCCTTTTACTTACGTAGATACAATATATAAAGGTATTGTTTTGAAACAAGGTCTTCGTAGTATTTTCAGTATTAATATTAAACTCAATTTCAACTCTTCAACTCAATGACAAAAAGTCACAGTTCTCAATTACTCATAGTTAACTAGATAGTATAATATAAAATCAGTTTACCTGTTTATAAAGACATAAGCAAAAATAAAAAGGTATATTCTCATTATAGGATCCCATTATATGCTCTTCCGTCGAACGTAAACACAATAGATGCCAAATTGAGTTACATCGTGGTAGAGAATGTATTGCAAGGAAATGCACATAGTAACGTAATTATCGAAGCGAAGAGTCCTGTACGCGACCTGATAAACTAAATAAAGATCACTAATTTAGTTTGTCCCGCGCACGAGAGCGCCGCATAAAAGCCCTTGCGGTATATTAATGCATAAAGGAAGTGGACGAAATGAAGTATGTATTTATAAAAAAAATATAATAATAAACTGAGTAACAATATATTGTTTATAATGGGCATTCAATATCTTAGAAATATATATCCTCGACATTTTTCAAGTCAAAAAAAACAAAATACATGTATTTCCTTCAGTATTCTTGCAATAATACTTCAAGGATTATGAACTATGTATTTTTCCGGAAAGGACTAACTTTCAGCTTTAAAATATCACGGGCATACGAGTATATCTATACTAATATTATAAAGAGGTAAAGTTTGTGAGTTTGTGACGTTGTGGCGTTGTAAGGGGTAATCTCAGGAACTACTGGTCCGATTTGAATAATTCTTTCAGTGTTATATAGCTCATTCATCGAGAATGGTTATAGGCTAGGATATATCATCACGCTAAGGCCAATAGGACGGAGCACAGATGAAAAATGTTTCAAAATCGAGAGCAAAAGTTTCTGCTGTGTGTCAGCGTTAGCCCAGAGTAGTAACTATTACTACGCGGACGAAGTCGCGGGCAGAGGCTATAATCTATATACTAATATTACAAAGAGGTAAAGTTTGTGAGTTTGTGACGTTGTAGGGGGTAATCTCAGGAACTACTGAACCGATTATGAAATACCATACCATACCATTATGAAATACCAATATAAAGCCACGTTATTTATGAGTGTCATAGGCTATATATCATCACGCTAAGATCAATAGGAGCGGAGCAACAATGAAAAATGTTTTAAAATCGGGGCTTTTTTCCTTTTGAGAGATTCCGCTGCGTTTTAGCCCAAAATAACTATTCCACGCGTGCAAAGTCGCGGGCAGAAGCTATGAACTAATTATATTATCTATAATCTATACTAATATTATAAAGAGGTAAAGTTTGTGAGGTTGTAGGGGGTAATATCTGGGGAGTCGGAGAAAAATGGTCGAACGAAAATGTTTCTTACGAACTCTGCCTTAATTATGAGATATATATGATTGAGTTCTAGAGAAAGGGTGTAGCTTGATAATGCCTATAACCGCCCAACGAAGTGGGCACGGGTCGGCTAGTCTATAATATGATTATTTAGAACGACTAAACAAGTGAAACCTGAAAATTGACAATTTAATTTACGTAGGCCGCCCCATTATTACATTATGAATCTGTGTCTTTAGGACCTTAAAAACATTTCCACAAAGTGTAAGTAAAATCAAAACAGAGTGGCTTTTGATTTTTTTAAATTTCGTTTTCTGTTTCCTATACTTTTAACAGTGTAAAGTTTGGATATAAGAGATACATTCTCGAACTACTAATATCATTCTGAAATTCTATTAGATAATAGTAGAATATTTTACCACAGAGCGGTATCATATATATTAATACGTGAAGCTAAAACTTTGTACCCCTTTCTAAGGGAATTGGACGGACGGACGTGAAATTTTGCATAGTTAAAGTTTATATGGAGAAGAAGTGCAGAAAGCTATTTTTTATATAAAATGCATAACAAGTATATTAAATTAATTAAAATATACATTACTCACACTACTGCTCAAATTTTACACAACATATACACACATATAAATGGTCCATCACTCTTACGTTCCAATATTTTACCTTTTCAATATTTTTAACATGACTGACGTTGCATGCCTTACATGCCCTTTGAAATCAACTGGTCAAATTGTAGGTTAATTCTATAATAATATAATATGTAAATTCGTAATTTAAATAATTATCTTTATTAAATTTATGGAACCACTGAAATAATGATAATTTCTATTTGGTCTCATAGAATATCAAAAATTTTAGGTGACAGGACTGCTTTCACTTCATGTCACTTTGCTTCATGATGTCATAAGAGTAAAGCAATATTACCCAAGGCAAAGTCAATATAATAATAATTATATATTCAAACTCACGTGAAATAATTATTCAATAAAAAAAAGAGTCAAAAATACTTTGTAAAATCAAAATAAGAAAATTTGTTTGCTCATGAAAGTAATCTATGACTTAGATCTCCGCGGTTAAAATGATGCAGTTCAACTTGATGTAGCAATTATATTTATTACAGTTGATGATAAATTTTGAACAAAAAGGAATTCATTTTCAAAAGTTAATGGCAGTATTAAAAACTTCTTTGTTTTGGATTCATTATTTGATTCTATTGTGTATCCATTACTTTTCCAAACGATGATACTGGGTGTATCACTATTCCTTATAATGTACAGACTACATTTAATTCAATTTCACCCAGAAATACCATCTACCCATGATATCGTGTAAAATCATTACATAGTATAAAACAAAGTCCCCTACCGCGTCTCTCTGTCTGTCTGTTCGCGATAAACTCAAAAACTACTCAACGGATCTTCATGCGGTTTTCACCAGTGGATAAAGTAATTCATGAGGAACATTTTGGTATATAGTTTTTCAAGGTTTTTTTTATTATCAGAGAGGGGCATCGTCCGCCGGGCCGGCTAGTTAATTGATAATTGTGTCATGAGTTGTGATAAATTTCTTTATTTTCGTAGAGTTATCTTTACTTAGAATTTCAGAGCCTTACCACCTTACGTAACCGTCTGTTTTCGTTTCAAACTTATAATTAATTTCGACATAGATTTTTTTATGCTTATACAATTTAAAAAAAAGTGGCAAATAACTGAGTAGCCATGATGAAAACCTTTGATAATAGAAGTATTTCCCTTTGACAAAAGAACCCGAATAAAGTTGAAACTTTAAAAAATCAATGAATTATGGTCGAATGTCGACCACTGGGCGCCCACTAGTTATTTATAGATATATGTGTTACATTGTAACCAAAACGTCCGTAGGTACGTACGTACCCGCGAGTCACGGATGGTTGTTGATATAGAGTCGCGATGTCCTCTATACACATTAGGTCAATTATGATATCGCGTATTGATTTTCTTATGCAACGACAGTGAACCCCGGATGCGCACTACGTCTAAAATTGATGCACGAGTATAGCTAGGACTCGTACTCGATTACATATGCTGAAAAACATAGAACTGTAGCCGGTTTTGTCAAAGTTCGAAATATCTAGTAATAATAGTTCTACAAGCTGGTATTATTATTATCCGTAGTGAATAATTAAGGTTCGAGTTACGTAGGTACGCAGAAACTAGAGTGCACCATACTCCAATGGAGTATTCTAGTATTCGTTTTACTCGAGTTCTCCTTTGTTTATTATCCAAATATTACGGAACCCAATTATTCGAGTTTTTCGGATAGTTATCAAATGTTTATGCAGAACAACGATGTCCTTACGTGATTATACGACACTGGGTCACTGAATTCAATTGAAGAAGATTTAAGCATGCGATTCTAAGCATATTAAGCATGTCCTTGAAAATAACAACTTGTCTTTTATGATATCCCTTTGTAATCATTCTTGTCTAATTTATTTTTTCTAGTTTGTCTCACCGAGTCGACAATTCGTGTGAGTAGTTAATAAATATTGGAGAATATGACTCTCCTTACTTGGCTAATACTTATTCGTTTGTTATCTTTCAGCATAAATTTTAGGTTAAAGCTACATATCACTAATTGACTAACATGCATCTATTTTGTAGGTGGTAGAGCCACGCTGAAGCTATTATTGGTTTCAGCATGAATGGGCCGGCTCGCCCGGGGTAGTACCACCCTCCACAGAAAACCGACGTGAAGTAACAGTGCTTGCTTGCATTGTTGCGTTTCGTTCGGACAATGACAGCGCCGGAGGCCCACCTCCCATCTCCTCTCCCCCTCCTTCCCTTTCCCCAAAAACACAGGCTAGCAACGCACTTTCGACTCTCCTGGTATTGCAAGTGTCTATGGACGGTGTTGATCACTTAACATCAGGTGACACACATGTCCGTTTGCCTGCTATGACATTAAAAGAGAACTATATTTGCATATTAGTCAATCATTTTTTCCATAGTTGATGTACATTTAGCTGATTATGTTAATGCAATTTATTATGATTATTATTTTAACTAAAGCCAAAAACATGCAATTTATTTTGTGTTTTTATTTAAAAAAAGAGGTATACGAAAAACTCGAATTAAGCAAGCGAATTTAGCAAACCGTAGCGTCGGCTCCTTGCGTTGCTGAGTAACATTTGACTTATTATTGTATAACATAAAATTTAAGTTGCATCTATCTGTGCTATCGGGCCTCTTTTTTCCTAATGCAATAATTATGAGCGGCTCGTTACTTTGTTAAAATACGATTTTTTTTGAGATTTAATACAGTTAATAAGAGTGTTGTCAACATTTTTTATACTTTATCACGTTTAATGTCGCATATACATTTCGAATGTTTCGAATAGTCTTATCAAAATCAAATGAGGTGTAATAAAATAGAATTCTTGATATTCACTGAATCAATACGTATTTTCAAGGAAAAGCTTTTATTGTTGTTAAGAGACATAAATTTTAAATTCGAGTTTTAAGTATATATACTATTGATTTTTTATAATAATAAAATATAATAATAATCTTATTTTCGGTTTTGTATATTATATTTTATAATATATGTTATTTATAATACATACAATGAAACTGTAACCATGCCAAATCTGTACATTAAATACTTTTTGAAAATTATAATCGGGGTGGACTTTGTTATCGATATAGAAACCATAAATATTTAGTTTACAATTTTTGACTGTCTGTCTGTCGCTGTATCGCAGTATCACTGTGAAAATATTGAACCAATTTTGACTTAGTTGAATTGGAAACATAAAATGTAATAAAACATTTTCGTTTTATCGAGTCTTAAGCCACAACGACTCTAAAGAAAGTTCACTCAATAACACCATGTCGAGATAATGGTGACAAATAGATGTATAACTAATTATATGAATCTGTCATTAATATGATGTTAAATTTATTCTATAAAAGTTGTTTCCACATATATTTAATCTACTTAAATCTATATACAATAATAAAGGACTAACGGGACGAAATCTGTACATTAAATATTTTAAAGAAGAAATAGTATGTTGGAGCTTAAAATAAACGCCAGAACACATTTCCACAGTTCTTAAAATTTTGTCTGTCTGTCGTTTGTCTGTACAAACGTTCACGATTCACGCAAAAGCTGTTATGGATTTAGACGATGATAACCATGTTTTACATATATACTACATTCATATATACATATATTATTTTATTTATAAGAAAACACAAAAGAGAATGCTTATTATAGGGTGGTTCAATATGTGAACAATTTTGATGTCTGGAACTAACACCTGTCATTGTCTCATCCGTCGAAAATGAACGTAGCTATAATGTTTTTGCTGATTATAAAAAAAATCCTGGACAAATTATATACCAAAACGTTCCTCTTGAATCACTTTATCTACTGGTGAAAACTGCATAAAGATCCGTTCAGTAGTTTTTGAGTTTATCGCGATCAGACAGACAGACAGACGCGGTAGGGGACTTTGTTTTATACTATGTAATAATGATGATATGTACTAGTTGTATATATTTGAAATATATACAACTAGATTTTGTCGTGGCACGCTGCGTCTCGAAGAACAAAATCGTTCACAAAGGGTGAGGCCACTTAAATCGCCGATGTCTAGTTTTTAAACACAAAATACAATCCTATGATTTGATTAATCGCTGTTTATAATTGAAATTTCATACGGACGTAGTCTCGGGCACAGCTAGTACTACAATATAAAAGTACATTTCACAGAATTTTCGTAGCACCTATATGTTGGGAGGCTAATATTTAAGTATATTTTAATTTAATAAAGTAAATTGTAATTTCAGGTTGCGGCAGGATTGGCAGTTCTTGTGAATCGAATTATCTAAATGAAATGAAAGTATAAACAAAGAATAATTCATTATTTTATCAAAACATCAGCACTATTTTCTTTTAAACTTTTGTAAATGAAGTATCCTTCATTATAAAAAGCAAGAACACAATAATCTTGTTTCAATCTATTTCAATTGTTCATTAATGAAATTATTATTTGTTTCAGAAACCGACACAGCCGAGTAGCTTGTTATATTCGAAACTAAAATTATTATTTGTTTAAGAAACCGACACACCCGAGTAGCTTGTTATATTCGAAACTAAAATTATTATTTGTTTCAGAAACCGACACACCCGAGTAGCTTGTTATATTCGAAACTAAAATTATTATTTGTTTAAGAAACCGACACACCCGAGTAGCTTGTTATATTCGAAACTAAAATTATTATTTGTTTCAGAAACCGACACACCCGAGTAGCTTGTTATATTCGAAACTAAAATTATTATTTGTTTCAGAAACCGACACACCCGAGTAGCTTGTTATATTCGAAACTAAAATTATTATTTGTTTAAGAAACCGACACACCCGAGTAGCTTGTTATATTCGAAACTAAAATTATTATTTGTTTCAGAAACCGACACACCCGAGTAGCTTGTTATATTCGAAACTAAAATTATTATTTGTTTCAGAAACCGACACACCCGAGTAGCTTGTTATATTCGAAACTAAAATTTTAGTGAAAATAATTTGACATTTTTCAACGATCAGGTTATATTTTAATTTAGTTAAAAGTAACAGTGGTATAACACAAATATCCAAATATAAAGTTAGAAACAAGATAAGTGTGTCTAGGTGAGACAGTATTCGATAACAAACGCGGAACCTGGTCATCCAGGGTCTATCGATCTGACCCATTAACCTGTAGCCTAGGCGAGATATACACGCAACGGTGCAGCGGCAGTACCAATGCACAGATAATTTGCACTTCCTAATAAAAAAAATCGCTGGAATTTGAGTTCTACGTTGGTATATCTATGAATAACTTTCAAATAGAACATAGAACAGAGAATATTATTTTGTCTACCCAAAAATATCAACTGTCTAACAAAAATAACTACTGAACGGACTTTGACGAAATGTGGTATGGTAGTAGTTTATACACCGGTAAAATATTTAGGCTATTTTATATATATATATATATATATATATATATACTAGCGGACCGGGCGGACGTTGTCCTGCCTTAAAAACAAAAAAAAATCCTAAAAGTCGATCGCAGCGCCACCTGCCGGGTCCAATTGTGAATCTAAACCATTCTCGAATCTCCACGAACACACACAAAAAATTTCATCAAAATCGGTCCAGTCGTTTAGGAGGAGTTCAGTCACATACACACGCACACAAGAAATATATATATTAAGATATATATCATTTTTTGCTTTTAAGAAAACACAAACGAGAAGAAATTTACTCTGACAGAGTATGCTGCGCAGTGTCCTCCGCAGCGCTGCATTCATGGCATGTCGGCGGTCGGCTCCTTGCGTGCGATCTGGTGCAGGTACCATCCGAAACAATCATGTTCGGTGAGTACCTGCACCAATCGAAATGACAGGGAGCACCACTCCCTGTTACACCATTCCGGCAGGACCGGGCGGACTACATTAATTATGTAACGCCCGTAAAGCGCGTTCGCCAGATCCTACCTCCACCGCTCCATAGCTCCCTCCCTCTCCAACCGCCTTTTTCTTCTAACTCCCTGGGAGTTGGAGGCTCACCAATTCTCTTCCATGCTACACGGCGGCAAGAACTCCCGCCTCCATCTCCCAGGGTAGGGAACCGGCAAGCACACAGGCCATCGCAGAGGCCACGGTGCGGTACCCCCTCACCGCCCTCTGCGCAACGCCCGCACGTTGGTGGCACGGAGAGCGTCAGCCCACATCGGGGCCCCATAGACGGCCATCGCTCGCACGACTCCCGTATACAGTCGACGACACCCGGCACTCGGCCCCCCTATGTTGGGGAGTAATCAGGCGAGTGCCGCCGCCGACCCCACAATCCAATCCATTTTAAGGGGCTTGAACCGCCAACGCCCATTCAGGGTGAAGCCCAGATATTTCATCCGGGTCCCCACTCCGATACGGGCGCCATCTACAATTAAGTGGGCCCCAGGTGGTGGCCCTCGCCGAGGCCCATGGAATAAGGCCTAGCCTCCGGTTGCGCCCAACCACGATGGTTGTGGCCGCTGTGGCTAGGCCCACCAAACTACTCCATTCTACCCCCCGGGCTACGATTAAGGTATCGACCACGTAACATATTAGACGCGCTCCGTCTAGGGTGCGTCCGTAGTGTGCGTCCACAGAAGCGGCCCTAAGGCCGACCCGAAGTACCGGAGTGCCTCTCGAAGATTCTTCTATTTCTTTTGTTTCTATGATTAATTTTTCCTAATAAATATATTCTGTGTAGTTAATTAATAAAGAACATACATGATTAAAGAAGTTTCTATTTACTTATGGACTCTGAGATTTCTATTTCCTTTCTTCATTTTTGACAAAACGCAGCCAAGTCACTAATTTTATCCAGAACATCTTACCTGGAGTAATATGAAATCATTACGTCATGAAATGTCATCTCCAAAAGTCTTGATATCATTTCCATACTACTGCCGTCATTTCCGGTAATTCCGTAAAGTTCTAATTTGAATTTCTTTAAAAATATAACTTTTACAATTGTGCCTTTTATATCAATAACATTATTTTTATCATTGTAAATTTATATAGTACCTAAAGGCTTAATTTGTCACGGAATAAAAAAGTTTCTTAACATGTATGGTGTAGAATCAAACTTAGTTTATATACCCAAGTGGTAGAGATGATTTTTTAATTGTATTTTTACGTATTGTGGATGTGTAGGGTCTATGTACCATAGGTTAGGTGTCGTACTAGAGAAAGACAGAGAAAGAGAGAGACTGTATATAATATATACACAAATAAAATTTTCATTTCAATAGCAAACCTACTCAAGGATTACCTATTGGTGTATTAACTTTTATTAACTTGATTATCCCAGATCATTCAGTGTTTAATTTATCATTACTCTTTATATATAAAAATCAATATTAATGTCCTCTATGCATGCCAAACTACTGATCAGATTGTGATAATAATTTAGGAGGGTACTCTGGGGACGACCGAGAAGGTTCCTGTATCAAAAAATCTAAATATATAAACGTTTTTTTTAAATATATTAATGAAATTGTTTGCCTTAAAGAAAGAAAGGGCTTTTTCTTCTTATTGAAACTTTTTACAATACATTTGATATTGTTTTGACATGTTTGACATATTTCAATGAAACATCAGTTATCATAATTAATCAATTCCATTTGTATCAATGTAATTTTTAGGAATTTATGTAGTTCTGGCATGGATACGAGCACATAGTGTGATCCGGAGTAATGAAGCTGTTGATCTTATCGCTAAAGAAGCTGGTTATTGGATACCAGCCTGGATATTTCGATCATTATAAAACCTATGTTCAGGATTTATCCTCTCCAAACAATCTATGCCCGTCTGATTTTAACAAAGGCACAAAGGTATTATATGTATTTTATCCTTTTGTTAATACTGTAATTTCATGTGTTTTAACAAAATTAAACTTCAACATAACACAATAAAAAACATTAATTATTATGTAAATATATATTTATTTAAGGCCTTATGTCTGTAGTGTTGTGTTTGTCTTTGTGTATCTCAGTGGTATAATCTGGAAGAACTAAATTATATAATAAAAAAATAATATTATATATAAAGTGACTCTCCCATGATTAATTTGACAATTGTAGAATTCATGAAACTTCAATACTAAAAAGTTGAGATTTGTGAGTTTAGATGTTCGGGGTTATCTCTGATACTACTGATCCGATTTTGAAAATTATTTCACTGTTAGAAAGGTATATTAGATTACTTTTTATTTAGGGAAATATATATTATATAGTAAATGGGGCGTGGCGGTGAGGGTCAAAGGAGCAACCCAGTGGATATCGGGAAGACAATTCTTGCCAATATATATATAGTATAGTTTCAAGTCACAATTGGACCCGATAAGTTTCGCTACAATCGGGTTTTAGGTTTTTTAAGATTTTTGGCGTTGGGAAATAAAATTGAAAACGGTAATAACCTATTTGGTGCAGACGAAGTTGCACGGGTCAGCTAGTACTATAATAAAACTGTAACAAGGCCAAATCTGTACATTAAATATTTTTTGAAAATAATTATTATCGGGGTAGACTTTGTTATCGGTATAGAAGCCAAAAATAATCCTTTTACAATTTTTGTTTGTCTGCCTGTACCTGTGAACACGTATCACTCTGAAAGTACTAAACCAATTTTGTCGAAACTTGAAATCAAATCAAATCAAAAATACTTTATTCAGTTTAAACCTTAATAAGGCATTTATGAACGTCAAAAACAACCACCGGTTCGGAAAACAACCCAGTCATCGAAAAGAACCGGCAAGAAACTCGATCGGGTACATTTTACATATATTTCCAATACATCATACAATGCTTTTAGTGGATGCACAGAGAGGAGTCAATTCCAGACATCACTATCATTCACATACTGATCCACTCTATAATATCCTTTTGATACTAAAACAGGTTTGACGTGGCGCTTAAATTTACAGTCCCGCAAATCGGTAACATGCTTTGGGACTTTATTGTAGAACCTAACACTATTAAAAAAAAACAACACACAGTGAAACAGTGATAACTAATATTACAAGGTTACATTTAGGATACTTTTTGTCCCATAAAACGCAAGGGGTTCTCCAGAATAACGGATGAAAGTCAAAAATTTGTAGTTAGTGAAATTCTTGACGGATTTTGGTAAATTTTCTTTGTGCTATATATAGCAAACAGATTATCCATAAATTTAAGCTACATTGGAACGAAGTTCCTTATTGCGCGTTACGAGCTGAAGGGAGCTAGACCGAAAAAAGTGTAACAAGAATTTTTTGCGACACCTTAGTACAAGAGCGAGCAACGTTGGAAGAACAAAAATTCTAGAAGCTGGTTCTTAGTATATTTTTATTTATGCTCTTCCAAACAGGGGTCAAGATACCTGGTTGCTGGTAAACGTTGTGTTTATTAATGCGTACCACACCTTTACAGGTAAAAATATTATTGATTTTTAAATAATTTTAGGAAACGTTTTTTTCAGTAAAACTTTCTAAACTAAACGTTATTAAAAACATGAATTTATCACTGCCAGACAATTTTATTATTGACAATAATGTACCCGATCATATTCTTTATAAATAAGTATAATTTATTTCAAACCAATTTAGTTTTTCCATTGCAAAGAACATATTTCATTTTATTAACCACTATGATATTAAGATTTCACCGTAAACAATGAAAAACAAAGATAAACGTAAACATATGACCTAGGACTGACGCCATCTTGAATACATGCGTCATTAACAGGCGCTGCCACAATTATCGCTATCTTTACCATACAGCCGATGTTGCGCTAAACTATAGTCGAGTTATTCTATACATATTATTTTTAATTTACCCTCTTTTATGTTTAAATAAAATAATATTCAAATTACAGTTATCTTAAAATGGTTTTTATACATATTTTTTTTATTTACAAAAAATAGCATCGGGCACCTTCTTGTTAACAACAAAGATGTCTGGCAATAATAATTTCATGTTGTAGTAGCGTTTCAAAGTTAGTGAAAAACAAAACATTTTAAACATTATTTAAAAGTCAATATTTTTGACTGTAAAAGTGCGATACAATAAATGCAACGTTTACCGGTAGCAAGATAGTCCGCACGTTGTTTGGAAAACCATAAAGATGTATTAAAAAAAATACATTAAAATTCGCTCTCGAAACAGTTGCTAGCTCTTAGACGAATAGTTACAAGCAAGTGACAGTTGACGCGTCGACGCGATGCTCGTATCTTTTTATATTTATATTTTTCTTCAATACAATGGAGTGTCAAAAAGTTTTATTACAAGTTGAAGATACTTATGATAAAGTAAGTGGTAGAGATGATTATTAAATTTAATTTTTACGTATTGTGCATGTGCAAAATCTATGTGCAGTGGGTTAGGTGTCGTGAAAGAGAAAGAGAGAGAGAGAGAATGTATATAATATATACATACTCGTACATAAAATTTTCATTTCAATAACAAACCAACTCAAAGTTTACCTATTGATGTATTTACTTGATTAGCCCAGATCATTCATATATATATATATATATATATATACTAGCGGACCGGGCGGACGTTGTCCTGCCTTGAAAACAAAAAAATCCTAAAAGTCGACCGCAGCGCCACCTACCGGGTCCAATTGTGAATCTAAACCATTCTCGGATCCACTCGAACACGCACACAAAATTTCATCAAAATCGGTCCAGTCGTTTAGGAGGAGTTCAGTCACATACACACGCACACAAGAAATATATATATTAAGATATATATATATTATCGTTTAATTTACAATTTATAAACGTCTACAAAAACTGGAAAGGAACTTCGTTCCAACCGCGGGTCCATAGAGCCCTCAAGCTTTTTTTACATTACCGCCAATATATGTAGGTTACTTTTTATCTTAATTGAACGCGGTAGATGATGCTACGAACGGGTTCTAGGCTTATTTTAAAAGATTTCTCACATACCATCTGGGTATATGTTTGAGTGAGTCCCTTGATAGTTTGGATTCACAATTGGAAATGGTAGGTGTGGCTGCAATCGGGTTTTAGGTTTATTAAAATTTTTCGTGTTTAAAATTACAATTGAAACCGGTGATAACCGATTTGGTGCAGACGAAGTTGCACGGGTCAGCTAGTTATCAATATATTTCAACTAATTCACAAAAAAAACATGACAAATTATATACCTAAACCTTCTTCGTGAATCACTTTGTCTATTAATGAAAATCGCATGAAAATTAGCTTTGTAGTTTTTAGTTTATCACGAACAGACAGACAGTCAGAAGCGGTGGAATAATTTGTTTTATAATATGTAATGATGATGTAATCTCGTGCATATCATGTCGGCCACGCGCGACTCCAAGCGACAGTGACCATTTTTATAATATCTGTTTTTCGTTGTTTCCGAGTTGTGCATTAGGTGCATTTTAAAAAGTATATTTAGGAGTGATAGCTCAAAAAACGCCAGCCACAAAGGCCTAGAGTTAATGTACTAGATTAATTCGCTTCCGGTACCGACCTCGGTATCGGATATGCAATAAGGAAGTTGGCAAAAGTTTGCACTAAATCGATTTTGTAAAGTTCACAACGGCCATATCTCAACAAATTGCTTCATGTCTCACAAAAATACATAATATTCACCGTTATATAGCAAACCAGCAATATATATTTATTGTCTTCAATAGGGTGTTTTATTATTTTTGAAGTGAAATTTCTTATGGCACAGTAGGAAAAAAATTCGTCACGCCTTAAGCGTTGAATGTATCCTGTACATGTGTAAGTATGTATAAATGTCTGTCTAGATCTAGAAGTATACCAAAGTAAGTAAATATATAGATAATTATTTATACTACACGACTTCGTATAGTAGGTATATAGTTTATGAGCATTCTCATATATACAGAGCGGATTTTTTTAATGCCACCTGGAGGAAAAGTACTCTAAATAATAGGGATAGCAAATTTTACTCCAAAGAAACATTTCTTTATTTTTGAAAAGAAATAAAACTGCATTCAAATATTTTCGAAAATTCTCTTGCTTCACCCGGGAATCAAACCGACTAAAATCTCTATAAATTACAGGCTGTAATTTTATTGCATCGATCATTAGGGTCAATCACAAGGATAAAATCTCTCTAACATAGTTGCTAAATTTAATGAAAGGAAAACCATGAAATCTTCAATTATTTACAAAAAATGGTAAACTAACTAATTATTTGCTCTAAATAATTAGCTATTTGTTTTAATAAGAATTTGTAAAGTATACATGAAACCTATATTTAATAATTTTAGTAATTTGTAATTAGTAATTGTAACATTTATTTTCTTTTTCACATAAACAATACTTTCGGCTGAGATATTAAACTTAGATATAGGGTGTCTCGTATTTTTTTGTAAAGCTACCTAACAGTAATAAGTTTTGCTACGCATTCTATTCTTTATTTTAAATCATTCCAGCATCGCACGCTCTATTATAGAATTTTGCTAATTTGAATTATATTTATTCTGATCAAGTGTTGAAAATATTTATTTACCTAAATAAAAAGTAGTCAAATATATCTTTTTAACAGTGAAAGAATTTTCAAAATCGGATCTGTAGTACCAGAGATTACCCCGAACATCCAAACTCACTAACTTCAACTTTTTAATATTGGAGTTTCATAGATACGGACCCTACCAGTGTCCAGTCAGTCATGAAAGAGTCACTTTATAGGTTGTATTACATTTTTATTATCCTATTTATTTCCTCCAGGTTAGGTCACTGCGTTACACAGAGCCAAACACACCACTTACAGACAACATGCCTTAAATATGTATATATTTACATAATTATTACTGTCGGTTCTTGTGTTATGTTAAAGTTTAATTTTGTTAAAACACATAAAATTAGCCAGAGTATTGGCAAAAGGAGAAAATACACACCTTTGTGCCTTTGTTAAAATTAGACGGACGTAATATATTTTAGGTAAAATACTATAGAATAAAATACTAAACTGGGGCAATTGAAAAAAAATGTGTTCTACGAGTGCCTTCATCCAACCCACATTGAGTTGTCCCTGATTCTGAGTTTTGCGAGATGGACTGGAGAGCGCACTTCTACAAATAGATCTTCAGCCTACAGATAATAGACGCAGCAAACTTGCAACAGCAATGGCTTACCAGGAATGTTATCCTGAATGGAAGCATAAGCTTCGCCTTTAATTTTATTGGGTATATTCCAGTTTGAGTTCCATGATAGAACAAATCAGTCTTGTTTGGGGAGGATAAATCCTGAACATAGGTTTTATAGTGATCAAAATATCCAGTTTGGATGGCTTCTTTGGCAAAGAAAATCAACAGCTTCATTACCCTGGATCCGACTATGGCCTCGTATCCATGCCAGAACTATATAAATTCCTAAACAATGACATTGATACAAATAGAATTGAATAATTCTGATAACCGATATTTAATTTAAATATGTGAAACATGTCAAAATAATATCAAATGTAGTGTAAAAGGTTTCAATAAGAAGAAAAAGCCCTTTCTATCTTGAAGGGGAACAATTTCATTGACAAAAATATATATATATATATATATCTATATATATAAAAATCAATTGCTGTTAGTTAGACTCGCTAAAACTCGAGAACGCCTGGGCCGATTTAGCTGATTTTGGTTTTAAAATGTTTGTCGTAGTCCAGGGAAAGTTTTAACGGTAGAAAATATGGAAAAATTGAGAGGAAGATAGTAAAAACAACAATTTCATTTTTCCATACAAACTGTTCTACCTACTTTCCTGACAAACTTTTGACGTTCGTCCCTTCCGTACGGTGACTTACTCGGTTCTTGGATTTAAAGTTTAATATTTAGGTGGTTGTCACTGTTGGTTCATTTAGAAATTTTTGTCATTGTATAAACATATTTTGATGATTATCATTGTTTGGAAGGCAAATAAAAAAATATTGTATTGTGCCATTTCACACACACAATATCTGTTATGTGGAATGCGTAAAAAAATTATTTCTGATGATGTTATTTGGTTGTCGAATGTTTGTATTTCAGTCGTCTGTTGCACGTCAGACGTGTTAAGTGTTATTAAGTTACATATCATTCCGTCACCATTATACCGTTATTAAAATCTTCTATCATCAGTTTGGAAGTGCGTGTGAAATTTATTTACTGTTATTGTTTGAAAATGCCAAGGAAAATAGCTATATAATAGGTCTTTACCTATGAAATTGCCGTTCTGCAGTACTGGCCATTTCAAATCAAAATAATTTTTGTTTGGCTAAGAATTCTAATTTCAAATTAATTTTATTTTAAAAACATGGAATTATTTTTCCAAAAGTAATCATTTGTTTATTGATTAGTGTTACATTTTCATCGCATTTCAATCTTTTTTGTCATCATGGATACGTTAAAAATTCGAGTAATTATGGAATGTGAGTACCGTCGTGGCAGCAACGCGGCACAAGCGGCACGCAACATCAACGACATTTACGGAGCTAACACTACAAACCAACGCACCACCTGTTATTGGTTTGCTCGCTTCCGTTCTGGGAAATTCGACCTGAAAAATGAACCTCGCGGTCGTCCGAAGACTTTGGTCGACAATGATGAATTAAAGGCTATTGTGGAAGCTGATGATATACAATCTACGGCTGAATTAGCAGCAGCTTTCGACGTTAGCGTCAAAAGAATTTTGGTCCATTTGCGTCAAATTGGCGAGGTAAAAAAGCTTGACAAATGGGTGCCCCACGAACTCAATGATCGCCAGCGCGAAGTACGCGTCGAGACGAGCCTTGCACTGCTCAACAGACACACAAATGAAGGAATTTTGAACCGCATTGTTACCTGCGATGAAAAATGGATTCTGTTTGATAACCGCAAGCGCTCAGCAAGTTGGTTGGATATTCAGATATTCAGCACCTAAACAATGCCCTAAACGAAAACTTACCCCTAGAAAAGTGATGTTCACTGTTTGGTGGTCTAGCGCCGGTGTGATTCATCACAGCTTCTTACCAAACGGGGTGAGCATGACTGCAGATGTGTACTGTGAAGAACTGAACACAATGATGGAGAAGCTGGCACATCTCCAACCAGCACTGGTCAATCACTCGTCTCCGCTGCTCCTGCACGACAACGCGCGACCTCATACTGCACAGCAGACGGTCTCCAAGTTGAAAGAACTGGGGTTGGAAGTTCTCCGTCATCCGCCCTACTCACCAGACCTTGCGCCTACAGACTTCCACTTTTTCCAGAATTTGGATAACTCCTTGGCGGGAAAAAAATTCAATACCCGAGAGGCAGTACAAAATGCCTTTGAAGGATTTGTTGCCTCCCGTCCAGCTGATTTCTTTAAGAAGGGCATCAATAAACTGCCACTGCGTTGGCAAAGATGCATTGATTGCATGGGTGATTACTTCGATTAATACAAATAAAAAATACATGAAAAAAAATTCGTTTCAATTTTTTCATACAAAACGGCAATTTCATAGGTAAAGGACCTAATATTTGGGCCAGGAACCATCGCGAGCGTCCCCAGAATACCCTACAAAATTATTATCACAATCTGATCAGTGGTTTCGGTGTGCATAGAGGACAAACATACAAAAATCGATTTTTATATATAAAGATTGCTGACCCGTGCAACTTCATCTGCAACATATTGGTTCTTACCGGTTTCAATTATATTTTTAAACGCCAAAAATCTTAAAAAAACTAAACACCGATTGCAGCGACACCTACCATTTCTAATTGTGAATCCAAACTGTTAAGGGACTCACTCAAACACATACCCAGTTGGTATGTGAAAAATCTTTTAAAATAAGCCTAGAACCCATTCGCAGCTTCACCTACCGGGTTCAATTAAGATAAAAACTATCCTACATATATTGCCAACTAATTATTATAGTCGTAGATTCATAAACCTAAACGCAACTACTTCAAGACTCAACAATATTTAGAAAACTATTTTTATCAATTTTGAGACAACACACGTACTGACAACTCTAATTGAGATTCATCTTCTACAATGCAATGAACTAATATAGGTTTATGTTTTAGGAAAAAATCTTGTCACCTTTGTTTAGCAAACATTTTTTATACAATAAATCATATAAGTGACAGTTTCGTTTACACATATTTTTCAACTTTGTCGACGTGGTATTATTGAAGTGAACTTTCTTTAGAATCTTTATGGTTTGAAAATCAATGGAATAGAAAATGCTTTATGATAAAGACACAAACACATAAATCAATAGAATTTAGCCTACTTATTAGATTTTATACTTCTAATTCAAGTGGTTGATAATTACGTATAGAAACGTCATGTTGCCGTAGCTCAATTATAACTATACTATACTGTACATTGTACTGACCGACGAAGGCGTCGGTTCGGAACCCACTGAAATCGGAATCTGAGATTATGGTAACATATTTAAAACCTATAAACCATACAAAACACAAAACATAGTTTCTCGACTATTGCTTCAAGTTTGACTAACATTTAATTGTAGTCCCTTTTAATAAAAAAATCCAAAAAAAAGTTTAACTAATATCTTTGTTTCACTTACAAACACAGAGTGTATTAATAACGTTTGCTATGACAATTGTTAAATAAACATCAAACGCCATACAAAGCAGAAAATATAATTAATGAAATTCTGAAGTTTTATTGAAAGACAACGCTCAGCTTAATCCGATGTTACAATTACTGTACCAAAAAAAAACCAATGACTATAGGCTCTGAAATAAATTCACAACATACAGATGTAACAATAATTCAATGAACAGCAAGACACCATTATCCAATTTGGTCTCTTTTGTCGATAAGTGGTGCAATGAATGCATAGGCCGACTTTACCTTGAGTTTTATTATATGCAGCCAAGTCATTTATTCCGTGCACCATTCCATTAACAATGAACATCCGGCTTCTCTATTTTAAATCAGTTATAAATACACATACATTATCTTGTCTACATATCTCATCTATGTAAAAATGGAGATCAATATGTATTCATATTAGAAATATTACGAATGTTCGCATTCGTATATATTTGAGTGATTCGCATGACTTTATATATTCGCTTCAATACTAACATTCGCATTAAACGATAAGAAAGTTTTGCGAATGCGAATGTTATGCAGGTGCAACTAATAGAAAAGGATGACGCTTAGCAGGTCATAAGTTTTTAAGCCACGTCAATCTTCTTTTTCGTGGTACCAGGGTTGTGGGAGTTTTACGGTAGTAATAATCACCGCCTCAGATGGTAAGGACGTTCCAGAAGACGTAAAGATGGTTACAGGGAAGTAACTTTGAACCTGCCTGAACAAAAGAGAGGTAGGAGGACACACATTAAAAAAGCTCAGTTGCAATAATCGACAACCCAAGACAGAGATTGGTTCGGCGCAAAAATGTAAGGAAACCTGACCCCTATTAATAGATCAAGATCATACTGAACATAATATTTGCGAAAATGAGTGAAGGACACGCGGTTACTATTGCAAAATCAAAATCAAAAATACTTTATTCAGTTTAGACCCTAATAAGACTACCACCGGTTCGCAAAACAACCCAGTCATCGAGAAGAACCGGCAAGAAACTCGATCGGGTACATTTTTTTAACATATATTTCCAATATATCATACAATGCTTTTAGTGGATGCACAGAGAGGGTCAATTCCAGACATCACTATCATTTACATACTGATACACTCTATAATATCCTTTTGAAACTAAAACCCGTTTGACGTGGCGCTTAAATTTACAGTCCGGCAAATCGGTAACATGCTTTGGGACTTTATTGTAGAACCTAACACTATTACCTAAAAAACTATTACTGGGTTTGCTAAGTCTGAAACATGGGACCACCAGTTTATCACAGTTTCTAGTATTTAGATTATGCCGGTCTTTTACTAAATTTGGGATCATAACCCGTTTGCTGAGAAGAGTACGAAAGAAACAGAGGTGATGGTTGCGAAATTAGTCAATGCACTACAAATATTACTACCACAATAGAAAAAAGAGGTCTATTGAATAATGTGTAAGAAACGATGTAAAATAAGCATCAATTGTACGAAAAACAGCTAAGTTATTCGTTTTAAATATAATTTGCCCTTTTAATATTTCCATATAAAATTTGTGTTAGACTAAAATTTTATAAAAATAACGATTACAGTCAATCTAAGATTTTTTTATACCTAATTTAATCATTCGCATTAGCCTTCACGCATACGAGTTTCGAACATTCGCAATCGTGAATATCCATAATATGACATTCATAACACTCCAGGTATACTTATATATACTAGTGGGCGCCCAGTGGTCGACATTCGACCATAGTTCATTGAATTTTTAAAGTTTGAATTTTATTAGGGTTCTTTTATCAAAGGGTATTATAACCTCTATAATCAAAGGCTTTCATCATGCCTACTCAGTTATTTACCACTTTTTTTCAATTATATAAACATTAAAAAAATCGATGTCTAAATGAAAATTGAAATTAATTATAAATTTGAAACAAAAAACAAGCGGTTACATAAGGTGTTAAGGCTCTTAAATACTAAGTAAACATAACTTTACGAAAATAAAGAAATTTATCGGACCCCCTCATGACAAAATTTTCAATTAATTTTACACGACACCGTGGTATTTCTGGGTGATATTGAATTAAATATAGTCTGTACATTATGAGGAATAGTGATATGCCCAGTATCATCATTTGGAAAAGTAATGGATACACAATAGAATCAAATGATGAATCCAAAACAAAGATGTTTTTAATACTACCATTAACTTTTGAAAATGAATTCAGTTTTGTTCATAATTCATCATCAACTGTATTAAATATAATTGCTACATCAAGTTGAACTGCATCATTGTAACCGCGGAGATGTAAGTCATGGATTACTTTCATGACCAAACAAATTTTCTTATTTTGATTTTGCTAAGTATTTTTTCGCTCATTTTTTATTGAATCATCATTTGAAGTGAGTACGCCATAAAGAAATACTAAACATTAAAATATTGACATTGACTTTGGAAATATTGCTTTACTCTTATGGCAACATGAAGCAAAGTGACATGAAGTGAAAGCAGTCCTGTCACCTAAAAATTTTGACATTCAATAAAACCAAAGAGAATAATAATTATTTCAGTAGTTCCATAAATTTACTAAAGATAAATTATTTATCAATTAATATTAATGTATATTATGAATTTACATATTATATTATTCTAAAATTAATCTACAATTTGACCAGTTGATTTCAAAGGGCATATTGTAAGGTATGCAACGTCAGTCATGTTAAAAATATTTAAAAATTAATTGGAACGTAAGAAGGTTGAAGGATGTTCGAAACGTCTTTTTCATTTACATGTGTGTATATGTTGTGTAAAATTCACGCAGTAGTGTGAGTAATGTATATTTTAATTAATTGAATATGATTGTAATGCATTTTATATAAAAAAATAGCTTTGTGCACTTCTCTGCTTATCAACTTTAACTATGGTAAATTTCAAGTTCATCCATAAAAAGGGGTGCAAAGTTTTGGCTTCACGTATTAATATATAGGATGTCTCAGATTGATAAACTCCAACACTTTCAGCTAAGCCAAAATGTTAGCGCTCGCTCAAAAAACGTGATGAAGCTGTAAAAGGCCCGTCATGCCAACAGCTTATAGTCAAATCGGAAAAAAAAATACTGGTGATGAAGGATGGCACAACTAAGTATACTTAAATAAAGAATATTTTATGTTGTCCATTTTACTACAATTCGCTAGTAGGAAACGCTAAGCCATATTCTATTTTTATTACGTTTTTTTATTGTCACTTAACGGGGAGTAAGGCGCGGACGGTCGCTAGGTTTGTAAAAAAAATACAAATTGGAGCATTTAAATTTAAAATAACCAAAATAGAAGGAAAAGAAGAAAGAAAATGTCTTTATTGCTGGATAACATCACAAACAAGTTAAACATATACATAACTTATTATAATATATCCAACAATGGCACCCCCCATTCAGCAAAGTGCTGCAGTACAACTAGGTGATACTGCAGCGCTGACTTTCAATGGGGATCCAAAGTATTGTACGGACGTCTAGTCGGTGTCTTGACAAAAATATAACAGAACTATAACATGTAGACAGTAAATAATAAACAACAAAAACATAAACATCGATAAAAGATACAAATACCAAAAATGTGCCTGTCAAAAAAGCCCTTCACTACCTCGGTTGCACAGAAACCATCATAGGCCAGAGAACAACATACCGGAGAATGCACGAAAGCACGAGTAGAACATATATAATATATAGATACGAACATAGATAAGTTTAAAGTGTACGTCCACTAAATTAGAACCACTCATAAAATTAACTTTATTATTAATATTGGTTTTGAACTTGTAACAAGTTGCTGCAATATATGTTTAAAACTTTTCCTATTTTTCCTATATCTACATGGTGGTGGAATATTATTTCAGCAACGAGTGGCTGCATATTTAAAAGAACCCCTGAACGCTGTGGTTCCGTTTTTAGGTATTGTCAGGGGATATGACGCAGAACGCGTGTAGGTAGAATATGTAAAATGTGTTTTTTTCCATCTGAGTACGCTATTGACCTAGCAAGGTCTTAACAGCTTCACCGGACTACGAAAAATGTGCTTCATGCGTTCATGTTAGCTTTTCATATAGGTACTTAGGTTTTTTTTTGTTTTGATCAAGTCAAAAAGTAAAGTGGCCACATGTAATTCCCTACGGGCTGCCCTTTTAAGAACGTTCGCTTCATTTAAGAACGGCGTAACATGTTGACGAGACGCAATGTGGAAACGTTCTGCACCCGCTGAATCAATCGATCAGTCCTTGACAATAAACAGGAGCCACACACAACATCACAGTAATTTAATCTAGAGGGAACTAAACTTTCAAGAAGACTCTTTCTTAGTGTAACACTAAGGTACTGTTTAAATTTTCAAGAAGACTCTTTCTTAGTGTAACACTAAGGTACTGTTTAAACTTTCAAGAAGACTCTTTCTTAGTGTAACACTAAGGTACTGTTTAAACTTTCAAGAAGACTCTTTCTTAGTGTAACACTAAGGTACTGTTTAAACTGTCAAGAAGACTCTTCCTTAGTGTAACACTAAGGTACTGTTTAAACTTTCAAGAAGACTCTTTCTTAGTGTAACACTAAGGTACTGTTTAAACTGTCAAGAAGACTCTTTCTTAGTGTAACACTAAGGTACTGTTTAAACTTTCAAGAAGACTCTTTCTTAGTGTAACACTAAGGTACTGTTTAAATTTTCAAGAAGACTCTTTCTTAGTGTAACACTAAGGTACTGTTTAAACTTTCAAGAAGACTCTTTCTTAGTGTAACACTAAGGTACTGTTTAAACTTTCAAGAAGACTCTTTCTTAGTGTAACACTAAGGTACTGTTTAAACTGTCAAGAAGACTCTTCCTTAGTGTAACACTAAGGTACTGTTTAAACTTTCAAGAAGACTCTTTCTTAGTGTAACACTAAGGTACTGTTTAAAACGATACAGAACTTTTAGTCTATAAAAACAGTTCTTAATTATACTATTGATATGCGCCTCGAAGCGCAGTTCTGAGTCGAAGAGTACTCCCAAATTGTGGGTTATTTCCACCCTTTCAATGTTTTTATTTTATTACACTCTGACCAAGAAATTACCCTTCTAAGCTCTTCATTAATCTTGTGGATTAAAGATCTCAGTGCATCTTGTTTAAATGACATATATAATTGGATATCATCCGCGTACATATGGTACTTACAATCAGTGGCGTAGCTAGCATAGGTGGCACCCGGGGCGGATTTTATAGGTGTCATCCCAAAACTCAATCGAAACTGTTAAAATAAAAAAAGTTGTAATCATTTACGTTTTATTAAAATACGAGTACCTATTACAAATATTTGAATATTATGTGAAACAAGTTACTTTCTTAAAAATTAAAATTTCTTCCTTCTAACTTTGACACTAGCGAACTCCGAAATCACGTCTTCAAAATTTATATTTTGTGTTGCTTCATGTTCTATCGTTAAAATACCAAGATTGTTTAATCTGGTTTCAGTCATTGTAGACCGCAAGTAATTTTTAATTAATTTTGATTTGTTGAAACTTCTCTCACATGAAGCAACTGATGCACATATTGTTATAAATAACTTTAGTGCGACCGTTAGATTCGGAAGAGATTCTGTAAAATCCCATTCCACAATAAATTTCAAAAAGTCCAGTGTCACCCAATTAGAGACAGTAATATTAGCCGCTTTTAAATGTCTTCTCAATCTTGATATTTCTAAAAGGAGTTCTGTATCTGATACTTCATCGTAAAGGTTAGTAAATTTTGATATAGCAAATTTTAACTATTCAGTGTTTGCCGAAAGCAAGGTCTTTGACTGCACAACCTCAAACAATGAAGCTACGTCTTTAATGGACTTTACTCTTGTTTCGGGTTCAATATTGAATCTGTCAAGACATTCTAACATGGCCTTTTGAAGTTCCGCTCTAAGTGTAAGTCCAGCATCGGTGGACGATGCTAACTCACCGGGCATGCGTTTCTTGCGACGAATTCGTCGTTCCATCGAAATGTTGCATTTTTCCGATTTTTGTACAACAAAATCTATTGCCTCTTCTGCTAGATGCAACCGTTTCTCTCCAATGAATAGACAAAGGGCTTCTAGTTTTATGATTATTTCATCAACATATAAACCTTTACTTTGTAATGCAATCTGAGCATTGTTCACTTCCCTTAGCACATCATTCCACAAGAAAAGAAAACAAAGAAATGAGAAATTGCACACAGCAGGCATAAGATTTTGTGCAGCACCTCTAGTTTCTAAATTTACGTCTTGGTCAGATGCTTTGCTGTGATTGAGGAGCACTTCCCAACGGCTTGTGGAAGTTGAAAAAAAGTTAAATATTGTTTCCACTGCTCCGAAAAATGTAACACAAGTCACATTTTGTGCAAACGAATGTTGGCCGCATAAATTAATTGAATGATCTATACAACCAATAAAAATTGCTTTATTGTTTTTTTCTTTTATAATAGCTTGCACTCCTCCGTGTATACCACTCATAACTGCAGCATTATCATAACCTTGAGAACGCCACATCATAATATCTAAGCCATCGTTTTCAAGCTTCTTTAGTATTTCAGCGCTTAAATCAGCTGCTTTTTTTCCATGTAAAGGAAAGAATCCTAAGAATACTTCTTTGACTTCTACTTTTCTATTATTATTTTTTACATAACGAATCACTTCAGACATTTGATCGACATGTGAAACGTCAGGTGTGCTATCAAACATGATTCCGAAATATTTGGCATTTTCACCACTAGACATCTGTTTATAAAACCATTCCTGTGAAAGATAACGAGAATCACCTTTAATCTTTGAAACATGACGAGATACAGTAGGAAACGGTCCTTCTTTGTTCTGGAAATGTTCACTGCCCTTTTTTATTATGTCAATGCGAACATTATCAGGTACCGGTAAACTCCAATGTGAAACATTTCTCAAATGTTGAACTGATTCTTCGAAGCTAATGCTATCTCCGAAAGTAGCATTAACGGCGTCATTTTCATTATTTATTTTGATTCCGTCAAGGGCCTGGGTCGTCTTCATTGATTCTGTATTGTCGATGTTGCTATCTGAATGTGAGTCTCCAAGATGTGAATCATAACTTTCGTCAGCAGGAGACTCGGGTACTTTACTTGAACTTTGGCCGCTATCTGCTTTTGTGACATATTTGCAAAGAGAACCGGACATGCTCTGAATTTCATCCATTTTAGCCTTTTTGGCTTTTCTCTGTTGAAACCCGCTTTCTCTTTTCGAAGTATGAATTCCCCGAGGCATATTTCGTTCTGGGTATTCAAAAAAATATTTTTAGTTAGTAAGTGATACGTTGATTTTATAAACGAATTATAACAGTAAATAAACACCTACACGTTACGTAACTAGCTTTGTGAAATATATTTTTATATAAATTAACAATCCTGCGTCTGGGTGTAAATATGTATTTGAGTATTATTAGAAAAATACTAGTTAAATACTCCACCGTTGATTGTGATATCCGTGCCACGAGTGCTCGAGCTACTCATCTCTGAGCCAAATCAACGTACGCGAAGTTGTATGATATGATTATGATTACTTTCAATCAAAAATCTAAACTTAATGTATTCCGTTTTTGTAAACAAATCCCATTGCTATTAGATCGGAAAATAATAAGTAAATAATAAATAAGTATATTATTTACAATTAAACATTATTACCTAAAGTAATATCGTAAAACGTGTAGAAATATAAATAAAATCTTTTTACGCCAGCAAAGCCTTTAAAACCTATTTTAATAAATAAATACCTTTAGTAGATAGTAATACTTGCCCAGACTAAACAAAAAAATATTACTGCAATCCGTCTAAAATACCTTCTGTAGGTACCTATTTATCAGCCAACGTCCATACCACGTTGAAAACACCGGTTCTCGTCCGATCACCGAAGTTAATCAACGTCGGGCGCGGTCAGTACTTGGATGGGTGACCGCCTGGGAACACCGCGTGACGTTGGCTTTAAATAACCGGACCAGGGAAGATGGGTCGGGGGGGCCATCTTCCCATTGCATAGGTCCGGTGGACGGAGGAGACGGCCGGTGTATACACAGCTGTCTCCCAACAGGACGAGGCCCGGCGGCGGCGCTTTTACTGCTGGGCCAACCGCTTGGGCGGCACGATGAAGTCTATAGAGATCTCGTGCCGCCCCAACTATAGCGGAAGACGTACACCGTGGGGTTTTAGTCGGTGCGAGTCGGACATAACCCACTCTCTCCCCCGAGAGGGTGGTGTATCCATAAGGGATTTCCCCACGCTAAAAAAAAAAAAAGGTACCTATTTATCATTTAGGATGGCTCAATAATATAGTTTTAAAATACACAGTAATTAAAAGAGAATAAAATAATTGAAGGGTTTTTCAAAATAATCTAAGATACTGCTATTAGTCTAGTCAACAAGTTCAAAAACGTGATAAATAGAGATAAAGGTCCTAAAAATATGAGCGAAAGCTCATTCGATTCGGAAGCACCTCTAGAAAAATGTTTTTGAAGGATTTTGGGCCATGTAAAAAATTGCAATTGTTATTAACAAAATAAGATGAAAAAAAATGATATTTAGTTTTTCGTTAATAACTCAAAAAATATTAACATTTAAGCAATTTTGAAAAACGTTCGTTAAAGAGGAGGAAATTTCCGATAAAAAAGTCTCGACTCCCGAAACTCTATCTCCATTATTTATAATTTTAATTTGACGTTGAAAATAGGGCTCCGCGCTGCTGTTACGGCACGCGCGCGCTGGCGCTAAAGAGAGTTTATCAAAAGAAATAATTTTTTTATAACATAAAATGTAATTTTAAAAATTTGAAAAAATTCTAGTAGCTTCTGAACACTTGAATGAATCGAGCCCCGTAGAAAAATTAAGTTTTATCACCATTTTTCAAAAAGTTATTCAATTGTTAATTAACAAATTTATTCCCAATCTCCGTTGGCATAAATAATGGGATAAAAGGTATAAATAATTGGCCTATAAATATTAAACTTCGTGGAGCCCTTGCGGTATATATACTTCATAAGATCCTGCGATAAAAGTTCATAAAAAATTATTAATTTTTAATTATGATTTTTTATAACTATTGCTAAATGAAATATCTAAAAATTGTTGATAAATTTATTTTTTTTTCATTTAATATTTAGCTATGCCTGTTTTCCCATTAAACAATGGCAGCGATTAACATAGGTGATGAAATTTTTACGTAATTTGTTTATAAAATTGTTTTAAACAAATAGAGAAATTCAATATCTGTGAAAAATTTTTTTTTGCTCTTTTGTTGTTTAGAGAAAATTATGATTTAAAAAAAAATTGCTTAAATGTTAATATTTTTTGAGTTATTAACGAAAAACTAAATATCATTTTTTGAAGTTATACTTCTTTAGGCGCGTTATGAAAAAATGATGAGAGTGAAATTTTAAGATGCGCGCGCATCTGTGACACAAAATTAACAGTATGAAGCTGTCTGCTTAACCGCTCATTAAGTCTCGAAAAAAAGCTACCAACAAAATAGAAATTGAACCTCGATATTAGTCGCGCATGTTGGTACGCTCGTCGTTTTTTTTTTTTCTACAAACGTAGATTAAGGCGAAAGATAAAATTTTTGAACAGATTGGTATCTTGTTACGCCAAAGAAGTATAACTTCTAACGCGTGTACATAAGTACACACACACTTTTTTTTTATCTTATTTTGTTAATAACATTGCAATTTTTTACCTGCCCCAAAATCCTTCAAAAACATTTTTCTAGAGGTGATTCCGAATCGAATAAGCTGTCGCTCATATTTTTAGGACCTTTATCTCTATTTATCACGTTTTTGAACTTGTTGACTAGACTATATTAGATACTAAATGAATTAAAAATGTAAGTATTACCTGTAATAATAAAAATACTTCACTTACCTTGCTTATTTTCTTTAAGAATCGACTATATTAAATCGGTTTTTATACAAAAAATGTTGTTTATAATATCTAATAATTAACAAACACTTTGCACTAGACGCTCACACGTTCACATAAGAGAATATTGAAATGAATGCGGTCGGAAACAAAAGAAATGGCCCAATCCACAATACAAGTGACGAGCGCTATATCGAGGGAATCCCCTGACTAGCGTTGGTTATGCGCGAACGGGGTATTCAATTTTGGGGGAATCCCAGATCGATTGACAGTGTGCACATTGTCTTTTTTTCTAAATATAAATTTATTATGCTCGTGGTACGATATTATAATAGATAATTTTATTAGTGGCAGTTATGCTCTCTGCCACAGATTTACGATTTTTTATAGGTAGAAAGAACTACAACTGATGGTCATAGTCGGGTCGGGCCGCTCCCTTAGCCCCCTTAGCTACGCCACAGCTTACAATCAAGTAAGCAGCGAGTAATGTCAGCACTATATAATAGGTATTTACCTATGAAATTACCGTTCTGCAGTACAGGTCATTTCAAATCAAAATAATTTTTGTTTGGCTAAGAATTCTAATTTCAAATTAATTTTATTTTAAAAACATGGAATTCTTTTTCCAAAAGTAGTCATTTGTTTATTGATTAGTGTTACATTTTTATCGCATTTCAATCTTTTTTGTCATCATGGATACATTAAAAATTCGAGTAATTATGGAATATGAGTACCGTCGTGGTAGCAACGCGGCACAAGCGGCACGCAACATCAACGACGTTTACGGAGCTAACACTACAAACCAACGCACCACCTGTTATTGGTTTGCTCGCTTCCGTTCTGGGAATTTCGACCTGAAAAATGAACCTCGCGGTCGTCCGAAGACTTTGGTCGACAATGACGAATTAAAGGCGATTGTGGAAGCTGATGATACACAATCTACGGCTGAATTAGCAGCAGCTTTCGACGTTAGCGTCAAAACAATATTGGTCCATTTGCGTCAAATTGGCAAGGTAAAAAAACTTGACAAATGGGTGCCCCACGAACTCAATGATCGCCAGCGCGAAGTACGCGTCGAGACGTGCCTTGCACTGTTCAACAGACACACAAGTGAAGGAATTTTGAACCGCATTGTTACCTGCGATGAAAAATGGATTCTGTTTGATAACCGCAAGCGCTCAGCAAGTTGGTTGGATCCTGGTTCAGCACCTAAACAATGCCCTAAACGAAAACTTGCCCCTAGAAAAGTGATGGTCACTGTTTGGTGGTCTAGCGCCGGTATGATTCATCACAGCTTCTTACCAAATGGGGTAAGCATTACTGCAGATGTGTACTGTGAAGAACTGAACACAATGATGGAGAAGCTGACACATCTCCAACCAGCATTGGTCAATCGCTCGTCTCCGTTGCTCCTGCACGACAACGCGCGACCTCATACTGCACAGCAGACGGTCTCCAAGTTGCAAGAACTGGGGTTGGAAGTTCTCCGTCATCCGCCCTACTCACCAGACCATGCGCCTACAGACTACTACTTTTTCCAGAATTTGGATAACTCCTTGGCGGGAAAAAAATTCAATACCCGAGAGGCAGTACAAAATGCCTTTGAAGAATTTGTTGCCTCCCGTCCAGCTGATTTCTTTAAGAAGGGCATCTATAAACTGCCACTGCGTTGGCAAAGATGCATTGATTGCATGGGTGATTACTTCGATTAATACAAATAAAAAATACATGAAAAAAATTCGTTTAAATTTTTTCATACAAAACGGCAATTTCATAGGTAAAGACCTAATATTAAACAGGATTGGACCCAGGTGAGAACCCTGAGGGACTCCTGAATAGATGGGGAAAAGAGAAGATAAAAATCCATGTACAACTACCATGGATTTACGGTCTTTTAAGTACGATTCAAACCAATTTAGTAAATTTCCAGTAATACCCATAAAATATAATTCGAATAATAGTAGTTCATGATCCACCGAATCGAATGCTTTTGAGAAATCTGTGTATATAACATCCACAGGGATGCGGTTATCTACAGAATTAATCAGACCGTGATGATAAAGAAAAAGATTGGTCACCGTAGATCTAGATTTCATAAAACCATGCTGATTCTCTGTAATTATTGATTTGACATGCCAGAAAATAATGGGATATAAAAGGCATTCAAACAGTTTACTAAAGACTGGTAATATTGATTTTGGTCTATAATTATCTATATAGTTTGCTTTTCCAGTCTAGGGTGTTGGTACAATCAACGATCGTTTCCATATTGTTGGAAATATACCTGACTGTAAGGACTTATTGAATATAATACTTAATGGATAAGATAAAGATTCAGCGCATTTTTTTGCGAATACAGATGGAATTTCATCAAATCCAGCACCTTTAGAGGGGTCTAAGTTTTTAAGAGCTTTGTGTACTTCATCTTTAGTTATTGTAACTGAACTTAAACATTGAATTATGGAAAGGGATAGGATTATTTGGTGGCATATTATTACAACTAGGTTTTAAATAAATGGATGAAAAATGTTGAGCAAATAAAGAACATATTTCGGAACCATTTGATGCTACATGATTATTAAGATACATGGGATTAGTATAAGAGCTAGAGTTTTTACGGTTATTTTTTATAAAAGACCAGAACAGTTTTGGTTTATGCTTGAGAGATTTTTCAAGTAATTCAATATAATTTTTGTAACAAACCCTAGTATATTTTTCACATCTTTGTTTTAATAAATCATAACTTAGCGAATCTAGGGGGTTATGGTATTTTTTTATTTTAATTCTATTATTATTATTATTATTATATTACTATTATTATATTTTATATTTTTGTTTTTCCCTCAACATTCTTTTTAAAGTATTTGTATACCAATTGGGATATTTATTATTTTTTGGTATTACTTTAGGCACAAAATCGTGAATAACTTTGCCAATAATCTTATAAAATGTACCTACCATGGAATCCACATTGTCAAAATCTGTAAACTCAATATCCCAGCTTATATCACTAAGTGTCTTAATAATACTGTCATAATCTGCTTTGAAGTATTGAAATCGCGCTAGATTATTAGATTTTATATAATCTAAATCTAGATTAGAAATTTTAAATAATAATGGCGGATGTGATGGGTCTTGTCTACTTAATAAACTTTGACTGCATGCGACATCTTCAATTGAAAAATAACTTAAAATTAAATCTAAAATGCGCCTTCTGTCATTGGTAATGTTATTATATTGAAGAAAGTTATTTAGAGCCATACAGTTAATGAGACTTTCAGCAAAAGTTTTGTTACTTGTCATCGATATATTAATGAATGCTTCTTCTCCTTGATGCCAATCAATGCATGGTAAATTAAAATCACCGAGTATTAAGACATGTTTAGATGTTTCCATAGTTTTGTTAATATTATCAGGAAAATGTTTAAATAGGTTTTTTTGTAGAGGCGGTGGAAGGTATACACAACATATATACATGTTTTTATCAATATGTTTAGAATTTTGTACATCAATGCTAAGCCAAATATCTTCACATCCAGATTCAAAAACATACAAACACCTTGAATTCAATTTCTTTGAAACTGCTATAAGAACACCGCCTCCAGATCTTTTTTGGTGAAAGCTGCTGGTTCCCTATCACGTCTATATACTAAATATCTTTCATCAAAAAGTTTGTTATCAAAAACAGAAGAGTTCAGCCAAGTTTCAGAAAGACAAATGATATCGAAATCATTATTCAATATGTTTAAATATACTTCAGTTGTTTTAGTATTCAATCCCCGTACATTTTGGTAATAAATATTGAGAACATCGAATTATACTGCTTTAAACTATTTTAAAGTAAGTTTATGCAACAAATAAAAATAAAAAAAAAACATTAACAAAATTAAAAATAATAAGCAATAAATTACAACTAACATTATTTGAGATTTTTTAAAGTATCCAAGTCCTTCACGAAAACACATGGATGTGTATCATTTTGACGCATAAATATTTTGCCTCCACGTACCCAAACATATTTAAATTGGAGTTCTTTAGCCTTTTGTCTTGCTGCTGCATGTAACATTTTATATTCGGGTGACAGATGTTCTGTGACATATATAGGCGATGAATGTATGTTTGGGCAGCAACTTGCTTTATAAGTAACAAAAGTAAAGACTATTGAGTAATGGTGGTGTGAATGGCTTATAACCTGATCAAACACACATTAACTAAGATTTTTTAAATAAATATATATATGTCGGATTACAGCAGGTATCAGATTAAACAGGGGCCAGATAATGAGCGTACATTGCATTTTTTTTTCAAATACTGGTGCAAAAGTGATTAATATTGTATAATGTTTTTCTTCAGGTATTTTGATAAAATCAGAAGTCCACATACTATCATATAAATACTATATTGCATCTCTGTCACACTACTTCGTTTTGGCTGAGCTCTTTCTATTCTCACTTTCAAGCTCAGTAAAGACCAGCGAACAGAGTCAGTCAGTTCAACAAATAAGATAGACTACTTAATTTGCCTTTATGTCCTATAAAACATAAAACACATAAGGCATTAATGAGAATTTAGTTACTATATACTATCTTTAACCTGAAGATATATAATCTACATATTCAAAAAATTATTGATCTGCAGAAATCATCTAAAGAAAATGAATATTTATGGTGATATTGAATAATATATACATGAAATAAGTATAGAGAGCTCACCATCATTTTCTCTAATTCTATGTCCTTCCACTTGTCCATGGTGACAGACCGAACAAAAGAGAGATGTACTCCAAGGCTGCGGTGAACGCCAGAACATTCGAGGCATATCCAGATGCCGTAGGTCACTGAAACCCACTGAGGATTCAGCGTACCACACTCGAAGCATTTCTGTACCAAAGAAATCGAACATTAACGGATAGTAATAACAAATAATAGTACTCTTCAAAATTATTACTTACGTGATTTTCGTCTATAGCCCGAATAAAGTTTAACTTGCGTTTTGTACGCGGTGAAGCCATCTCTGAACAAGTTTTGAGTGACTACAAGTGACTAGATCTTTACCAATGAAAACTTCGCAATGAATGAAATAGAATTCGCATAAATTTTCCCTACCAGCTTTGCTAGCAAACGTCAATTCTAAAACATCCACTTGGCAGTCATAGACACTCGTTTTTCTAACGGGCATAGATAACGGTTCATAGACAACCTACCAAACTGGTAGAAAATGTAGGAATGCTCTATAAAGAAACCTATTAACTGTCACACTTACAAGTTATTATTACATTCATAGTTTAGAATATAATCTCTTTTATGGACTTATTACTAATAAAGAGTACAATTTTAATACTATCGGTATTTTTTACGTAAAATGCATTGAACTCCTCAAGGTACTTTTAGTTATTATATAGGTATGTACATCGTGAATATATATCTTAAAAATGCGTGAAAAAAATGCAATGTGCTTATAACTCTGGAATATCGTGAAGAGCTCAATCTACTTCTCTAAAACCATATAATTTAATAATCGGCAACCATTTACATTGCAGTTTGTTTCTGTTGAATTCATGCAATTAAGGAGCTGTCGATAAACTTTCCAAAATACAATACAAACATTTGATTTACATATCATTGTAGAGATCATTACATCTTCACCCTCCAATGCAATACAGATGAAGTATAAGTGTAGTAACTGTTAGGATCCCAAAGTTTATGACTATTTTCAGTTTAAGTATTTATCGGTTTTAACTGTTTTCATTGGCGAATCTATTACCGTCCTGGAAGCGTTCGAATATATATTTCATAAATAAAAAAAGTCGATAATTATCTTTAACTTAAAAATAGATCTGTAAGCTATAATGTGAAACCTCTTCGGTTTCTCTTTTCAATTATTCGTATTACTTTTTTCTTACAAGATGTATAAGTAACACTGTATCATTTTTTCAATAGCAAATACTACCTGTTTCGAAAATTTCATAGAAAATGAGTGCGTGTAGAGAGTTTTTGGCGGGTTCTTGGTCTATCATGTAGTGGATTTTATTTTTTATTCATAATCTTGTGTTACTTGACTCTATATTGTGTAAAATTGGTGGTGTTTTATGTGATATAGTTTGTTTATTGTGCATAATTGAAGTAAATGGAAAATAATGCCAAGGACCATGAATTCTGAGATGCCACAAAAATTCCATGGAAGGTTCTAACAAAATGGCCACCATCTTGTTAGTTCATTGAAATTATATCAAGAAACTTGTAACATTGATCCTCACTTGACAATGGCAGTAATAGTCTACTAGAAGACTGGTTGCCAAAATGGAATAGAAGAGTGCGTGTAACCGTCACACGCGATTGAAGTAAAATTTTTGAAATATTTTTCATTTTATCAATAACTAATTTGTAAACAAATCAAGCAAATATTTTTGAAACTAAAGAATATAAAATTGAATAATAATAAAAAACATACAATATAATTAATTATGTATAATTATATGGGTGCGCGACCGTGCTGCCATCTGGTTTCAATGTAAGTAAGTAACAAATTAAATCAAAGCTTATCTGTAGTGCCATCTATCAGTTAATTCAAAACTTAAATAACACAAGAAACAGTATTAGTAACTCTTTCTTAAAAAGTAAATAAAATGTAGAAAACTGCGGACAGATTACTATGATAAGTAACGAATTGAATTAATTATGATTTAATAGAAGTTTTGGTTATGTTTAATTATTATCTAATCGGGTGGTACAGAAACGTGACGCCATATTACTGTGACGGACTTCCGTTGCATTGTCGTCCAATTACCTCCTAGTCGCGCCTAAAAAAATATTACTTCAAAAGACGTTTTAATTTTTTTTAATGAGTTCGTGTAACCATCACACGCGATAGAAGTTATAGAATTAGAATAACTTTTTAAATATTTTTGATTTTGTCAATAAATAGTTTATGTAAACATAAACTAAAATCAATAATCAAATGAAGAAATCAATCAAAAATTTTTGAAAAAAAAAATGGTATAATAATGAAAATCATAAAATAAAATAAATTATGTATATATGGGCGTGCGACCGTGCTGTTATCTGGTTTCAATGTAAATAAGTAACAAATTAAATCAAAGCTTCATTATCTATAGTGCCATTTATCAGCTAATTCGGAACTTAAATAACACAAAAAATATTATTAGCAACTCTTTGTTATAAAGTAAATAAAATATAGAATAGTACGAGCAGATTACTATAATAAGTAACAAATTTAATTAAAATAGCCAAAGAAGCTTTACTTCAATCGCGTGTGACGGTTACACGCACTGTTTTTTTTTTATTTCAGTACCTTATCAATGGAGGAATGATGTAAATTGCCAAATAATAAAAAATCATAAGAATTGATTCAGCCGTTTTTGTGTTAAATCCGGACATACAAAAATACACATTCTTTTAAAGTCATAATCATGATCAGTTGCCTTTATAGGAGACATTTATCATAAAATTTTGAGAAAAATTGACTGTACAGACAGCACTAGAGGTTTATTAATATAGATTAGTTATACATATTCATTGAATTCTAAGTTTACATATTAAAACGCATAAATTATTGCGGCTTTCATTGAAAGTAAGAGATGTTTTTTGAAATAATAATTGGTAATATTATCTACTACTTAAAACAGAAAAAATATTAATTAAAGTAACATAATTAATTTTGTTGGGTCGTGAATGGGATATTTTTAACGTATCATTCTTTAGTAGGTTTAGAAATAATATAATGTGAAACAAAAATGACAGCACCAAAATAGACAGCGGTGTAGTGTTCAATTGAAGCAAGCTTATACCGCATACAAAATCGCTTCATTGTCGTGTTTTACTTCATCGGGAGAAGTTCACTTGTAAATCTTTATATACCTGAGATTATTCGGCGAACATCATCATCATATATAGAGATTTATTTTAAAGCTTACAACTTTTACGTGGAGTTTAAGACGCGCGCTTGCGAAGGTGTAAACATTTATTCAAGTAACTTGTGGAAGAACAACGTATTAAACATGAATAATATCGAAAAAGAATATAATAAAATACTCACCGATAACACTTGGGGCCTAATTTATCAGGTAAGTACAGCTTATGGATAAATGTTCTTATGGCATGCATTACAAGTATCGGAAGAAAACAAATCGTGTTTACAGTAGTGTAATCCCAAGCGTCCAGGAAGTTTATGCTTTACTCATTATGTACGCCGTTCGTTCTGCTTTTTAGGCTTCAGGTTTCCATTTTGGTGCAGATTTTATATCCATTACCTTTTTTCTTTTCTACCCTCTTTTTTTTTGTTCTTTGAAAACTTTGAAATATGATTTTATGTTTTGTCTGCCATTTAAAAAACGATTGATATTGAATTTAAAATTGATTTTAAACAAACATTTTATTTGAATATTAGTTCACAATATATTCGGTTCATCAGTAGAATATTATGGTCAAATTTTTTATACCTACATAATATATTAACATGTTAAAAGAGATACAGAAATGATTTAATCGAGTTATTGATATAGGATGAGTCTATAAATTGCAGTGATAGCTGACCATGTGGTTTGATGTGGGGTAGTAATAAAAAATCTTTAATAAAATGTATTAAATTAACTTCATAATGCTCATAATCAGTAGTAAAAGATTTAATATATCCATTTAAATGTGGATTCAGATAAACATTTTGAATTCTTTGATGAACCCACACTTTATAATAAATACATACGTAAACATAAGTAACTCTAAGGGCCTATCGCTTTTTGCAAGGGAAACCCTTGTGAACTAGTTGTAATAACATTGTATTTCTAGAAAAGGACATCATTTACTTTTTTGTTTTCATCATGAGTATACCAAAAAATACAGAAACTATGTTGAGGTAACAGCTAATTCTTTAAATTTGAGCTCAAGTTTGACAACTTATATAAAAAATATATATTAAAAAAAATCATTTTATGTGAGGGTAGTGAATCATTATTTCTGTTACTTGCATGATTGAAAAGCACTTAAATTTTGTTGATAGACCCTTGATTTTAGCAAATGTATCCTTTTTCAATGTAGAGAAAATGCTTTTTTATCTATACTAATATTATAAAGCTGGAGGTCTTGTTTGTTTGGTTGAATATACTAATCTCGGGTCCTACTGGTCCGGTTAAAAAAAATTTTCTAGTGTTAGATAAGTCATTTATCAAGAAAGGCTATAGATGTATATCATCACGCTAAGACCAATAGGAGTGAAACAACAGTGAATAATGTTTTAAAGTCAGGGTGTTTTCTTCGTTTCGAGAGCTTCTACTGCGTGTTAGCCCAAAGTAACTATTCTACAGCGACTATGTCTCAGATAGAAGCTAGTATATAATAGATGTATTAGGCTGAATATCAATATCACTTTGCTATAATGTGATAGCTGACTAAGTGATAGCTCCCTCAGATACACTGGTAATTAATGTGGACTGCAGTTTTACAAAAATCCTGAGTAAAAACACAGATAAAACTACAGCATATTTTTAAGGCAATATCGATTGCTCAACTTTATAGCTCTCATGTGGAACTCACACTCACCCATGTTTCAATCACTATAATGTATTCAGGCATGAGTTTCATTTTCCTATAAAAAAAGAGTTTACTCAATTAACACTTTCTAAATGATTTATGTAACCTTTGTTCATTTAGGAGTTCTATGTGGGTATCTTTACGTTATTAATGATTTATAATTCTATTGATGTACACACAGGATTTTCTCATTAAAGTTATGGATATAAATTGATATGTGAATTTAACTTGGGAACTTGAATTTAACTGATTTTTTTTAAATCTGCAAATACAGTATTCATCATTCAAACTACATGTGGCAGAGATGCGAATGTTAAGATGGAAGTGTGGTGTAACTAGAATGGATAAAATTAGGAATGCATATATCAGAGGATGTTTGAAAGCTCCAATGACAGAGAAGTTAAGAAGGAATAGGTTAGCATGGTATGGGCATGTCATGAGGAGAGATGAAAACCATGGAACTAGAAAAACTTTGAGTATGATGGTCAATGGATATAAGAGTAGAGGAAGACCGAAAAAGGTATGGATGGATTGTGTGAAAAATGATATGTGTGTAAAAGGTGTGAATACTGAGATGACATCTGATAGGCGAAAGTGGAAAAGGAACACACGTTATGCCGACCCTATTTAGGTGGGTTAAGGGTAAGAAGATGATAAAATACAGTATTCATCCTTTGTGGGTAATATTAAAAAACTTTCCAATATTACTTATTCATATTTTTCTACATTTATACATAAGAATACCATAATTAATGTTAATGTGTATTATTACAATTTAAGCATAGATCTGTATAGTCATCTTTCTAAAAACTAAATCAATGGTTTTAATTCTAAAGTTTTTTTATTGGGGAATATGTATGTGGTTCATGAATTTGCATTAAGAGAATAAGGAAGATACCATTAAAACACTAAAAGAGCAGCAATAAAATACTATTAGTAATAAATGTGACACCTCCACATGTTGCAAGTGTCGATAGGTTGTAGTGACTGCTTAACATCAGGTGGCCGCCATGCTTATTTGCTACGATTGTGGTATAAAAACAAATCTACATGTTCATTTGCTTCACCTAAATGAATAAAATTGTATGTCCAGGATAATTTATAAAATGGTTAAACCTCTTTTGATGAAACTTTCACTAAGAATTACAAGACTTTTCATAGTCTTACTTATCAACACTTATCTAGTTTACATCTTCATGTTTTTTCGTAGCAGATGAATAATGGTTGAATTTAACAGAAGTGAAGTCAGATTGTTGAAATGAAAAGTGTATTAAGTAGTTAGGATACAATTACAGCTACAAAAGGAAATACAAACTACACTTCCAAATATAATACATTGGTTCTATGAAATAACAAAACAATTTTTATAAGTATAAGTTAATGTTATAAGTGTGCTCACTAATCATCAAATTAGGAAAATGTCAAATCAATTATTATACATAAATATTATTAGTAAACAATTACCCTCATACATGTTTTATTTTATCAGAAACTTGGACAACTATGTCAGAGATACAGCTTCACCTATGACGAAGCCAGGAAGCCTGAGAACCGGCCTCTGAACCGCTACCGCGATGTGAGCCCTTACGATCACAGCCGCATCATTTTGGAACGCATTGACAATGGCTACATCAATGCGAATTTAGTTCTGGTAAGTTATATTGAAACTTAGAATGCTACAAATATTATAACTTTTATAGTTTATACTTGTAAACTGTTTTCTCTATGAGTATTGGGCAAGCTTGTACCAGTGTGTGTTTGAATCATATGTTAATTGATTAGATATTGTTGTTATCTTGTGGTTGTTGTTTTTTTTTCAATACAAGCTGATGCTTACGACTACACTCGCATAAAAAAATGTTTTTTCGTTTCACAAAAACTGTGTGTTCTATTACAAGTATCTGCTATCTTTTTTTTTTTTTTTAATTGTAAACTTATAATTACTAATTAACGTCTATAACACAATTATCGATTTTATGTTAACTCTATTAAAATTTATCATTACTGGTTAGAATTTGGGGGAAAACATGATTACTGCCTAGATAATAATCTAGAAAGTCTTTATTTGTCTGTAGACTTCCCATTACAATCTTTTCAGCCGTTTTCAAAGTTAAGGCATGATATGCATATACCTATGCGCAAATTTATTCTTTATTGTTACTATTTATAGGGCATCAGATTATGCCTTTATAACGTAATAATATAAACAAGCTAGCAACCTCTAGCTCCTGCGCATTCTTTTTTTATAGTACCTAATTACTTTCGATTCATTATTTTATTCTATTAGGTTTTTGAAGTTTCCTTTAAAGTTTTTCAACTTAATACTTATACTTTGTCAATTTCGAAATAGCATAGGAGATATTTTTTAAATCATTTGTGTTTTAATATTATAACATTTTATTTTTTGACAAATGTTTTGTTTAATATTTAAATAAATATTGTTGATTGTTAATTTCGGAATGACATATACCTCCTGTGTACTAAATTTCGTCAAAAGCTGTGGAAGATCAAATTTTTTTTATTTATTTGAATATTTTTTTAATATTTCTTACAGTAATATTGATAACTCTTATATTCAACCATTACAATGCAGGAATGACAACTTCTTGCCTACAAAATGTCATTAAAATTAGTTATCATGACATAGCATTGAAATTTTTAATAATTATATTTTACGAAGTCTAAAAGTATTATCATGGATAATTCTTATAATGTAGTAATTTCTCAATAGCATATACTTGTGGTATAAAAATTGCATCATGATCCTATGAAAATGTAAAAGAAATGGTTTTTTTTACAATTATTTACAATATTACAACTGAGAAATGATATAAGGTTCTACATTCAAAATTTTATAAAGATCGGTCAAGCCGTTTCTGAGTGAGATCCACGTACACAGACAGACAAAAATTAATTAATGATAATACATATCTATTACAAAATTAAATGTACAGACTTAACTACAGATGTGTTAATGTAGATAAATAAATTACATAATACAGTTCATAATTACTATTATGATATAATTAAGCATTTTGTTAAATTCAATTAAAAAATGACATATCGTAAAATTCCAATTAATATATATTATTTACGTTATAAGATTTTGTGATAATATTATCATTCTTATATCTCCATTAATAAATGGGTAGATCTAATTTTTTATGATAGACTAGCTGTACCCGCAGCTTCTCACGCGTTTTTTAAAGATTGTATTAAAGAAATATAAAATTGCGACACCATGTACAATTATAGAGACGCTCTTTTAGAACAATAGTAAGTACGACACGCACGCCATTTACAGCAACATATGACGTATACATTAGATATATAAATACTAACAGTGTGTCAAATGAGGCTTATCACCAGTAACATATTTGGAACCTTAACCCACCGTATAACCACCTCAGTGCTTATTTAGGCTGTATAAGGGACTATTAAAACAATGACTTAAAGATGTTATTATCTTCTTTATATATAAATTGCTTCTGTACGTGTGTATGTCACTGAACTCCTCCTAAACGGCTGGACCGGTTTTGATGAAATTTTGTGTGCGTGTTCCAATGGATCCGAAAATAGTTTAGATTCACAATTGGAACCGGTATGTGGCGCTGCGGTTGAATTTTAAATTTCATCAAAATCGGTCCAGTCGTTTATGAGGAGTTCAGTGACATACACACGTACAGAAGAAATTTATATATAAAGATAAGTAATACGTTTATGGTCTAATATATTATTAGAAAGACCCCTTCTATCTTCAAAATTACTATTAATAATTATAATGTTGAATTGTAAAAAATTAACGAGCTGATGTCTTGAAATCTTTATATATAAAAATCAATGTTTGTATGTTTGTCCTCTATGCATGCCGCAGCTACTGATCAGATTGTCATAATAATCTATGTGATAATAATAATTTAGGAATTAGATATTCTGGGGATGCCCGAGAAGGTTCCTCTATCAAAAAATCTATACATATAAATGTTTTTTTTAAATGGGTTTTTGTTCTTACTGCATCTTTTGATACTGTATTTCAATATTATTTTGACATAATTGACATATCTCAATTAAATATTAGGTCTTTACCTATGAAATTGCCGTTTTGTATGAAAAAATTTAAACGAATTTTTTTTATGTATTTTTTATTTGTATTAATCCAAGTAATCACTCATGCAATCAATGCATCTTTGCCAACGCAGTGGCAGTTTATTGATGCCCGTCTTAAAGAAATCAGCTGGACGGGAGGCAACAAATTCTTCAAAGGCATTTTGTACTGCCTCTCGGGTATTGAATTTTTTTCCCGCCAAGGAGTTATCCAAATTCTGGAAAAAGTAGTAGTCTGTAGGCGCAAGGTCTGGTGAGTAGGGCGGATGACAGAGAACTTCCAACCCCAGTTCTTGCAACTTGGAGTCCGTCTGCTGCGCAGTATGAGGTCGCGCGTTGTCGTGCAGGAGCAGCGGAGACGAGCGATTGACCAATGATGGTAGGAGATGTGCCAGCTTCTCCATCATTGTGTTCAGTTCTTCACAGTACACATCTGCAGTAATGCTCACCCCGTTTGGTAAGAAGCTGTGATGAATCACACCGGCGCTAGACCACCAAACAGTGACCATCACTTTTCTAGGGGTAAGTTTTCGTTTAGGGCATTGTTTAGGTGCTGAACCAGGATCCAACCAACTTGCTGAGCGCTTGCGGTTATCAAACAGAATCCATTTTTCATCGCAGGTAACAATGCGGTTCAAAATTTCTTCATTTGTGTGTCTGTTGAGCAGTGCAAGGCACATCTCGACGCGTACTTCGCGCTAGCGATGATGGAGTTCGTGGGGCACCGATTTGTCAAGCTTTTTTACCTTGCCAATTTGACGCAAATGGACCAATATTGTTTTGACGCTAACGTCGAAAGCTGCTGCTAATTCAGCCGTAGATTGTGTATCATTATCAGCTTCCACAATCGCCTTTAATTCGTCATTGTCGACCAAAGTCTTCGGAGGATCGCGAGGTTCATTTTTCAGGTCGAAATTCCCAGAACGGAAGCGAGCAAACCAATAAGAGGTGGTGCGTTGGTTTGTAGTGTTAGCTCCGTAAACGTCGTTGATGTTGCGTGCCACTTGTGCCGCGTTGCTGCCACGACGGTACTCATATTCCATAATTACTCGAATTTTTAACGTATCCATGATGACAAAAAAGATTGAAATGCGATGAAAATGTAACACTAATCAATAAACAAATGACTACTTTTGGAAAAAGAATTCCATGTTTTTAAAATAAAATTAATTTCAAATTAGAATTCTTAGCCAAACAAAAATTATTTTGATTTGAAATGGCCAGTACTGGAGAACGGCAATTTCATAGGTAAAGATTATTATAATTAGCTATTGAACCCTACGGCTTCCGAATTAGACACATTAACTCAAAATGGCTTACGCTAAGCTTTTAATTTTTTTAATTACTTTTCGACATTCGGCTGTAACATTTATGTACTCGTATGCTTGCAATAATATATTTATTTATATGACAATGTGATACATTGTATATATATATATCGGTTTTATCTACACTAAGATTATAAAGAGGTAATAAATACTCTTCTTTACCCTCCACCTACACAGGAAGTAGTTGCTATATTAGAAGCTATCAAGTATGTACTATTACATATATTAGATCAAACAGTCATATTGATAGATTCTCTAAGTTGCTTACAAACTATCCAGCATAGTCCATTTTTTACTAAAGTAAATTCACCAGTTATCATAATTATTAAATTCCATTCGTATCAATGTTATTTTGTAAGAATTTATGTTGTTCTGGCATAGATACGATGATACAGTGGGATTCAGGGTAATGAAGCTGTTGATCTTATCACTAAAGAAGCTATCCAGTCTGGATATTTTGTTCACTATAAAACCCATGTTCAGGACTTATTCTTCCCAAACAAGACTGATTTGTTGCTATCATGGAACTCAAACTGGAATACATCAAACCAAATTAAAGGAAAATGTTATGCTTCGATTTAGGATAACATTCCTGGTAAGCCATGGGTTTATAATTTCGTGACTGTTGTAAGTTTGCTTCGTCTACTATCTGTAATTATTATGTAAATATATATTTATTTAAGACCTGATGTCTGTAATGTTGTGATTGTTTTTGTGTATCTCAGTGGCCTAATCTGGAAGAACGAAATTATATAATAAAAATTTAATATCATTACATAGTATAAAACAAAGTCCCCACCGCGTCTGTCTGTCTGTCTGTTCGCGATAAACTCAAAAACTACTGAACGGATTGTCATGCAGTTTTCACCAGTAGATAAAGTGATTCATGAGGAAGGTTTTGGTATATAATTTGTCAAGGATTTTTTTATGATCAGGGCGGGACAACGTCTGCCGGGCCCGCTAATTATCTATAAAGTGACTCTCCCATCACTGACTTGACAATGGTAGAATTCATATCTATGAAACTCTAACATCAAAAAGTTGAAATTTGTGAGTTTGAATATTCAGGCTAATCTCTGGATACTACTGATCTGATTTTGAAAATTATTTCACTGTTAGAAAGTTATATTAGATTACTTTTTATTTTAGGAAATATATACTATATAGTAAATGGGGCGTGGAGGTGAGGGTCAGATGAGCAACCCAGGGGATACCGGAAAGACATTTCTTGCCAATATATATAGGATAGTTTGGAGTCACAATTGGACCCGATAAGTTTCGCTACAATCGAGTTCTAGGTTTTTTAATATTTTTCGTGTTTGGAAATAAAATTGGAACCCGTAATAAACTATTGATGCAGACGAAGTTTCACGGGTCAGCTAGTCTTTCATAAGTACCTAGTCTTGCCATAAATACTGAAACAAAGAAAAAAAAAATTCTATTGCAAATAACATTTATTACTTTTACAGTGTGTTAGTTTGATACATAAATATAACACAATTTAAAATATAAAAGGCTAATTCGAAGTGGTCTCCATTGGCTGCAATACAGTCTTTTAAACGTCGAGGCTAGTTATCAATAGAAGCACGCACTCTTTCCACGGGAAAATTCTTCATTGCCAATCGTACGGATTGTTTTAGGGACTCCAAATTATCATGGCATTTAGAGCAAGCCGTACTCTCTAAAACTGACCATAAATCATAATCCAGCGGATTAAGATCGGGACTAGACGACAGCCAGTCTTCAGCTCTGATGAAGTCCGAAACATTCGTTTCCAACCAAGTCTGCGTAGACCGAACTTTATGACCCGGCGCCGAGTCTTGCTGGAAGAACTATTCTTGGTTATTGAACATGGTGTTGTTAAGGGGCTTCACTACCTTCTCAAGAATGGTATCTTGATACACTTGTGCCGATGTTTTGATACCTTTCTCACAAAAGTATGGTTCAGTCACTCCTTCATAACTAATACCCCACCAAACCATCACTGAAGTCGGATAGTGCCCACGTTGCACTCTGTCGACTAATTGGGAAGCTTTCTTAGAGCCTTGAGCATAAATATGGTCATTCTGTTTGTTAAAATGTTGCTCAAATGTAAAAATTTTCCCATCCGTAAACAAATTTTTCTGTGTCCTCCCTTTGCGTACCGCTTCGGTAGTTGTTCGATTTTACCACCCTATTCTTTTTTAAATTATCAGTTAAGAAATGACCAGTACGTCTCTTATAGGCTGCAAGTCCTAAGTCATCTTTTAAAATACGCGACATGGTTCTAGGTGCTATATTCATCTCCCGAGATACAATCTTTTACTTTCGAACAGGATTTCTTCGAATTCTTTCCCTTACTGCTTTGACCACCTTTTTCGTACGAATACTACGTGGACGGCCAGATCTTTTTCTGTCAAAAACAGAGGAGGTCTCATTGTACCTATTAATAGCCCGGTACACAAACATTTTACTAATACCAAGCATATGGAGAGTTTTAAATATTGCATTTAGCTCCATACCACCTTTGTGTAATGCCCTCACAGCGATTCGGTTCTCTTTATCACCCCACTCCATTTTAATATCGCAAAATATTGTACAATGTATTGGCGCCAAAATGAGAAAACTCAATGAATAAGCATATAAAAATTACAGATTCCAAATTCAAATGTAATATTTTGTTTATTTTTAATTATAACAGTATTTATGGCCAGACTAAATATAAATCAAGATATAAAACTTTATATCTGTCTAAGCAGTTTTTAATATTCGACAATTTAAATAGTGCTCATTGAACTCGATCCAATATTCTTATATATTACTATTGTTACTGAGTTATGTAGACGAAAACACGGTAAATAAAATAAAATGGCCACCAAAATAACACAAAAAGACAATACAATGAAAATTACATACATAGATACAGATATATGAATTTCAATCATATTCATCCTTGGAGTCCAGTACATATTTTTGCTAAATTTTATGCGGACGAAGTCGCGGGTAACAGTTTGTCTAAAATAGAATAACCTAAATTACTTCCTATATCAACTATCTGTCAGTGAAAGTCGGTCCAACCGTTTGGGAGATAGCACTGCAGGCGAAGCCACTATTAACAGATAGTCTAAACTAAAATAGATTAAATTACTTGTTGTGATGTCCGCTATCTGCCGGTAAAAATCCCATGAAAATCGATCCAACCGTTTGGGAGATAGCACTGCAGGCGAAGCCACTATTAACAGCTAGTCTAAATTAAAATAGACTAAATTACTTGCTATTATGTGTGCTATCTGCTGGTGAAAGCCCCGTAAAAATCGGTCGAACCGTTTTGGAGATAGCACTGCGGGCGAAGCCACGGTTAATAGCTAGTCTAAATTAAAATAGACTAAATTGCTTGTTATGATGTCCGCTATCTGCCGGTAAAACTCCCATGAAAATCGATCCAACCGTTTGGGAGATAGCACTGCAGGCGAAGCCACTATTAACAGCTAGTCTAAATTAAAATAGACTAAATTACTTGTTATGATGTCTGCTTTCTGCTGGTGAAAGCCCCGTAAAAATCGGTCGAACCGTTTTGGAGATAGCACTGCGGGCGAAGCCACGGTTAACAGCTAGTCTAAATTAAAATAGACTAAATTGCTTGTTATGATGTCCGTTATCTGCCGATAAAAATCCCATGAAATTCGGTCTAACCGTTTTGGAGATAGCATTGCAGATGAAGCCGCGGTTAACAGCTAGTCTAATTTAGAGTAACCTAAGTAACCCACTGTAATTTCAGCTATCTGCCAGTGAAATTCCCGTTAAAATCAGTCCAATCGTTTCGGAGATCAACCGGAACAAACAGACAGACCGACAAAAATTTTAAAAATTGCATTTTTGTTATCAGTAGAGTGTATACTTTCATACCCAAGCAGTAATTTTTTTTTATTTTGATATTACATACAGACACTACATTTTTATTATATGTATAGATAGATTAATTATTATGCTTTAACAATTGCAATTAGTTCTGCATACATCATTGTTGTAAGTACGTCAATATTAAATTTAACCATGATTTTCTGATTGAGAATGAAACCAAGCCATTACAAAACATTATTTGTTTAGAGCCATCTGTAAGAGTTATTGTTTTCAAAGGACTTTAACTTAAGCAAATATTCGCCTGCAACATATATACGAATATGTAAAGATTATATATAATCAATTCTGATTCTATTACCCTTATACATAGGGCGCACTGAAAGTTTCCGGAACTGGTAATTTATAAAGTAACTAGCGGCCCCGGCGGACGTTGTCTCGCCCTGATAACAAACAAAAAACGTAGACAAATTATATATTAACCTTCCTCGTGAATCATTCTATCTACTGGTGAAAATAGCATGAAAATCTGTTCAGTAGTTTTTGAGTTTTTCGCGAGCAGACAGACAGACGCGGTAGGGAACTTTGTTTTATACTATATAATGATAATAATTTCCACATTTGACAATTTTGATTTTAGAACACAGTTTGTTTCATCTATTTGTCACAGTACATATCAATTGGTACACAATAATTTGTTTGCCGGAAGTTATGGACGAACTCCGATAAATAACTCAAAATGTTGTGTCATCTTGCACCACGACAATGTCAGCTCTCACATGGCTAGACAGTACAAATTTTTGAACAGGTTTTCCCTACTATAGTAGATACTATGGGTTATCCTATATGTTATAACTATTAGGGTGGGCCAAAAAAAACTTTTTATTTTTTTTTAGCTACCACGAAATTATCCTCCAAGATGACGAAAAAAAAATTCTGGTAAAGTTTGAGCTCTTAATATTAATTTTCAGAGGTGTCACATCGTGATTTTCGATTTCCCATTTATATTACACGAGATTTTTTTTTTTCGAATTTTAATGTATCTCAACGAGTTATTCTGTGGTAAAAGTAAATACATAATTTTGTAGGAAATTGAACGGCCTACAAAAAAGGTCTGATATAATTTTTCGCTAAGTCAACTCGGTTAAAAGTTATTCGCAGTTAAAGTTCAACCTAAAATAATATATGATGCCTTTCACAAGCTTTCATAGTTTTTTTTACAAAAAAAAATGCCTTAAAGACATAAAACAACATATTGTTCGTGATTTTTATCATTTTTAAATAATAGCGTAAATTTGCAACAATTGAAGAGTTGAAATTGAAAAACTAAAACAATAAACTTCTCCGTACTCGAAGAAGAAAATTAAAAAGAAAACAAATTACACAAGATTTTGCACGGTAAACAAAGTTGATGATGAACGGCGCTTAAAGCAGTATTTACATGTAAATAATGCAGAAAAGGTGGCGCTTGAATCACCATCTACAGTGATTTTAGCGGTAAAACTTGATTTCTGATAACAAATTAAAAAACAATAGACATAATCACATCAAAAATATTTACAGTACTTCCGACTACATTGAAATCAGTTTTCAACGCTTTCATTCGAATCGTGCTACATAACATAAGTTTTTCTCAATAAATTTGGGAAGTAAAAATGATAAAAATCACGAACAATATGTTGTTTTATGTCTTTAAGGCATTTTTTTGTAAAAAAAACTATAAAAGATTGTGAAAGTCATCATACATTATTTTAGGTTGAACTATATCTGCGAATAACTTTTAACTGAGTTGACTTAGCGAAAAATTATATCAGACCTTTTTTGTAGGCCGTTCAATTTCCTACAAAATTATGTATTTACTTTTACCACAGAATAACTCGTACAGATACATCAAAATTCGAAAAAAAAAAAAAATCCCGTGTAATTTAAATGGGATATCGAAAATCACGATGTGACACCTCTGAAAATTAATATTAAGAGCTCAAACTTTACCAGAATTTTTTTTTTCGTCATTTTGGACGATAATTTTGTGGTAGCTAAAAAAAAATTAAAAGTTTTTTTTGGCCCACCCTAATAACTATAGTGGTATCCGCCGCAAAAATACCCGCACCGAACGCTGTGCATTATAAAAGACGTCCGTGACATATTTTTATCGACCCTCCCGATGAAATAACGGCAGTGAACGATCAGTACCAGCCTGCCTCTCCAAACAGAGCGTGTTCACGCCCACGCCCGCGTAACCACAGATCACAGATCCCGCACACCAGATTAGACCCCCTCGGCAGCGGCTCAAGCCTAGGTCCGTTATCTCGGCGTGGAGCCCTTGAGTACGCTGCCCGCGCGATACAGTGGCACAAATTCTTACATCACTGGAACAACATTACACATATCACCTCCACACACGTGCACCCACACATGCTTACATATGAAAGTGGAAGGGTTTTATTCTTTTCCCTTAACGAATTGAATTAGTTTAAAAAAAATCATCCGACACAAAATACATATCAGAGTTGTTAAGGTATGTATGCTTGGTACACAAATATGTTTCAATAACTCATATAATTATGAATATGTAGCTTAGCTTAGGTTAGCTCAGATAGGTCACGAATTGCATGAGTCAGGCAACAGCCCAAGCCGAGGTGTGGCCGTGCACCCTTGAGAGAGTTGTCAAATAAAATTGGCTGAGTGCCTTAAGCGCTCGCCTTAGTAATCCGGTGAATCTGTTAAGACCTTGCTAGGTCAATAGCGTAGTCAGTACGTAACGAAAGAGACGTTGAAGAGTATGAAAAGTATGTTTCAGGGGTCACCACGCACGAATAGCATAAATATTTACAAACTTTGTTTATTCGTATTAAAAATTGCATTGAAGGGTATTTTCAGAAACAATAAATTTATTTTTGATCAGTCTTGTTACTTTTTTATTCATCTAAGAACGTTTTAGTACGCCCTACGTACATTCTTATAACAAATTCGCATATTAGTACGCCCTACGTACATTCTTATAACAAATTCGCATATTAGCTGCATACATTGATTTTGAATCCTCGTTAGCTTTGTAGATGTCTTATCTAGTCTATTGGACTTCTGATAAGAGCAAAATAAAGATGTTTTAAACGGTTTTAAGTGTATTTATAAATCTATGCTGAAAGAGCACAATAAAATATCTGCCTATTATTGTGATAGTAGTAGAATATTGTATGATATATGTTTATGCACTATGTACAGTCGCAATATTATATAGTAGTAGAGATAAACGATCTCCTTGAGCTAGTCCTGCGTCTCTACTTTAATAAAAAATAATCAACAACATTAATTTTGGGGGTACGCTCTTTCACAAAATTTCAGACATGATAATTATTTGCTCCTAATTGAATAATCTATCCATCGTGTTAAAAGTTGCATTAAGGGGTCATTCTCATGTCCGAGGTTATATATTGAAGGTTATTAAAGATGTTTAAAGGTTCTTTTTATGGAAAATGATGCTGATTGATGCTTTCTTGATGAGTGATGAGTCCTGATGAGTAGTTTAAGGAAAACGCGGTTAAAGTTTGGAGAAGAAATGTTCATTGTAAATGTGTACTTACATTAATCTCCTACTCCTGGTGCGAAATACAAGTTGCTATTAACGTTCCAGTTTCCAAAAAAAAATTATCCATAAAAATGTGTTTAGGAGCGAAATTCCAAACACAGGGTTCAGGGTCATAGGGTCGCAAACAATAGTGCCGGTATGAGCAGTACAGCTGCACGGTACGCTCTCCCCGACTATTTGCTAGAACTTTAAAACTACTTAAGTCTTTCGGTCTAAAATATTCAAAACATGTTCTTAACACATTTAACTTTAAAAATATCTAAAATAATCGATCTTCTCAAAATGGAACATGAGACTACCCCCTTAAATCGACAACATTATAGATATTGTCAATCTATGAAACAACGTTAGTGTACGACCAGAGTGGACGCTATAATCGAGCGTAGAGCGGGGCGTCGCGTCCGGCGTTCGTTTCAAACAGATGTATTAACACGTGAGTGTCCCGAGTGGCGCGCGAGTCCCGCAGAACGCAGATTCACTCAGGCCGTACACTTACAGTTGCGAGTCCCTTTGAAAAGATTTAATTTTTGGATACCAGACCCGTTAATATGATTTTTTTTCCTGAATTTTTATTTGTTTTTCACATGTTCGATTTCTTAAATAAAATTATTATTTTTTGACTGACTGGATACTACTCGAAGCCAGTGGTCAACGCTTCTAACTGCCTTTATTTTCGACATTGTGTGTACAATGAAGAGCTTCTTACGATATATTAATTACACTAATACTTAGGCATTTTACTATTATAGCTCTATTAGGTTATTGGTCAACTATATGCGTCTCACTTGGTAACTGTTATGGATTTATATTTATACTGGGGGATGTTCGTCGCGGGTCGATGTGCGAGGTGCGTTTATTCTTGCATACCTGAATATAAATAGTTTTTCATAATTATACATTACACAACCAGAAAATCTTATATCACACTATCTTCTATACATACAATACAAATGTAAAACTAACGTATCTGTACCATTTAGATATTTGTGAAAAAAATTGTTGGATGTCTTGGAATAATAAAATACATTTCAATCATTTTTCTATCTCTCTGTTTGTTTGAACACGCGTCACTGCTAAAGTACTGCGTTCACGATAAAATCTCATCAAGAAAATATTAAAGCGTATCCTCGAGTAACATTTAGTCTTGGTGTCATTAAAATTGGTTCACTCTATCAAAAGTTATTGTAATTTTAATGACAACGCGATTTAAATACGATGGAAAAGTAAATAAGTAAATGGACTTGAAACATTCAGATTATTTTATTCGTCACTGTTTTTTACATTAGGTTCCACGCGGAGTCGGATGGAGTCGCGCGCACACTTACTGATGTAATAAGAACATTATCAAAAACAAACATGTTTTCATAATTTATATTATTATAGGTTAGATACATTTGGAATTGCAGTGATTTTTAAATACTAGAGAATTCCTATCTCATTTCTAACATAATGCCGTTTACAATTCTCATTCGTCGCTAACAAGTATGACAACTGCCGGTAAGACTTCAAATAGAATTAAACAGATAAGTTAGATGATTGTGTCAGAATCACCGTGCAATGTAAAATATAAATATTCAATTAGATTTTAGTAGGAAGTTCGAAGATCGCGTAGATATCTGAATCGGAATGTAGTCGTGCTTTCAAACTCAATTGGTGCGTAGTGATAGAGAAAGACGGACCCCGGAGACCGCTAGTTAGTAAGAACTCGCGTGAAACATACGAGTTTATTTAATATAATATATAGCAAACAATTTCCATTGCAATCATTATCGATCGTGAACACTTTATTGTATACGCAGTCATAAATATTAAAATTCGCAATAACATTCTTATTTTCGATGTATCGTGTCGCTTCGTTTCGAACGAATCAATCAGTTTTTGCACATCGATACGACGTCGCATTCAAAATTTTGTAACTATTTTAAAAACTTTAATTTTCAAATTTCGTTGATAGAACGAGTACCTACATATTTTGTATAAAATGTATAACCTTAGGATTTTTGTCTAATGTCATCTTTTAATTCAAGGAGCGTTGTACTCGCTATATTAATGACTAGCTCTAATTTATTAAGTCCGTATACTTATCTATTTTTCTCTCGTATTTAAGTCGCTTCGTCATTAAAATTACAATAACTTTTGCTAAAGTGAACCGATTTTAATGAAACAAAGACTAAATGTTACTCGAAGATATGCTTTATGATTTTCTTTGTCAGGTTTTATCGTGAACGCAGTACTTTGCAGTGATGCGTGTTCAAACAAACAGACAGACAAATAGACAGTCATTTCTAAGAATGATTGAAATGTATTTTATTACTTATTTCAATACACCTGCAACAATTTTTTTAACAAAAATATAAAAACGTAAAAAAATACAAGCACGTTATATTTACATTCTTGTTATACGTGTAGATATCTGTACGTTTCCCAAATACTAACTGTAGTAACTTAAACCAATAAATTTCAGGCAGTTAATTCGGGTTGCCCGTTAAAGAATGCTAACAACAGTTACGTTTTCACATTATGTTAAAGTTAAGGTGAAAGTGCTTATATGTCGCATCTATTACGCTTGCTAATAATGAATTCATAAGTAATGTGAGAAAGTAACATTTGATTACTCAAGCTTGTCATTCTCTTCTTAGACGCGTATAAAAAATATTATATATATTGGTATATAACCAGTTAATTGCACGACTTCAACGTTAGTACAAAAATATTGAGGCACAACATATTTTTCTTTCATTTTATACTATTTATTTGACTTGAAATGTTTGTTTGATATCGAGTATCAGGGGAGTCGGGTAGGTCCATGGAGGTACCGTCCATCACACGAAATTCTATTCTTCTATTATAAAACAACAAGATTTTTTTAGTCTGGACCTAGTTTAAGAGTAAACCGAATAAAACAATATTATGTATGAGGTACAACGTACAAATATGTCATCTGAGTTGCGTCGATTTTCATTTTGGCAATGTCACCGTTTTATCTTGCGCTATTGATGTACTGATTGAGCTATGCTCTATACAAGATACGCCATTCGATTGGATTTAACTGTATTTAATGTAACAACCTAAACAATAAATATCTTGTGAGTTCCGCCGAGTTGCAAGAGCTCTAGAGACGAACTCTCGTACGACTCATCGCATCAAATGTTCAAAGTTAACAGACCGACATGGTTCTATAATATTACTCATTTTACTGTATCTCGTCAGTACGTGATACTGCAGTATAAAACCCTTTACACAGTCTCTTATATATTTCATATATTCATGATATCCATTTAAGTGTGTATAGGGTCTTTTTAATAGGGTATAAAATGAAGTTCTCTATTCGAGCCATGTGTATGTATATCCGCGATTCCCTCAGAAACTACTGTTCCGATGTGGATGCGGTATTCATTATCGGATATATGTTCAATAAATAACAGCAGATGACTTGCGATTCTATGTAATCGTAGATCTATGTATTGTTTTCACATTTTAATACCATATCATCACATCATGTATGCTTTTATATCACAAACTCAAAAGTGTAAAATAAAATTGGTCAAAGAAAAGTGAACCGCCTTCAAAAAAACACGAACTCGAAGTGTAAAATAATATTTTACTTACTTAATTTTACGTAACATTTTGTCTTCATTAAAAAAAACAATTACAACATTCAAATAATTATATATTAAATAATAATTAAATTCAAATATTATATTTATTTTGAAATTGGCGCCAAATCTCTGTCTTTATTTTTAATAGTTATCTATTTTTCGAACCACGAGTAAAGAAAATTATGAATAATATAAAATATTTAACAAATTTGATGAAATATTTTAATCATGTTTATTGATAATTCATTGATTTTAATATAGTTAATATATTTGTTATTCATTGAAATTATTATCAAACTCGCTGATTCCCGCGACTTCACCTGCGTCGTATATTATATCAATTATTTTATATGTCTCAAAGGGATTAGGTAGCGTTTTCAACCAAAGATCACAGCCGGCTTGACTCTTTCCGACACTTTTAACAAATATCGTTATTTTTCAACCATTTCACTAAAAATCTTGACAAATTATGTACCTAAACCTTCCTCGTGAATCACTCTATATGTTAATGAAAAACGTATCACCTCTCAGTAGTTGTTGAGTTTATCGCGAACAGACAGACATGACGCAGGACTTTGTCTTATAATATGTAGTGAATAATTAAATATGTCATATAACTGTATTCACGCAAAAACATTATAATCATTCTATGTACTCATTGCTTGAAAAATAAATAACTATTGAAAAATTATGTAATTAATAACAAAAAATGATTATTTATTATTTGACTCAGTAATTCACCATTAATAATTTTATAATACGAAAAAATAGAATCTTAATATATCCAGATTTGGTTAGAAAGATTTTTTTGCAGAAAATTGAATTTACCTACAAATGTCTCAGAAACATTTTTTCTGTAAATAAAAGAATAATAAAATAAAAGAAATTCCTACCAAATTTAGCTTTAGTCCTTAGGTTAGGTGCAATGTGAGTTACAGTGAAGTCGCAATAGAAACTATCGTAGAGCGCTCAATCCTGAGTGATTTCTGTGTTTGAACGATATGGTAGCATAATGTGCCGCCAAGTAATAACAATTTAAAAAATAATAAGCAAAATTTACGTTTATTTTGTATGGGTAGCCTTCTTACGCTCTGGGAGAGTATTTAGAGTTCAATATTAAAAACTCAATTTTTCAGTAATTTTTTTTTACATATTTACAACATTTTGCTTAGGGACCGCCAAAAAAATTGTCGATTAAAAAATCACCGTAATATATAAGTATAAATAATTTAAAGACCAAGTTCTTTACACAAATATACTTCAGGATTAAAATAAGAAATATACATTAATTAAACATGAAATAAAAATAATATTTGTTTAACCCAAGGAGTGGAGCCGCGCGCACGGCTCCTAGTTTAAAATAGTGAATATGTGAAGTATAGAAGTGGTGAAGTTCAAGTGTGCGAAATCAAAATGTATAAATAAATATATATTCGTTTATTGTGGCGAGTAATGTGCGAGTTTGTTTGTGTAAGCGATAGTTCGTTCGGATCCTGGGAGACTACTCCTTATCAGGTACGTCGCATCTTATATCCCATTTCGCACAGCAAGGATCAGCGTTACCGTGAGAAATCATTGTAAAAACACCTCATTTGCGTTATCTCATAATACAGTACTTTGTAACTTTGTTATTATTTACGTATACTTAGAAACAATAAATTCTATATTTAGAAACTTAATGCCAAACGTTAATTTCCAAAAAAACGGAACATCGATACTGAAATCTACGTAACGCCCTCGCCGCTCCGCCTACGTCGATTCTGATGGGAAATCGCCTTAATTCTTCACGCTATTTTTTATTATAAAGATCTCATTAGAGTTTCTTTTATCAGATAACACACAAAATATTTGTCTCGATACTTGTTATTGTTATTGTTATATGCTGCCAGAATAATAAATATGAGTTGCACCGTCCCTGATTGCTTTATAAATCTCTTCTATACATATAATAACAATGTATATCTAACGTGTCTGTACTTTTGAAAAAAAATGTTGCTGGTGTCTAGGAATAAGTAATAAAATACATTTAAATCATTTTTAGAAATGTCTGTCTGTCTGTCTGTTTGTATGAACACGCATCACTGCTAAAGTACTGTGTTTATACTAAAACCTCACCAAGAAACTCATATCCTCGAGAATAACAGTCTTTATTTCATTAAAATATATATTATATAATAATATAAATGATTATATCTCGATACGTTTCAGTTTCTGCGTTACGAGATATTTTGTACATTTTGTAACAGTAATCTAGATTGGTGTTTCTTTTGTTTCTTACTTATTACGCTATTGGCCTGACAGGCCTTTACAACTTCGCCGGACTACCTTTGGTATTCTATAGACCGTTATAGTTATGTGAATTTGCCAAATTCGGATTTCGAATTCAATATTAATTAATTAGTGCCAAACATTAACACCATTACTATGATCATAATGTGATTAATCATAATCACACAAGTTAACACACCTAAGAGCTTTTTTGCTGCCTATTTTATTACAACTCCTTATAATCGTTAACTAGGGGACACCGCATTATCTCAACTTCTCTACATCGCCGATTACCATTTTTTCTTTATTAATATTATAACTCAATTCTTTATTACAACAAGTAATACCAATCGCGTGCAAAGCTAATATACTATATATATACATATACACATACACCGCGCGTTGCTTTAATAGGTAAAAACTGTGATATACAAACTAGCAGATAACCCGAGATGATGTTTTATAATATTAAATGTTCTCCCAAAACTTGATCAGTAAATTTTACATGCATTCGTTTCAATAGAAATGTATTCAAAGTGCTAAAGACTCGACCGTGCTCGACTGACAACATTAGTAACTACCTTTCAGGGGGAAAACGTGCGATGTATGATTCTCTTTTACGATTACAATGTTGCATACCATTGCACAATGTGGGTAGTATCGATCTCACAGTAAAAATAGCTACGATACAATAACACGTCATTACAGCGGATCTAGGTCTTTATTGATTTCATACATATAGAAACGAAATAACTTTGAATATAGCATAAGCAAAGGCGCTATTCGCGTTTGTTTAGCCTCATATTTTTTCTGAACTACATTACGGGTTTTTATAGGGTCTTCACAACCGTTTAAATAATTCCATCCGGAAAATTAATATATATACAATACATGCTAAGTATATTTTTAGAAAGTAACATCGTAAATATATTTTTCGTGCGGTTACACTACTAGCGCTAACTACTACATCTTTAAAATATATCAAAATAATGTACTACGAAATATAATGCCTACAATTTTATTGTGGATTTTATTTATGGACTTTAGTCCATGACGATATGTGTACTCTTCTAACTATACCCAGCTTTATCTAGAACATATTATTAAGTATTAATATGATATTTGCAACGCTGTTGTCACTAATATACCATTAATATTTTGAAATATTTTCGTTATGTTAGGTATTTAATATAGACCAAAATTCCGCTGTACTCTGTATCATTTCGATGAATAATCTTAGAAGATGTCACGGATTTCAAATTACTAATAAATATTAATAATTCATATTTAAAGCGGAAATAGGAAATCGTATGACGACAGCACTTCGAAGTACTACAATCCAAAGATACATCTTAAAATACAGTTAACCTTATAATTCTGCATTTTACTGTGTGGTGAGACATGACAATTGCGTCCCAGTATACCGCGACCACTATACAGTAGGTACTCCTACACACAACTAGGGGCGTCTCCACAAAAATATATGTATACCGCTTGACATCGCATTATTACATTGTACCCGCGTGAAGTCTGAACAGATCTCTGGTAAATAGTATAAACTAACGGTGTTGCAGCTGCCGGAAAATAACAACGGCTTGTCGCCATATATATTTCTCTTAACTTTATAATACTGTTGTATCTGCCCTGGTGTTATGTGGTTTCGAACCCTGGTTCATCACCAATACGCTCGTTGAGCAGCCTTTACTGAAATATAATAGAATTAAATAAAAACAACTTTTCAACACACGCATCGAAAAAAAATAAAGGGATTACTATTGATTCCAACAATTTAATTCCACTCGGTCTTTATTATTTCTCCAAAAAATATCATAAGGCGCCATATTATATTAGTTAATAAATAATTTGAGAGTAATAAAGTCCAACACTGTTTCAGGGATCATTATGGAAGTTGCTATTCCTAAGTGTTGTTTCATGAACACGCTGACACATTGGAACACAGAGAATAACCATTTTGTATATAATAACCAAACAAACACAATAACCATTTCACTGTAACTCAACTATTTATTGCAAGAAATAACAAAACATTCACAACGAGTCCCCAGCACAGCTAATCCTTTACAAAATGTGCTCTTGTAGATGAGGAAATTTTAATATCATTTTCCATAATGAAACGTGTATTTCCGTTTCCATTTGGTTCAAGGGTTATTGCTGTCGTCGATTGTGTATTCGTTGGTTAGTAGTCCCGATTAAACGAAACGATTTTGAAGAGTACATGCACGTAGTCGTAAGGAACATTCACTATCTCTGTTTGTAGATCAACTCGGTATTGTAAAATAGCTATACTTATTGAAATTAGACGAATGATTTGCAAAACTCTATATAACGGGCTTGGATATAAGGAAGTATGGAACTTACTTTAGGCATGTTTATTGTGTTACATTTCAAAATAGGCTAATTCCAATTTTAGCCGCTCCTAATATTCAAGATCTACAAATTTTGTACATGTAAAAAATGGAGATCATAAAACAAAACTAGAAACCTTATGAATGGCAGGGAAAAGAAGAACTCGTTCTCGGTGTATAAACAAAATAAAATATAAAATACATAATGTGAACGATCAAAATTGGACTTAGCTCATTTTGAAATGTATCGAGACGGTTATCTCCGCATGGACATACATCAGATTCAGATGTTACATCCGAAGTAATGGCGAGCTGAGCTTAAACGTAACGCGTTTCGGAATTGGCGAAGCATACATACAGTAAATTAACGTCTGTGTGCTCGATCGTGTCGCAATCATCATGTACAGGGTGATAAGCCCGTTATACTAAATCCCATTTACTAAGTGGTGTTTCGAGATCATCCGAATGTCGAGAGGCCTGCAGGCCGGCATGACAGCGACGCCTGCGTGGTGGTTTGTACATGTCTCGGCGCTGATCAATGTTTGTAGATTTCACTGTGCTTATCATCATGCACAAAAAAAAGTATCATAAAAATGAGACTATGTTTGTCGGTCCCTGTGTATACGCTCGTTGATTTTTTCTATAACATTCTCAATATAGTAATACGTATACATTTATATGAATACGTCACTGGTAAAATAGATTCTAAGATATGCGTTATATTGTTGATTGTTGTTTCTCTAGCACGCGTTCACTTCAACTGTCATCTGATTGTATACCCTCGCTCTGCGGTTTATATTTATGACTTACAAGTTTAAAAACTTTGGTGAATAAAAGAAAAAGTGTATGTTAACAAGTATTTTGTATATTGTATTATATATATATATATATATATATCTTCGTCTGTGTACGTATATATATAAATAATTACAGCATACATTATTTATGTGCAGCTGTAACGGTTTATGCAACGCACGCCTAGATAGCCTTCAAGTTTCAGACTTACTTTACTTTGGCACATTTAAATAACATCTTTATGTTGTATTGCTTATATTAGGGGTTCCCAAAATTTTCAGCCCGTGGTGCACTGTCATGTTTAGTATTTTGTGACGGCGCGAAGCCCTCACCTAACAAGCTAGTCGAAATAGATACTGTCGATAGAAATACGTACAATGATACTAGTTAGATAGGCACAAATATTAATACATACACAACAAGGATTTGTATGTGCCGCGAACTTATTGACTTAAAGGTTAAGAGGAGTGCTCACGACGCTTCTCTTTACTTTGAGCGGCGCACCAGAGTGCCGCGGTGCACACTTTGGAACCTCTGGTTTATATGTTATTTTGATGTATAAACTAAATTACTGTAATATTTTAATAGAATCAGTTCAATTGTTTTTGTGCCAAAATATCCATCGGTTTTCACAAACTTTCTTGTTTATGCTATTATAATAATAGGATATACAATTATTTTAAATTAGATTCATGAGATTATGACATTACTAGCGTCTGCTCGCGGGTCCGATCGTTTTTGAACTGTAACACGATCTTGTAAACACTGCATGTGTATCGATCGTATTTTACGAAATAATAATCATTATTATGTAAGTTCTGACAATCTACTATGTACAACTTACGGTTTATGAGTAAGTGCTAGATAGAGGATCGAAAACCCAGGTTATACCGCTAGCAATATCCAGTGGATAGGATTTTTAAAATTAATTATTGTTTTTAAAGATTCTGAATAAGTATTCGTAAGTGTTGAAAGTAGACGAGGGTGTGAATCCCAAGGAGTGTAAGCCGGCGCTCAGACGCTCACTTCCACAAAGCCTCATAGAAATTGAGAAATAATTTCTTTTCTATGAATTGATTCTACATTAGAAATGTATTCTAAATATAATTCTAGTTCTAGGAATACGTCTTTGTTGAATATTTGATATATTTTGAAACAGTACTAGCGGCATCGATTCACGTGGGTTCAAGTCTTACAATAAGTCTACATAAAAACTGTTGTATCTATCAGACTTACTGTTTTAATTTATTCAATTTAACGTAAATATATTAGTGCCTATATATAGAAATTAAAAATGCTCTATGTATAGTTTTATAGAAGACTAGCCGACCCGTGCCCACTTCGTTGGACGGTAATAGGCATTATCAAGCTACAACTTTTCTCTAGAACTCAATCATATATCTCTCATAATTAAGGCAGCGTTCGTAAGAAAAGTTTTCGTTCGATAATTTTTCTCCGACTCCCCAGATATTACCCCCTACAACCTCACAAACTTTATAATATTATTATAGATAATATAATTATTAATAGCTTCTGCCCGCGACTTCGTACGCGTGGAATAGTTATTTTCGGCTAAGACGCAGCGGACGCTCTGAAAAGGAAAAAATACTCCGATTTTAAAACATTTTTGATTATTGCTCCGCTCCTATTGATCTTAGCCTATGACACAAATAACGTGGCTTTATATTGGTAAAAGAATTTTCAAAATCGGTTTAGTAGTTCCTGAGATTACCCCCTACAACGTCACAACGTCACAAACTTTACCTCTTTATAATATTAGTATAGACAAGATATTATCAGTGGCATCAGTTATATACTTGTACTGTTATGGTATCCTGGCCATCACGCATTTTGATTTTGATTTTCGGCTAAGAATGAAATTCTTGTTCATTATGTCACTAATCACACATTACAAAATGAACCTATACGTAGTCTAGACTTATTATTACTTATTATACAGAAGCCTTTGAAATTCGAAGTAATGGTCGTCAGTTGTTTTTGCAAGAAAGTACACTTTTACACATACGATGCAAGTTTTCCTGTTATCATTTAGTTTCCTCTATAACCTGGACCTACAATAAATATAATAACATAATACGCCGTAGGAAATAGCAAAGCAATTGGATCCCATAGCGACGATCGACCGAGGTCTAGATGTTATAGACGGAAATAGAACATCTAGAATAAGGAAAATCCGTTTCCCATTGTTATAATGGGTTATTTGTTAAATTTGAGAAAATAACTGCACTCGGATTTGTATTTAACCTCTGCTATATCCATCTACGGCTGACATATTTCTTAAACAAATTCCGATAAAAATAAACATCGCGACTCTTACCGAATACTACTCGAAACATTATCCCCATTATTCAGATTTGATACGGACTATTCAATAACACTGGTCTGCAAAAAAAATATTTTTTTACCTCCTCATTGTTTTCATGCATGATAACGTTATGGTAGTGCTCTAAATACGGAATTTAACATGCATATAAATACAGCACATAGATTTTAAGTACAATGTCCATTTCTTTAAAAAAAGTATTATCAAAGTAGCAACGATTACAAGAAAGTGAAGAAAGACTACGGTTCTACGGTTCTACAGCGAAAAATGTTAATTTTACAGTCACAAGTTATAGAAATACCAGTATATTTAGCTCATTAGGGTAATATAATTCAAGTTATTTTGTAGTTTTTTTCTTTTTATAGTTTCCATGGAAGTTTCTCGGCGAATAGACCAACAAAACTCGGCAAGCGTTGCTGCTGACTATTTTCCACTGTAGCGTCTTTAAATATGCGTAATATCCGTAGGAAGCCTTTCACCATGCTCATCTGATACGACAAAGAGATTTTCCGAAAAATCTACATGCGAGTCCAAAAAAATAATTATGAGTGAAATATTGCATCCCAAAGCTTTATAAGCAGAAAAAAGCTCTCGAATGTTTTATCGGTAGTTGTGAGCTTTTGTATTGGGTACCAAGAGAATTATCACACACTTTTACAAAAGCCACCCAAGCTTTTCTCAGCTTTGTTCAACTTTAAATTGAAAACGTTATCTGTCGTAGCTCTCTAAGAACAGTCTGTAAAATTCTTACAAGTGCGCGGCATTTCATAACCTAAAAATGAATGGAATTCAATAAAAAAATCTATTTTATGCTTATTATGTCTGTTCATAGAAAAACGGATAACCTACACATAAACTACTTTAAAAGTATATACATATAGTATGAGTTTTGTGCAAAACTCACTAAAGTATTTGATATAGAACGTAAATTATTAGAAGACAAGTTTTCAACTAATTGTTGTAAAGTCACAGTAAATACTGTGCAGGCTCATATTATGTACTTCCATAGAAATCACTTTCCATACTTTCCTGCCTTCTCTTACGACAAAAACCTATTTCGTATGTATATATACGATATGAATACATAAACCGAATAAGAACAAACTCAATTTATGATATTTTGAAAAAAAAACCATATCGAAAAATCTAGACGTGATAGAAGAAATCGGCTATCGGGAACAGATTCAGAGCATCAAAATCTTCATATTTATGACATAATTTTTTAAAGGAGGATTTGGTTACAGACCAGTGTAATCAGAAGATAAAAGTGCACTGTTTTCTTACTATGATTTAAAGATCGCATAAAAATATTTGCTCTTGAATAGATTAACCTTATATACACCTGCTTAGTATAAATCTTTACTGACATAAATGCGGATGTAAGTTTATTTGCTTATTATTACGCTACCACGCCTTAAATTCCCAAACGATCATCATGAAATTGTAATAAATTTTACATATATGCTATCAGCGTTACTCGAAACAACATAACATAATAAATAACATAACATAAGCAATCAGCCAAAAAAAAAGTACGCGAACAAAGCTGCGAACGAAATCTAGTGAATTATATTTCTACAATAGTATAAAAGCAGAAAAAATGCTCCACTTTCTGAAAATGGTATTATCCTAAAGATATATACATAGTTCTTTTGTATATAGCTGCCCTTTATTAGTTAGGGAGCCCGATTGTTTTTATATCTCAATTGGAATTATAGGGCATCTAACCCAGTTTTACCCTTATTGTGAAATGGTATGTATATCTTTCTCGGTCGCATATATCTTATTTAAGGCAAATTAATTAAAATGTTATCAATTTCAGTAATTTAAATTTAAAGTATAAAAAAGTGAGGCAGTCAGAAGGAGAAGAGTTTTACTCAATGCAATGGAATAACTATATTCTCTTTTTAATATTTAAATTTATTATAATGTGAAATATTTAAATTTCATAATTCGTATATTGAAATTCTTAATATCAGTCTGGTTTTCAAATCGAATATCTCTCGGAGCAATACATTACTAGCCGACCCGTGCCCACTTCGTTGGGCGGTAATAGGCATTATCAAGCTACACCCTTTCTCTAGAACTCAATCATATATCCCTCATAGTTAAGGCAGCGTTCGTAAGAAACGTTTTCGTTCGACCATTTTTTCTCCGACTCCCCAGATATTAACCCCTACAACCTCACAAACTTTACCTCTTTATAATATTTGTATAGATTATAGATAATATAATTAGTTAATAGCTTCTGCCCGCGACTTCGTACGCGGGGAATAGTTACTTTGGGCTAAGACGCAGCGGAATCTCTCAAAAGGAAAAAAAGCCCCGATTTTAAAACATTTTTCATTGTTGCTCCGCTCCTATTGATCTTAGCGTGATGATATATAGCCTATGACACTCATAAATAACGTGGCTTTATATTGGTAAAAAAATTTCAAAGTCGATTCAGTAGTTCCTGAGATTACCCCTTACAACGTCACAACGTCACAAACTCACAAACTTTACCTCTTTATAATATTAGTATAGATCATAAAGTTTACCAATCAATCAAACATATGATGCCTGCAAAATATCAATATTACACGTTTACAGCCGCTATACTATTACGCGTCCCTAGTCTGACGCAAGCGCATTACGTCACGAGCATGTAGAAGTCATCGATGACGCAAACCCATACATTTTTCCCCTACCAAAAATCGCTCAACGCGCATTGAGAAGTTTTCACTTCAATAATCATTTTGTACTCTTCGTGTTTTCTTTTATTTTATTCTATTACACATTTTTCGTACCATTCGGATATATTGGTAGGGTAGGAAAATTTAATTCCTAGCGTAATAAAACTCATCTGTGTATGTAAACGATGTCCGAGGTGGGATTATATAATGCGCTGGCCGCCATGGTGCACCGTTGCCCAGTTTAATTATATAATGCGCTGGCCGCCATGGTGCACCGTTGCCCAGTTTAATTATATAATGCGCTGGCCGCCATGGTGCACCGTTGCCCAGTTTAATTATATAATGCGCTGGCCGCCATGGTGCACCGTTGCCCAGTTTAATTATATAATGCGCTGGCCGCCATGCTGCACCGATGCCCAGTTTAATTATATAATGCGCTGGCCGCCATGGTGCACCGTTGCCCAGTTTAATTATATAATGCGCTGGCCGCCATGGTGCACCGTTGCCCAGTTTAATTATATAATGCGCTGGCCGCCATGGTGCACCGTTGCCCAGTTTAATTATATAATGCGCTGGCCGCCATGGTGCACCGTTGCCCAGTTTAATTATATAATGCGCTGGCCGCCATGGTGCACCGTTGCCCAGTTTAATTATATAATGCGCTGGCCGCCATGGTGCACCGTTGCCCAGTTTAATTATATAATGCGCTGGCCGCCATGGTGCACCGTTGCCCAGTTTAATTATATAATGCGCTGGCCGCCATGGTGCACCGATGCCCAGTTTAATTATATAATGCGCTGGCCGCCATGGTGCACCGATGCCCAGTTTAATTATATAATGCGCTGGCCGCCATGGTGCACCGTTGCCCGGTTTAATTATATAATGCGCTGGCCGCCATTGTGCACCGTTGCCCAGTTTAATCCCGTTGCTGTCCATCTGAGCACGAAATCGGTTCAGAGATAACAGTGTTTAACTTAGTATATCGTAGCTAGATGGAAAAGATATTTGAAATGGTATTTTTTCAGGTAAAACTTTATGAAGTTTTTCCTTCGTTCCATACAATGTAATATGAGTTGTGATATTTTTGAAATAAAATGAAACGTTTTGTTTTGATTATTGGCACATTTGATTCCTTATGAAATCGTATGGGGACGCTACCAAGGGTCATTTGAAATAATACGAAAAGTTCAGTAAGTAGGAAATATCTTACTGTTTAATGCTGAATGTATAAAGTAGAAAGGCAGCATCTTTTATCTATATCAATATATATCGTGCGTTCCAGAATATTGCATGTTGATTCAGTATTAAAAAAACTTCGTTACGTAAAAAAATAAATGCGTATTATGGAATACACGTGTCGTACAAAACATTGCATATAGACACGCTTTGTTGAGTTAGGCGCTTTTGACGTGCGATGTAGGTGTTACAATGCATTTTAAAGTACATTTACATAAATTTATCCATCTGCCTAGCCGCGTTCGCTATCAACAACGACCCTCGACGAATACCTAGCCATCTCGGTACATGTCGTTTATACTAGAAGAAATACAATACGGCTGTTAGAAATAAATATACACCTTTGCTTATGATTATTATCAGTTAAAATTGATATCAATATGTTCATTTCTCACATGTGGGCTGAAGCTTGCTTTTGGGAGTAGTTGCGTGCGTAGGCTTTAATCACGTCTTTTTAAATCCTTACGTATAGAAATATGAAAAGGTTCACAGAGAATTGTTAAGAATATTCAATGATGCAAATATAGAATCCATGTATATTGTATAATGAACTCACAGCTATAAATTATTAGACAATATCTATACATATAATAAGAATGTAAATCTAACGTGTCTGTATTATATTGTATAATAAACTCACAGCTATAAATTATTAGACAATATCTATACATATAATAAGAATGTAAATCTAACGTGTCTGTATTATATTGTATAATAAACTCACAGCTATAAATTATTAGACAATATCTATACATATAATAAGAATGTAAATCTAACGTGTCTGTATTTTTTCGATTTTCGTGAAAAAAATTGTTGCAGGTGTCTAGGAATAAGTAATAGAATACATTTCAATCATTTTTAGAGATGTCTGTTTGTATGAACACGCATTACAGCTAAAGCACTGGGTTGTGAATAAAACCATAAATCATATCTTCAGGAATAACTTATTCTTTGTTCCACTACAAATTGGTCCACTCTATCGTAAGTCATTGGAATTTGAATGACGGCTCGAGTTAAGTACGAGAGGAGTAGTAATCTATAACTAATTTGGTTGAACGCGCTAATCTCAGGAATTACTGGTATGATTTGAAAAATTCCTTCAGTGTTAGATAGCTCATTTATCGAGGAAAGCTCTTGGCTATATATATTGGGTTGGCTATATATCATCACGCTAAGACTAGTAGGAGCAGAGTACCAATAAAGAATGTTTCAAAATCGTTTTTTTTCTTTTGAGAGCTTCCTCTGCGTGTTAGCTTTAGTCCAAAGTAACTATTCCATGCGGACGGAGTCGCGGGCAGAAGCTAATTGTTATATATATTTACAAAAATATTAGGTACTATTAGTTAAAAGTTGAAATGTAAATAAAACTTAAATCTCTTCGGTAATTATCTATATCATTTATTGTGTGCCAAAAAAAGTCGAATTCTTTTTTTTCTTGCTCTCACCCCAAAATATCATAGGATATATCCAAACAAAAATTATGCCCAAAGGACAACTACTAGTTTCAATTTACAAACAACGAACTTTAATTTTTCCCATATATATAATATGGGGAAAAAATTTTTGAACAATTTTGTCACTTGCAAACTGAAAAAAAAAATATTTTGTAAAAATGAATCGATATCAATCGAATCGACAGTAAGCGATAAATTATCAACAAAAAATTCATTGAGTCAAATTTCTATCTATAATATTTAAATTTCTGCGGATCCTTCAAATTTGAATTTTTAATAATTTTGCCCTTTTTTATATTTTGCGGCTTATTCACAACGGAGTGACATTTTTTTATTGTAACTTCAATTCACAGGGAAGCTCTCTCAAACGTTATTATTGTTTCCGCGCAACACTACAGTCAGTTCGATTTATGTAGGTAGTTTTTTGTTATATTATATTATAATAGAGTGGGTCAGGCAAGCCAATCAACACTTCGTAGGTACTGTCACGATTTATTCGGGCAGAGCTTCGCCTTACAATACTTTGTACATAAAAGTGTGTAGATATCAACGACATCTTACGTTTTATAGGCCGATCTATATAAGTCAAACAATTACTATTTACACATAATTCCGCAAAATAATTGAAGTAACACAAAAATAATAACGATCAAAGTAATGCTATTTAAGTAATAATTCAATTCTATATAATAATATATTATATAGAATATATATATATTATATAGAATATATATATATTATATAGAATATATAATAATATATATATAATATAATATCAATTCTTATTTATGTCTTATTATATCTATATTAGAATATTAGTTCACAATTATGTATCTTTAATACGGTGGCGCTAGTGATCGCGTAGCGTTGTAGTCTCGCATCTTGAATGTGACGTAGCGACACCGGAGGTGGATGGTAACAATTAGGTAAACTGTGAGGACTGCCTCCGTCTTGCTAATATTTCTCTTGACGACTAGTTTATGGAATCCAGTATACTAGAGAGAAGATAATGCGTCTTAAGTTGTGTTGTATCTGATACGAAATATATATGACGGTTGTTCAGGTATGAATGCTTGGTACACATATATGTTTCAACAACTTATCTATGTATGAATAGTTAACTTCGGTTAGCTCAGATTGCTCGCGAATTGCATGTATTAGGCAACAGCCCGAGCCGAGGTGTGCCGTGCACCCTGGAGCTAGTTGTCAAATAAAATCGGCTGAGTGTCTTAAGCGCTCACCTTAGTAGTCCGGTGAAGCTGTTAAGACCTTGCTAGGTCAATAGCGTAGTCAGTTCGAAAAAAAAAAGTCTTAAGTTGTAAGAAGATTTCGAATCTTAACAGCGAAGCAAAGATAAGAATGTAGATACTTTTTTCTCCATGTCAAGGCAAGACTCACTGCACTACTGTACCTTCAAAAATCAGCTCTTATGGTTTTATGTGACGAAAATTATTAACATGAATAAGACAAGAAAGATAAAGTTTATATCTCGTTCTGCTCAGTCAGTTATATGCTACGTGAAAGGCCGAAAGGGGTTTTCTAGTTAATGTTCGTTATGAATTCAAGGAGAAAAAACGTCATTTTAAACTATATTCGTGTTATCTTTGATTCTTCACCAAGATATATAATTAAAGCCGTAAACCACCCGTAATGCCTCATTTAATATATTATTATTGTAGCATAGCAAAGTGACTGCACTGTGCCTGATGGGGTGCTCAGTACAATCTAAACTTAGTAACTTGTTGCAATATCATAATATTATTTAATTTTAAATTATATTCGCGTTATCTTTGATTCTTCACCAAGATATATAACTAAAGCCGTAAACCGCCCGTAATGCCTCATTAACTTATTATATTATTATTGTAGCACAGCAAAGTGACTGCACTATGCCTGATAGGGTGCTCAGTACAATCCAAACTTAGTAACTTGTTGCAATATCATAATATTATTTAATTTTAAATTATATTCGCGTTATCTTTGATTCTTCACCAAGATATATAACTAAAGCCGTAAACCGCCCGTAATGCCTCATTAACTTATTATATTATTATTGTAGCACAGCAAAGTGACTGCACTGTGCCTGATGGGGTGCTCAGTACAATCCAACTTAGTAACTTGTTGCAATATCATAATATTATTTAATTTTAAATTATATTCGCGTTATCTTTGATTCTTCACCAAGATATATAACTAAAGCCGTAAACCGCCCGTAATGCCTCATTAACTTATTATATTATTATTGTAGCACAGCAAAGTGACTGCACTGTGCCTGATGGGGTGCTCAGTACAATCCAACTTAGTAACTTGTTGCAATATCATAATATTATTTAATTTTAAATTATTATTTGTAGTGTTCGTATTCCTGTTATAATTATATCGATTTTATTTTAAATATGTGTCAATCTATTTTTTTAAATGTCATGGTTTTTTTTGTATATAAATGATGATTATCTTCTTAAGGATAGTTCTAATGTATATAACTATATGATCTATTAATTATCAACAGACATGATCACATATAATTTGTTAGTACACTAAAATATTTTACTTTTTACAAATGTATTGTGTTATGTGTACCTATTATAGATAAATACTTGATAATATCCTGTTGGCGAACAAGCATTCCGCATCCTGCACAATATGAAACTTTAATACGGAAGGCATAGAATTAGGTAATATATTAATTTTTTTTTTTAATAAATTAAATTATTTAAATTTAAAATTTAAAAATTATTTTAATTTTAAATTTTAATTAATTTTATTTTTAAAATTATAATTAAATTTTAATTTTTAAAATTTTTTATTTTAATTTTTTATTTTTTTATGGGGTTTTTTTTTAAATTTTTTTTTTTTTTTTAAAAAAAAAATATTTTTTTTTTTTTTTTTTTTTTTTTTTTTTTAAAAATAAACAAAAAATTTATTTTTTAATTCCCAAATTTAATTTTTAATTTTTAAATTTTTTAATTTTTCGGAAATTTCAATAATTCAATTTTCAATTTTTCATTCAGTTTCAATCAATATTAATATTCGATTCGGAACGAATAATTCGTAAGTTCGAATTATTCGCACACCCCTATTAGGTAATAATAATATAGTCTGTTCTTGAGATATATAATATTCTATAAGTTTGATATTATCTAAACGTAAACAGCACTATTGTGGATTTGTTATGTTTGGTAAATAATCTCATTTTCAAACCTATATTTAGAAACTGCTATCGCTTTTAGTTCTCGGGACCAATGTTGTGTCTAAAATTCCATTTAGGTAGTTATTTCAGTAAAAACTATCAAAATACGTAACCCGATTATTATTTTAATTTTAAATACTACGTCTTTAGCAATAAAGGACGGACAAAAGTTTACTATTAAAACATTTCAAGATTAATCAAATAAATGTGGTTAAGAAGTGTGAGGTCGCGTATCTCGTTCCATCACGTGACTCGAGGAAATATATTTAAAAAAAGTTTGATTATCTCTATATAAATAGTAAGTGGGGAAACGGTTAACAACATTTCCCTTCTCTGTTTTTCAGCATATTTTCTTCATTCTTTTTTTATTAACCGACTTCGAAAAAGGAGGAGGTTACTACGTTCGGTTGTATGTTTTTTTATGTATGTTAATCGATATCTCCGTCAATTATGAACCGATTTTAATGATTCTTTTTTTATTTCAATTGGTTATATTCAGAGGTGGTCCCATATAAATTTGAAGAAAATGTTCAACCCCTAAAGGGGTGAAATATCGTTTATTTGATTTTCACTCACTTCGTCTCTACGTAATTTCGTGAAATTGGAACCCATTTATTATACCCATTAGAAACCAGACATATTTATGACCACTAAAAATGGAGAAATAAAAATTTTTTACAAAAAAAAATTAACTGCCTGCTATGTGTAAAACTAATAAGGCACTAAAAAGCGAAAAATAACTGAATTATTAAATTAACCAAATTAAATAAAAAATATTGATATTTGCACTACGTAATTATATATTTGAAGTCGATGTCAACCTAAATTTCAAATTTCTTGCAGGTAATAAAATATGTATACACTTCAGATATACATCATGGGACACGAGAGTGGACCCAAACTTTGTATATAGATGATATGAATTTAGGTTGGCATCGACTTCAAATATATAATTAGGTAGTGCAAATATCAATATTTTATTGATATTTTAATATATTAGTTAATTTAATAATTCAGTTATTTTTCGCTTTTTAGTGCCTTATTAGTTTTTCACATCGAAGGCTGTTTATTTTTTATTTGTAAATTTTTTTTATTTAGTTTCTATTGACGAGCTTTAGTGTTAACAATAAAAAAATTGGGAAGTTTCTTTTTCCTCTATAGTCAAAGTTCGAAAACTGGACGTGCAGTCGTACTAATGAAACCGCTAGAAATAATTCATTAGTACTAGGTTACCTCGTTATTTGTAGACTGTCGAGAGTCTAATTTTAGTTTCAATAGTTTAAATACTGTTTCAATTCGTTTTTACTTGTCTCTCTTATGTAATCTCACAGTAATTAATATTCTTTGTAACTTTATTTTCAAAAGGAATTAGACACCTCATAGTAGACAACTCATATATACTTATATATATATATATATAAGTATATATATATATATATATATATATATATATATATATATATACTAGCGGGCCGGGCGGACGTTGTCCTGTCTTGGTAATAAAAAAAAATCTAAAAATCAACCGCAGTGCCACCTACCGCGTCCAATTATGAATCTAAACCATTCTCGGATCCGCTGGAACACGCACACTAAATTTTATTAAAATCGGTCCAGCCGTTTATGAGCAGTTCAGTACACACGTACAGAAGAAATCTATACTAATATATAAAGCTGAAGAGTTTGTTTGTTTGGTTGAACGCTATGATCTCAGGAACTACCAGTCCGGTTTGAGAAAATTCTTCGGTTTTAGATAGCTCATTTATCGAGGAAGGCTTTAGGCTATATATCATCACGCTAAGACTAATAGAAGCAGAGCGTCAATGAAAAATGTTTCAAAATAGGCCACTTTTTTCCTTTCGAGAGCGTTAGTATTATATACGTTGCCATGGTAACGTGGTAAGTTTCTATCGCAAACATTTTCAAAGTTTATTTTGTTTTCCTATTCAAAAAGTTTATACTACTTTTATTTCCAATTTTTTATTTGTTCTCTATTACGTATTATAAAAATAAAGTTTGTGTATGTACAATTAAAATAACAACTTTTTGATGAATGGATATGGCTACAAATGACCAAAAAAAAATTTTTTTTATACTTTGTCTATATTTTTAGATTATTATATTTTGTCTGTTTGTTTGTTTCGGGTAATCTTCAAAACGGCTGGACCTATTTTAACGGGAATCTTACTTTTTACTGCCAGATAGCCGAAATAAGGGACAATCTATTTTATTTGTCCGCGGCTTTGTCCGCATTGCTATTTCCAAAATGGTTGGACCGATTTTCACGGGGTATACACTGGTAGATAGCAGACCTTATACAAAGTTATTTAGGTTTTTTATTCGCCTTCGGCCGCAGTGGAATATCCGTAATGCTTGAACTGATTTTCACGGGACTTTCACTGGTAGATAACTCACCTATAAGAAGTAACTTAGACTATTTTATTTTGTTACTCAAGACTTCGTCCGCAATATCCTACTATCTCTTAATTGGTTGGACCGACTTTCACGGGGCTTTTAGAAGGCTTTTAGGGAAGACGTTGTCCCGCCCCGATAATAAAATGAAAACCTTGACAAATTATACCTAAACCTTCCCCATGAATCATTATTCTATCTACTGGTGAAAACGGCATGAAAATGGTAGTTTTTGACTTTCTTTTTAACCGACTTCGAAAAAGGACGAGGCTACTATGTTCGGTTGTATGTATTTTTTTTATGTATGTTAATCGATATTTTCGTCAATTGTGAACCGATTTTAATGATTCTTTTTTTATTTGAATTGGTATACTATGTAGTGATTAACTGCTACCTGTGTATTCGTCCGTGTGAAATTGATCAAAAATATGTTACAACCGCGTGAGACCTGTGCCTTACTGGACTCTAAGAATAAATATACATAATTTAAAGTCATATATTTGTATGTAATATGAATTACATCATCTTTCTGGTCAATTTGGCGGCCATATTGTTTTATTTACCGCGTTTGCTTCTACATAACTCAGTGATTATAACAACGTATAAGAATAACTTAAGTATATCGACGATACGGGCATATTATATCTATATAATAAAAGATTTAAGACATATTGTTCGATAATGTATAGCTTATAATTTTCATTACTTTCTTATATAGTGTTAGTGAGCACTGAGTATGGTATATAGTAGGTTGAAGTTCCAGTTATGTTGCTGATGATAAATCCCATCCCATTCGATATACTATTAGTATTCATATATCTAATGTACACATTGCATGTTACAGTAGAGGGCGTTCGTATCGTAGTTACAAATGTTTTTGAAAAAGCGTTTCTGTAATGTACACACCCACTCACAATTTTACATTTCTTTAATACATTTTTAAAAAGCGCGTGTGGAGCCGCGGGTTACAGCTAGTTTATATATAAAGAAGATATACAGCATTAATCTTGAGAAAGACTTATATAAGTGTGATGTTACCCTATTTCTTTCCTTGTTTACATGAGCTCAAATAATAATAAGCTTCATTTTATGTGTTGTGACTCTTACCTACATTCGAAAAACGTTACAATTGTCTCGAATACTTTTGAAATATTTCTATCAGATTATAAGTACCAGAAAATATTATGTCTGCAATAATTCCTATTGCAATGTGTATTTTATTTAATTTATTTAAAAAATCCATAAACCTATTTCAGTTTAACGGATGGGGCTGAATTTATAATAGACAAAAAGAGAAAAAACTTTACTGACAACATGTTCTCGTGTAATATAATTTAAAAATTATGAACCATCTATATATTTCTGTCAAAATATCGTTCAACATTAGGGAGAAAAAGTTCTGATAAAATTTGAACTTTATTTATTTTATTCGGAATATTATTGTTCTAATAAATTAGCATATTCTTTTAGGAAATTTAATGATTTCCAAAAAAGTGCTTTAGTTTTTGAGTCTTTATTTCGTGTAAAATTCGTAACCTTGAGTAAAATTTAATTGAATCGAATTAGCGATAACTCATATCACATTTTTTTTGTTATCGTTCAACGTTATTCTTTCTAGAATACGCTAATTATCGCTAAAATCCCGTGTTATTTAAATGGGATATGAAAAATCAAGAAGTACATCCGTTCAGTAGTTTTTGAGTTTATCGCGAACAGACAGACAGACAGACGCGGTAGGGGACTTTGTTTTATACTATCTAATGATTAACAGTAATTAATAAAGCTGAAACTATGAGAATATTTTTTCATCATCTTGAACAATATTGTCACGGTAACGAAACAAATACGTTTTTTGGTCCACCCTACTATATAAATCACATTTGATAGTGCTTAAAAGTTAACGGAGCGGCTTATTGTTTGATTTTTTTTTATTTGAATACATTATAGCTATTTTTTTTACCTTTTGAAGATGTTTTTGTAATAACTCATTTTATTTTGATCAAATAATAAATGTTGTCGAGAAAAGTTTAAATCGATAGTGTTATTGTATATATTGTTTACGAAGCTCTCAAATATTACTTTATTGCCTGTGTAGGTAAATTGACCTGTGTAAACATATTTTGCTACGCTGTACACAATATAAATTGACGTAGCGCGCTACGAGCTACGCCGTAGGAGTATTAACTTTTGTAGCAGAAATACGAGCATGTAAGAACAAATATGTTCTTCAGAATGAACCTGAAATTAAATTTATTGTTGATAAATAAATCGTCGTTAGTGTACTTGTTTTGTGAGAATTTATAAATAACGTCATAGTTATATAAGACTTAAGAATTAGTGAAAATAAATTAATTTCACATATTCAGAACAATTGTACTGGGTGGTAACGTACGACGTGATAGTTGTGTTCGGCTGGGTCTCCACTATCATACACCATATGGAACATTCTCTTCAGTAGCACCGGTTGCCGCGTCACGTTCCTGAATCAGCTGGTGTGCGTATATTTAGGTACCCAATGGTTATCATGTACCACCCAAGATACAAGGCCCCGTTGGACACGATCTCCAAGAAGGACACTGTCACATTCGCCGTAGATGTGTTAAAAGGCTCGAGGATCACTTAATAAACTAATACTTGTGCCTCCCAGTTATGTGATCTGTGGGAAAACACGCCTTCATGCGAACTACCGCGGATATCTCCACCCCCCACGTAACGCACCTGACAAGACTAACAGGCAGCCCCATGTAGGACATCTATCACAAACGCTCTTATACAGTCGGTAGGTAGGTCGACACACGTTCAGGCAGACAGGCATTCTCTAACCTTCTGTCTATACTATTATATACTATCCATTCCTCGTCATGATAATCCACCCTGTTCGGGCTTCGCTGTCCTTTTGGCTTCCCAAACCAAAGCCCTCTGCATCCTAAGGCGTAAGTACTCCAGATCTCCCAGTTCACTCCTGCCTCTATCATCAGAATCGGTTAACTGACCCAGTTGGTCCTTGTACATGACGTACAATCAATCATCCCGTGACGATGCAAAGATATATAGCGTACGAGTCATATTCCCGTACTCTGAAACACGTGTTCGCGACCTCCCTCCATTTCTTGGGCTATAAAATGACACGGTATTGACTAGCTGACAACACTTACACAGTAGGTACATAGATCAGTAATGGACCCTCTTTTCGTTTTAGGTAAATTAGCTAGTTAGTTTTAGGTAAAATTGTGAGGTGCTAAATACATGTACGCATATATACAGAATGTACGTTACACACACTCATGTACATAAGTACATATATATATATATATATATGTTGCATAAATATATATTATACATGTAGGGTTAATTAACTTCTTTGATTAGTTAGATTCGACTTCGTGTAAGTTGCATATAAAGCAACAGTCCCAACCGAGGTTCGGAAAATTCTGCATTCTTGCGCTAGTTGCCATTTGGGTTGAGTGCATCTTGCGCTAGTTACCAACACGGTGAAGTTATAAACTTGTTAAAACATATGCTTCATAAAGAAAACTTTGTCAGGGGTACAGAAAAGCACAAAGAAAAAACTTTTATCCAATTACCATAAATTTTTATGCTATTTTACAATAGGTCGTCACGAGGAGGCGCTGAAGCATGCATATTAACTAGTGTATCATAGACCGTGACAGTACAACAAATATTATTAACATCGAATGATAACTTTGGACGTATCATTTTTTTCATATGGAAATCCCTAACGGATATCCATCCTGTCGAGCAGCAGAGGATGGATATGGATATGCCCGAGACGCACGGATTAAAACCCCATGATGCCTGCTTACACCTTTTGGCCGGCCGGGGCATACCTGGTGTTCATTAAATTTATTACAGTACTGTTGAAATATCGATAGAACCAGTTTGTCGAAGCACCACTGGAGATTATACTCGAGACGTTATTCTTAAAATTGCTCATATACTTCAATTGTTCCAACAATTTTGAATTTTTCAGTGTTTTCAACGTTCAGAGCGAACTATCGCATTATTATTTTAAGTAGGTACTATCAATGTATTACAATATTTTTATCAATACGAGGTAAATAGCCTTTTCTTAGTATGTTATCGATTCTAGAAATATGCTGCTCAAATCTTTATATGCAGGATATTGGTGTGTGTGGCTTCGTAATTTTTCTCCTCATAGATAGCTTAAACGATTTTGATGATTTTTGAAGTGAAAAATTCTTTAGCCGCGTTCAGTCATTTTTGTTAGATTAGGAAAACTACAGGTTCGCGTCACCGACATGCTAGTGACGTATTGTGCTTGCGTGACAGCAGCGACGCGCAGTATAACGGTCTGTGTACACGTGTAATATTGAGATTCTATATTGAGCTTGTGCAGGCCGTCACATGTTTCATTAATTAATAAACTCTACAAAGATGTATATAAATATTGCTCCGAGGGCCAATACATGTGAAAATCAGACTAATGGTAATAAGTTCAATTTACAAATTATGAAAAATTTAAAGCATAACACTCTATAAGTAATTTAAAATTTAAAAAAAAAAAACAGTTTTTCCATTATTTTGAGTTATCATTGGTGTCGGCATTCCTTTTGAATGCTTGAATTTTTTTTTGTACTCATGGGTGATATTCGTGCTGAATGATATTAATTGGATTCAGTATATGATGTTGTTGTCGAGAATTAGAAAGAAAAGAAATAAATAGTTTATTATTTATTTCTTACCACCAGTACCAGAACCAGTAAAACAATGAAATTATATATACATATACAGATGAATAAAAAAAAAACCAACAACTGGCAATCGCACTCAGCAAACATTCTGCAGTACAGATGTACTCATGTTTTTAGATTCCACAAAATCTTAGTTTTAAAATAACTCTGTCACATTTGCCGTGGGATGAACCAACCCCATTAAGAAACACTTTTCAAAAAAGGTGAACCATTTTGTTGGTCCTTATTTTTGAGGTTGAGAATATATTCTCTGAGCGCGCTGTATTCGCGATAAAACGTCTTATAGATACCTACTCTTTCGAATCTATTCATTTATTTTTTATTTTTGTGTGACGAATACAAACATGAAACTAAAATGGGCAAATATAAATATTTCAAAATTACTTAAACATGGTCGTGTTAAATTTCCTGGAGGATTTTACCATGTGTGCTTAACATAATTTTAGTTACGAATTTAGTGGCGATTATCCTGTTTTCTGAATTTTCTTCTTCTTTTTGATCCTTAGCCACCCAATGCTCATCACGAAGTTCCAAATGTCGCAATAGTTATTATAGCTCGTATGTGTGCATAACCAACAACAAAGGAAGCTGAAATCCTGCTTGAGATCGATCAGAGATAAGGGTTACTAATATTTTTTATATTAGTGTGGTGACGCTATCGTGTTCGTAACTCGCTAACTGGCTACTGTATATTACGTTTCAAACCGAATCACTAATACACAAATAGTTACTAATTATCGTTTACCTAGTATAAAGACGAAGTCCTCTGCGGCGTCTGTCTGTCTGTTCAAAAACTACTGATCAGATTTGCATGCGGTTTTCACCAGTAGATAGAGTGATTAACGAGAACGGTTTAGATGTGTAATTATCAGGGCGGCATAACGTCGGCCGGCCCCGCTAATAGACAATAAAGTGTATTAGTAATATCTGTAACACATACGTCCGTCTCAGTATAATTGTTTCGTAATACCTACAAAATATTTAGCAACCATCTGTACTATGGTTTATTTATAAGCCTTAAAGTGGATTTTCCCGTGAAACAAATTAAAACGGATTTCATAACTTTTTCTCTTTGATTATGGAGTCTAAACCGAGTACATACATCGGTTAACAATGTTGTCCAAGCTGAAAGTGACATTGTAACCTTTATCAGAATTCGTGGTATTTTGATTCATTTTAGAATAATAGAAGTTGATACGATTAGACAATGTAACGAGTTTTGTTTTGTTCCACAGATTCCTCGAGCTAACAGAAAGTACATCCTGACCCAGGGACCGCTCGCTTATACCGTTAGCCATTTCTGGTTGATGGTGTGGGAGCAGAAATGCCCTGCTATCCTTATGCTGAACAAGGTTATCGAGAAGAGCGAGGTCAAGTGTCACTTTTACTGGCCCCATGGGATTGGGGAAGAGCACAAACTGTATCTCGACGATGTTCAACTGACGGTAGAGAAGATCAGCGACGAAAATTTTGAATGTCATACAATCAGAATCATTCGGTAATTATTATGTTTCAATACTAAAAAACTTATATACTTATATTATTTCATAAATACTCAATAGCACATGAGTACTCAATAGCACATGAGTATGATGGCCGATGGATATACGAGTAGAGAAAGACCGGAAAGGTATGGATGGATTGTGTGAAAACTGATATGTGTGTAAAAGGTGTGAATACTGAGATGACATCTGACAGGCGAGAGTGGAAAAGGAAAACATGTTGTGCCGACCCTAGTTAGGTGGGATAAGGGTAAGAAGATGATGAAATACTCAATAGAACAAACTCCAGTAATCTGTTACATTTTAACGAAACCAAATTACAGCCGAATAAATGTAGGCAATGACTACGTTAAACGATCGTAGACTTATAAGCAGGAATCATATTAATATATTCAATACTCGCAATATCACCCAAAACTAAGATGACAGCACAGTGCATGGTCATCTTTTATCTTAAAGAAGTATTGTAAATCATTGCAATTTTCTTCGTAGTCCGATGAAGCTGTTAAGGCCTTGCTAGGACAATAGCTTAGTCAGTTCGAAAAAAGAAAAAGCAACTTTCATAAAGTGTGAATATTTTTAACACAAAACTACACCCAACCGTAATTGTGGGTCTACAATTTTATTGAATTCTATTTTATTTTATAGTGACAAAATCAAAATGTCCCAATAATAATATGGCGGAGCGCGCTGAAACGAGAAGGCATAATTAAATCACAACCTGAATACTGGCTTATCAAACGATCATCAGATAAAATGTCTTGGGTATATTTTAATTCATAACTGGTTCATATCAGTAGCGGAGATTACTTAATGGTGACAGACACACACGCAATGCACTTAATAGCAGTGTAGCAGCACATCTGAGGCACTAGTACTACGCCTCAAGTCGAGAGCGTTACTTAGCTTCATTACATAGTATAAAACAAAGTCCCCTACCGCGTCTGTCTGTCTGTCTGTTCGCGATAAACTCAAAAACTACCGAACGGATTGTCATGCGGTTTTCACCGATGGATAAAATGATTGATGAGGAACGTTTTAATATATAATTTGTCATGGATTTTTTCATAATCATGGCGGGACAACGTCTGCCGGGCCCGCTAGTATAATATAAAGAAAGAAAAGTGAAACAACACTTAACTTATTACAACTGCGCTCAGTTATCTCTATATCGAAGTACTTTATTCAATTCGGATCATCTTTATAGGATCTACGACTTGGTGAGCAAGACTTCGCGCGATGTTATCCAGTTCCATTACATGACCTGGCCGGACTTCGGTGTGCCTAAGTCCCCAATCGTGTTCCTGGATTTTTTGAACCTCGTGCGTAATTCCGGCGTTCTGAACGCGGACGTGGGGCCGCTGGTTGTACACTGCAGCGCTGGAATCGGACGCTCTGGCACCTTTTGCCTCGTTGACAGTTGCCTTGCTATCGTAAGTTACTTGCTTATCTTAACTAATTTCATTTATTATTAGCTGTGATCGCGACTCCATCCGAGATAGAGTGAACCAATTTTAATGAAACTAAGACTTAATGTGACTCGAGGATATTCTTTATGATTTTCTAGACAAACACGTAGCGGTAACCCAAAGTAATTATTCCACGCCAACGATGCTGCGGGCAGAACCTAGTGTATTATATTTTACTTGGTACAGAATATTCGGTACTTCGTAAGGCCCTTTCGTTACTGAATCTTACTACAAGTAATACTTAGTACATAAAACTTCATCATAACTGAATATCTGGTACGTAATAATATCAAATACCATTTTCTGTCAAATAGATTTATTTGTAAACGTAAACATAGAAGTGTACCTGTGACACTACTGTACTACTCTATCATTATATTTATTTGTAAACGTAAACATAGAAGTGCACCCGTGACACTACTGTACTACTCTATCATTATATTTATTTGTAAACGTAAACATACAAAGCACCCGTGACACACTGTCCCTCTTATTTTTTTTTCCCCCCTACTACTCTATCATTATATTTATTTTAAACATAAACATAAAATCACCCTACACTACTTACTACTCTATCATTATATTTATTTTAAACTAAACATAAAAGTTCACCGTGACACTACTGTACTACTCTATCATTATATTTATTTGTAAACGTAAACATACAAGTGCACCCGTGACACTACTGTACTACTCTATCATTATATTTATTTGTAAACGTAAACATAGAAGTGCACCCGTGACACTACTGTACTACTCTATCATTATATTTATTTGTAAACGTAAACATAGAAGTGCACCCGTGACACTACTGTACTACTCTATCATTATATTTATTTGTAAACGTAAACATAGAAGTGCACCCGTGACACTACTGTACTACTCTATCATTATATTTATTTGTAAACGTAAACATACAAGTGCACCCGTGACACTACTGTACTACTCTATCATTATATTTATTTGTTACATTTTTTTCTTTTCGCTTGTTGCGTTCATTTCGAAGGCTCAAATAAAATTGCTATATGACGCACCGTATTCTGTTAATAGAGGTGGAAAAGTGTAGAGTGAAGATCTGACTTGTGACACCGATAACATTTAAACATTTTGGTTCAGACGCACGCTATTTTTATAACTATTTTGTTTGTCTACAGCACTGAGAGCGATATGTTTTCGATGTATGCATATCCGAGCGTCATGTCCGTGAAGGCGCCTGCGCCTCTTATCTATTATCATTCGTGAAATCTGTTGAGAACTTTAGATCATTTAGTGTTCATAGATCATAACAATACTGTAGATAATGTCGTTTTTAAATTGTTCTATTTCTAATAAACGGTTTTACTGATGACTTTGTTATGTTTTGAGTAGAAATATTGTATTAATGTCACACACAATAAATATATTTGCATATAAATGTATTTGTAACGGTAACATGTAGATATAATAAAACGTGAATTTTAATGCTAGTGGATTCAAGAAACACCCTTTCAGTTTGTAAGTGTAATTCACATTCAATTACAAACAAAAATTTGGTTTTTCCTTTTACATTATAAACAATTTAATGTTTTAAAAAGAATCACGGTGTTACGAATGCGATGTCATTGGTCATCTTCTTTATGAGGTCATAATTTTAAAACAATTTCGTGATAGTACAAAGTATCAGCTGCGTGTGACGACGAATAATAATTAACAGTGTGACGTCACTGCACCCGAGTGCATACGTTCGAAAACTATCGGTGTATCCTCGGTGCTGGATTCAAAAATGTTTTTTCAATGTAACTTACTAATCACTATGAAAAACAAGTCGTTTATTAAAAATGTTCATATATGAAATACAATATATTTGTTTTATTTTCGTTACTTGTTTTGCAGTTGCATTGTGTGTATTCGTACCGTCCTGAAATATGTTTTATAATAGCGATAATGTTTAGGTGGAAGAAGAAGGACCGGACAACCTCAACATCCAGAAAATACTGCTGCAGATGCGCTGCGATAGGATGGGGCTCATTCAGACCCCGGACCAGCTGCGGTTCTCTTATGAGGCCATCATCGTGGGCAGCAAGTGCTTAGAGGCTGACAAGGTAACTACAACTGTTGAAGACATTAATAGGCTATCTTATATTGGTACTACACTCCACTCGGTACTTGTTACAACTATACAGCCACGGGGCAGGTTTGAAAGGATTTATGAAACCCTTTAAAAACAATACTACTTGTTCTTTGTCCGACCACTCACAACTAAGCTCATCACTTTTGTTTTTTATACATACATACGAGTATATGTCTTGCTGTATGTTTATATATATAGGCATTCGTTTTGCTCACGACAGTAACCGAATTTGTACATTATATATTAGTGCACTCTATGAGCAAATGCTGTAGGCATACCTTATTAAGTTGTTAATTTATCAAAAAGTATGGAGTGATACTGACACTAAAAATTTAGGATCAATTATTATTTTCGTGATAAACTAAAAAAATCTAGATCTTAATAATAGTGGCACCTGATAGCTAAATTACACGTAAGGAGTAGAATGGCGAGACAGTGTTTTCGGCCGAGTGCTCTGTACATATGAACATTATGACGAGTGTGTGACCGAGTGCTAGCCCGAACAGAGTGGCGAAACAGTAAATAGAAACACGATTTGTCTGCTAGCTCGAGTACCCACCTCCCCGCTACATTTCTCTGCCCCGACAGCAACTCGACATTATTTTTTTTTTTCGAACTGACTACGCTATTTACCTAGCAAAGTCTTAACAGCTTCATCGGACTACGGGCAACTCGACGTGATGAACATAAACTCGACTGTTGAATTAACTCATCTCTGTGCATCCGTTAAAAACGGTTGTGACATTTACCTAATATATTATATATATTTGTTAAAAAGATAAACCAGATCGAGTTTCTTGCCGGTTCTTCTCGATGACTGGGTTGTTTTCCGAACCGGTGGTAGTTTTGACGTTCATAAGTGTCTTCTTAGGGCCTAAATTAAATAAAGTGATTTTGATTTTTTGACTGTTACTCACCAACTCGTTGCCCAGTTCTGTACGCAATTTATTGTAATTTTTGTTTTTGTTTAACTTTTGTTTTTTAAATGGCTAATACTGATAAATGGATTTTAGATACAAGTAAACAATTGATTCCATACTACAAACTAGACATATACCTGTGGAATTTCTCATCTCCCAATTAAGACAACAAGCAAAAGCGTGATGCAGCATATATTGTAATCGTAAATAAAATGAACATCAACAATTTTGCAGTTGTTGGTTCGTCGGTCACTGTTTATAATCTAAACTGACTCGCCAAAGAAACAAAATACATATAAACACCTCGTTCACTCGACTTTCTCGGGTTAGTATCATTGTATTGTCTCTCCACTGTACTCTTTACGTGTAATTAAGCCATAACGGATACAATTACACCTGAACCACCAAAAAAAAATCATCAAAATCGATCAAGCTGTTTAGGAGAAGTGTTACGGACACAGAAACACCGGATTATTATATATAGATACACAAATGTTGATATATCTCAGATCGATAAACTACAAGGGTTGTAAAGCTTTTTATAAGGATGGTATTTAGTGGAGGCGAGTTAAAAAAAAATCTAGAATGAAAATAAATTATAAACTAATTTATTAAAAGTTAAATATAATAAAAAAAATATCATAAATTAAATTATTGTTTCTGTAAACATTTTCTGGTTCTGTGTTTGTGGGTTCACTGGTCAACAGATTGTTCGCAGCATTCATTTTAAAGATTCCCGTATTCATTATAAAATTTGGGTAATAACAAATTATGTCAAGTAAAATTGAAAAAAAAATAGATGTTTAAAAACATGATCCGCCATGCTCAGATCTAAATGTGATCAGATGCGGTTTTCGGTAGTGAATCGTATGTTTATAGGGGAAGTGATCCGTCGAGTGCTTATATAGTGCGATGTGTGAACGATGGTGTGCATACACTAAAACGATTGTGACGTGTAATGTGGTGGTAGTTTTGACGTGTCATAAGTGCCTCCTTGGGGCGTAAATGAAATTGATTTTTTTAGAGAGAGCAGGTTAAGTAAACGTGCATGATTGTTTAGACTCTGTGTACGTCGATGTCGGAGGCGGACTACGAGAGTGCTGAGGAGGCGGATGAGGATGTACCTCCGCCGCCGCCGCCGCGCTCCGAGAGTCTATCCGTGGCCCCCTTACGGCCTCTGCCCGCCATACCTGCGAGCGCTTCTATGGGTACTATAGTTTAAATACATATTCATCACTCCGATAGCCATTCAAGTATTTATTACGTCTGGTGTGGTGACAGGCGCGCGGTCATATCCACTGGATTACCGTCGCTCTAATAGCAAACGCTTATAAGTTAATTCCTCTATAGATTAATTATAAATCCCTTATTTCTAGACTTATTGATTGCTGACCATGAATCAATAAGGAAACTAGAACAAACTAAAAAATAATTATATAAATGTTTAGGTAAGGTTGTGAGGAGTAAGAGGTAAGAGAAAAATAAGAACGTTGCTCACTTTTGCCGAGCAGCGGGAGGGGGCGGTCAGAAATTACAAAAATGCTTACGTAATGCTTAAACGGCCCCTCACTTGAAACTTCGAAATGCATTTACAACTTTTGATAATAAGACTATCGTCTTATGGTGATGGAGAAAATCTAAACATCCGAAAATCGGAACCTGAGCAATGTTTTTATGATGCCACTAAATGTTGGAATATAGCTATATCAGTAGAAAAACTTGACAGAAAATTAGCAAGCAACTTCATGGTGTCGCGTTTAGGTGACGTCGTTATTACGCGCATCGTAAAAATGTACTCTCATCGCATTTCCGAAACGCCTCAAAAGGAGTATAACTTTAAAAAGAATTATGTCAAACTGTTTAAATATTAAGCCTCAATTAATGTTAATTTCTTGATTCCGTCGTGTAATATAATAGCTAACATAAAAATACATCACTACATATTACAACTAGTGAACGGATCTTCATGCAGTTTTCATCTGTAGATAAAGTGATTCCTGAGGAAGGTTTAGGTATACAATTTGTCAAGGTTTATTTTATACTAGCTGTAACCACAGCGCCGCACGCGTTTTTTTAAATCGTATTAAAGAATTATAGAATTGTGAGAGTATGTACAATTACAGAAATGCTCTTGAAAGACAATTGTAAGTTCGACGCGCACGCCACTAAAAGTGACATGTAACGTGTACATTAGATATATAAATACAAAGAGCGTGCCAAATGAGGTTTGTCATCAGCAACGGAACCTTACCCCAACATATAACTACCTCAGTGCTCACTTACACTGTATGAGGAACTAATGAAACAATAACTTATTAAGAAGAAGAAAGAAGAAGAAATATTATTAAGAAGATTTGCATTTACATTACATTTAATATACATTGTCATTATTATATTACGATTGAGTGACTATACAAAAAATAAACGCTTGTCTGTTCTGCACGAAATTGTATTATGGAACACTTCACGTAATAGGTTTATAATCTAAGATCTTATTAGGAAGACCTCTATATCATTAAAGTAATTAATAATTACAATATCGAATTGTAAACAATAAGCTGATAATTATTTCTCTTATTAAAAATAAAAAATGAGTTGAAATCTTGCTAAATTTCATGCAGACAAAGTTGCGGATACAAGCTAGTCTAAAATAGAATAAGCTCACTTACTTTTTATAAGGTTCGCTATCTACCAGTGAAAGTCCCATGAAAATCTGTCTAACCGTTTTGGAGAAAGCACTGTAAGCGAAGTCACGGTTAACAGCTAGTATAAACTAAAATTGCCTAAATTACTTTTTGTAAAGTCAGCTATCTGCCAGTGAAAGTTTCGTGAAGATCGGTCGTACCGTTTTGGAGATAACACTGCGGGCGAAGCCACGGTTAACAGCTAGTATAAATTAACATTGGTTGAATTACTTTTTATAAGGTCAGCTATCTGCTAGTGAAAGTTTCGTGAAGATCGGTGAAACCGTTATGGAGATAGTACTGTGGGCGAAGCCACGGTTAACAGCTAGTCTAAATTCAAATAGACTAAATTACTTTCTATGTTGTCCGCTATCTGTTGGTGAAAGTTCCGTGAAAATCGGTCCAACCGTTTTGGAGATAGCATTGTAGACGAAGCCGCGGTTAATAGCTAGTCTAATTTGGAATAGCCTAAGTAACCCGCTGTAATTTCAGCTATGTGCCAATAAAATTCCCGTCAAAATTGGTTCAGCCGTTTCGGAGATTAGCCGGAACAAACAGAGAGACAAAAATTTTTAAAATTGCATTTTTTTTTCAGAAGCATGTATACTTTCATACCCAATCGGTAATTTTTTTTTATTTTGATATTACATACAGACACTCCATTTTTATTATATGTATAGATAGATTATCAGGGGCTCACTAGCTATGTCTCAGGATTATGTATTTACGTACAATGGAAATAACAAATGATAAATAATGAACAGGCAACTTGGAGGTGTTCTTAAACGAGTCGTCGAGTTCCGAGGAGGGAGCATCGCCTCTCTACGTGTTTGAGGAGTCGCCACAAAAAGAAAACAACATTATTTTGTTCTCCAGGTACAATATTTTATTTACATTACAAATGTTTTTTTAATCTATACTAATATTATAAAGAGGTAAAGTTTGTGAGTTTGTTGGTTTGTGAGTTTGTGACGTTGTGACGTTGTAAGGGGTAATCGCAGGAACTACTGGTCCGATTTGAATAATTCTTTCAGTGTTATATAGCTCATTCATCGAGAATGGTTATAGGCTATATATCATCACGCTAAGGCCAATAGGAGCGGAGCACAGATGAAAAATGTTTCAAAATCGAGACGTTTTTTTCTATTGAGAGTTTCTGCTGTGTGTCAGCATTAGCCCAGAGAACTATTACTACGCGGACGAAGTCGCGGGCAGGGGCTATAATCTATATATTATACTAATATTATAAAGAGGTAAAGTTTGTGAGTTTGTGACGTTGTAGGGGGTAATCTCAGGAACTACTAAACCAATTTCTTTTACCAATATAAAGCCACGTTATTTGTGAATGTCATAGGCTATATATCATCACGCTAAGGGCAATATGAGCGGAGCTACAATGAAAAATGTTTTAAAATCGGGGCTTTTTTCCTTTTGAGAGCTTCCGCTGCGTCTTAGCCCAAAATGACTATTCCACGCGTGCGAAGTCGTGGGCAGAAGCTATTAACTAATTATATTATCTATAATCTATACTAATATTATAAAGAGGTAAAGTTTGTGAGGTTGTAGGGGGTAATATCTGGGGAGTCGGAGAAAAATGGTCGAACGAAAACGTTTCTTACGAACGCTGCCTTAATTATGAGATATATATGATTGAGTTCTAGAGAAAAGTTGTAGCTTGATAATGCCTATTACCGTCCAACGAAGTGGGCACGGGTCGGCTAGTAAGATATAATTACCTATTTGATAGGTTTGATTTTTTCGCATACAACGCGGGGATTTTCCACATTATATTTTTGTACTGTGAAATTTATAATGGTTTATACAGTTCATAATTATCTCGGTACGTGTGTCAAATGTTTTTTTAGTGCTTTAAAATGTCATTAATTTAGTTTTTTTTTAATAAAACGTACATATTTCGTTTATAATGTAGTTGTTTCTTAATATTCGACGTAAACATCTTTTAGCGAGAAAAGTTAAATGGGAATAATTTATAGGTAACGCGTTATGACGCTACGGAATACTCCTATAACGCGGTTTTTTATAACGTGGAACCATTCTACCATATTATAGGGGGTTTTACTGTATTTGATATTTGAAAATATGTAATTTTGGTGGTGGTTAAGAGTTCAACAGAATTTATGAATATTATTTGTTAGATACGTAATTTTTAAAGGGTATTTAACAAATTTATCTTTACTTGTAATGCGTTTGAACCTGCAGGTCGCCTATAGTTATCGGGCATTTGTGTAAACTACGTTTAATAAGAAGGCACTGATGTGATTGTCGTCGCGACTACTATAGTGTTAAAATTGTATTGGATTTATATGGGAGAGTGAATGATTCGATTGGTCGGAATGTGTTGGTGGTGGGCATGTGATATGGTATGTGATGCGATGTGGTTGTGGTGCCGCAGCGAGGCCACGAGCGCGCTCCGGCGGCGCCGCAACCGCGAGCTCGCCGAGCGCGTCGACGCGATGAGGAAGCGCGCTCGCGACGCCGACCGCTGGAACCGCATCAAGTGCACCCTCTACAACCCCATCACCATCACCGTCGGCTGCCTGCTCACCGGCGTGCTCCTCTACGCATACGTACGGCATTAAACCGACCGACCGACCGACGCCTTCATACTGAACGTCTCAATAAACAATCATTCGAGTTCTAATTTCATTCAAACATACTATACAAAATTGAATTACTAACTACTCCTAGCGACTTTACGGAACATAAGTTGCTTCCAAAGAGCCGGCACATCATATTAATATCTAAATTCAATAACCGTATTTAAAAATTTCAAATTTCTCAGGGAGAAATACGAATTACATTTTTCGGATCAAATACAACAGTGTAAACTAATTTTTACAGAATATATGCACTAAACATTAAATTATTAAAAATGACTTTTGGGACGATTTTATCTAATACTGTTACTATTATCCGTTCATAAATCATAAAGAATAGCATATTTTCTATTACATTTGATTCCTATTCTTTATTTAACTTTACTGCGACATATTCGTCCTGTTGTAATCATAATACATACAAAGTCGGTACTAATACGAAGCAATTGTGCATATGTTGCTACTCTACCAAATTCAACATCAATATTCATTCCTCATCTCATTATAGACGCGATACTGTATATCCCATTAGAATCGCAACGACATGTAATCGTACTCGGCCATTACTATTAGTCAAGCTTATAATAATTAATTATTAATAATCTCAATTTATTCCGACACAATAAATACTAGTAAATAAAGAAAATACTATTTAGATATTAGAATTATTTGAATTTTTTTTAATAAGATTTATCCCACTCTAACTTAGTAAATTTATAGGTTATTTAATTGTAAACTTGTAGTAAAATTCGTTTTGTTGATATTAATACATAAAAACACTATCACAATATAATATTAGGTGTAACTTCATAGTAAATAAATTCAGTACATTCAAAATGTTCTAATAACATCGTATATATAATCATGAAATACGTTTGCTGGGGGGGAGGGGGGGGCTTACCCCTTTCACGTTCACCTAGTTTTTTATTGCCATTTCAAAATTAATAAACAAATATTTATATTTGAAATATTATTATTCTATTTAAAACTCGGTACACGCGTCGAATGAAATAAATATTTAAGTATATAACTTATTTCAAGTTACACGTAACCGGCATAGATGGATTGTATTTATCGACCCAAACTGTGTTCCTCATTGAATTTTCTACGTTTCCCTTTCTAGTGATTGTCAATAAACTCATTTCCTGTGTTGTTTGTTTTGTCTGTAATTTCAATGTATTATTAACATCCATTAAAATAACTATATATTTCTATACATTTTGCTATATACTATCTAATGAGTGTTGTTGTAATGAAGAAACACACAACAGTTCTTTGTTACAACGGACAAACATACTATTTGCATGGTACTTGTTAACAAGATTAACTTTTAGGTATAAGAAACACGGTTTGGTTCCACTTCAAACGATTTGAATTATATGTTGAATTATCTGAAACATTCTATTTGTTATTAGGTAAGATAGACATTACGCTCATTGTCGCCGATGTACGACTCACAACTGTTTATGATGCAGTTTATTCAAAATATTTTATTGTTCAGTACTTTCTTAAATTGTGTACGAACTGTTAAGATACACTTTCAATATACTATTTTAATTTATACTGTTCTGTCTGAAATAACCAGTTTCCGGTATTAATCACCTTATTCTAATAATGATAGTAATATCATTGTTATTTCTAATTTAAATTTGTATATAAATAGTAAAATATTCACTTTTAATTAATTATTTTGACTTAAATTAATTTCATTTTAACCATCGTACATACTGCTTGAACAAGTTTCCTTTACTCGCCGAGTTTGAATCCCTCAATAGCTAATAAATATTCATCTATGTATATGCTCAACGCTTTAAGGTAATACAAAACTAGATTGGACAGACTAATTAATGAAACTCATGAATTTAATAATGAATTATTATCAGATGGGCACACTAACATCTGAGTGTGTGCAATCTGTGAACAGCACAGATATTTGAACCTTCATAATAAGGGATTTATGGGAATCATTTTTCTTAGCGGTCGGATATCCCCGCTCTAAAATTTCGGATAAAACCAAACCAACGGTCTTGTCGTAATAAATTATAAAAACTTAAGAGTAAAATGTTTAAGACAATTATAGAGTAATCGCTATATGGTTAGTTAATATAGTTGTATAAACTCGATCATTGGAATACATTGCGCATTGTCTTTATATGAGACACGCATATTTATTCTAAATAAATGTAACTTTTGCTTCAATATTGACATCACAGTAAGAATTATTAATAGTTGTTAATTATTGTTTTAAAGAAAAAAACTTATATATATATAAAATCGATTATCGTTGCTTAGTTTTATTATAATCGAAACGAAGCAATGAGATAGTCCACCGATTATTGAGACATTGAATTTTCTTTAGAATCTATGTGTAAATCTATTAATATTCGTTAGTTAAGCTGCACAGTCCACGACGGGTGTTTGAATATGTGCGAATTATATATATATGGTATGCGATGGAAATGTAAATCAATTTGTAACAGAAAGTGGTGTTGTGTTCTCATAAGATCGTTGGGCGTGGCCTGCCCACTCTTATAGATGTTAATTATTAATAAACTATTTATGTAAGTACTAAGACGCATTTCTTGAAGACTCTAACTTAATATCGTTAAAAATTAGGTCCTTTGTGTAAATTGTTTGAGTATATTTTTATTTTATATCAAATTGTTACGTTGCTCATTATTATTATGTTTTTTTTCTCTTTGATAATTTATAAACATACAAGCATGCGTGCGGGTATGCGTTCAACAACATTACATTTCATTTACAGCTCCTTATTGACATATTTTTATTCAGGTACTCGATATTGACATATGTAAAATAATAATTCCACTAGTGTTGCTAATAATAATCGTTGTTAAATAATGAACGGGTTATAAATTATTTTTTTATATATTCCACTGCAGTTTATGTGACACTAAATATTTAATCCATATATATATCCTTCCATTCCATATATTGAAATAGGATTCTTTTGATAAATAATCTATATAAATATTGAAATAATATTAAGTATAAATATGTAATGTGTTTTTGCTCCGTATAAACCTTGGCCGATGTTCGAGACAGGGTTTCCAACATATATTAGTCTTAATACTAACAAAGCGACTAAACACTATAGGACCTATAATAATCAACGGCTCAAGGTTTATTTGGAATTACTATATGAAAATAATTAAGCTATATTAGTATACGATATTCCTAAATGTGTATATAAACAAAATGTAGGTACATTTCGGTTTTCTTTTACACCGGGCAATGTTTTCCTGAAGTTGCTTATCATAATTTTAATTCTTGTTCCATAGACAACGTGCTGCAGCTCTTTATTTGAAAATATAAAAACGTTTAAAACAGTTATCGTGATTATTTTGATCTTATTTTGACAGTAACGATTTCTAAAATGATAAATGGTCAAGCAAAGATAACTAAGGTAGTTAGGTTAGGTAGTAATATAAACAACTGTTAAGCTATGTAAAAAAAATGTATGTATGTTTTGTATTCAGTTTACTTTCCATATGTTAAATTGTATATAACTAAAAAATATTGTCTATTGTCTCTAAAGTCAACTATGGGTCAGAGTACGAATAATGTATTCAAAATATGTAATCTCTAAAGTTAGTAAGTTATTGTGTTTGGACGTCGATTATCTCTGAACCATCGATTCTAGTTATATATTTGTATGATGAATTCACTTGAAGCTGTATCGTTTAAATAAAACTATCGATATTATTGACATTTAACAACCTATTTATCGATAAATGTAATAGTTATTAATGAGAGTTGTAGCCCTAGTGGTAAATTATGATAAGCATTATTTAACTCGTCAGTCTTTATTTGTGCAACATGACAAATCGTGTATTTATATAAATATATAATTATGTTAAGAATTATTTGTGGCACTAACGCTTCATCAAGTCAACATTTAAGAGGTCGAACTCGTCTTGCCATTTGCATTGTCCTAGTACTAACTGATGGAAAACTAAATTATCACAATTAGAATTTATATTAAAATTACAATAATTATTCTTAAGTAGCCTCTGTTCATGTCACGATTTTTTTTTAAATTAATTACCTACGTTGCATATGTAATGACAATAATCTACGATGTTGACCCGTCAATAAAGAAAAGTTGTAAACGTTATTGTAGGAACATTAAATGTAAAGTAACAATACATATTGGTGTTTCATTTTCATGTATATTTTTGTTTCACACGGAGTATTTACATCCTATACCATTATTACTATATATATATATATATATATATATATCTATACTAATATTATAAAGAGGTAAAGTTTGTGACTTTGTGACGTTGTAGGAGGTTTTTTTTTTTTCCGCTGCGTCTTAGCCCAAAATAACTATTCCACGCGTACGAACTACGGGCAGAAGCTATAACTAATTATATTATCTAAACCAATACTTAAAGATTTTTTGTTTTTTTTTTGAGGGTTTTCTCAGAACTACTAAACCAATTTAGAAAATTCTTTTACCAATAGAAAGCCACGTTATTTGTGAGATTAACTAATTATATTATCTATACTAATATTATAAAGAGGTAAAGTTTGTGAGGTTGTAGGGGGTAATATCTGGGGAGTCGCTGAAAAAATGGTCGAACGAAAACGTTTCTTACGAACGCTGCCTTAACGATGAGAGATATATGATTGAGTTCTAGAGAAAAGTTGTAGCTTGATAATGCCTATAACCACCCAACGAAGTGGGCACGGGTCGGCTAGTATATATATATATATATATATATATATATATGTATATCTATATATATTATTTCATTTTTAACCACTTTTCTATATTGTCGCCTTTGATTTTATGACTCGTCTTAGGGATACGTACTCAATTTTAGGCATAGAGGCATGCATATTACAAGAGTTGCATATCTCACGCATTCTTTCTACTGACCATGTTTCTACAATTTTCTCATGTATCTGTGGCCCACCAGAAAAACAATAAATAATAAAAACTTTGGCTTATTTTTTTATACTTGTGCTTCCTACCCAAAACAACCTCTATTAAAATATTACTAAAAATATGTGACATAGTAGCAGGGCTGTAGCTAGAGTCGAATTTGAAGTAGGGCAGCATTGGTTACAGGTAGGGCGGAAGAAAAAATGTATCATAATTGATCTGCTCTCGAATGTCACAAACTGCGGTATGTTCGGAAAAGTTTAGATATATATCGCTATATTTTTTTTATCTTGTAGCTACCGAGTATGTCATCCTCTTTGGCAGGCTGAAACTTTTGTAAATATTGTAAATGGAATGTCGTTCAAACAAATGAACGATCGCGTCTCTATAAATAACTTATATTATGGTCATATTAATAAACAGTCTATTTCACGCACTCGGAGTATTATTATTACGCTGTCCGTGTCAGTCTAGAATCTTATAGTAGTGAGCCCGAAGCTCCTACAATCTCAAACTATGAACAAACAATTTAATTATAATAGTTTATCTTAGTTTTTGGTGTAGCCCTAGCTACAGCCGTGCATAGTTGATCAAGAATTCATCATAACAAAACTGAAGAAAATTATATATGTATTTACGTAATTTCGAAATTGCCGCCATAAAATTATTTGTCCACAGATCTATCATATGAGTGAACGCTCTTTGTTTACTTTTCACTTAAATATATATTGTGTTAAATTTGTCTATGAGTGCTAGAGTTGTGCGACATACAATAAATTGGAAATTTATATTTTGCAATCACAATAGAAAAATTACATACATTTTAAAGTATATATAGGAAATAGAATATCGAACGATGTCCTTGTACTATATCACTGATTGTTTATTCTACGTAAATTTATCATTACCTACATATGTATTAATAATGTTCATAATAAGTAGTATCCAATTAAAAAAAAATAGTGTGTAGAGTCCCTCCGCGCGGAAGAAGTGAAACTTCGTAATGTGGAAATGAAAATAGGAAGGGGTAGAAATTGATTTTAGTGAAATCATATTGTTTCTTTAAAACAAACTTTATTAACATTGCTTACAATTCACAATTAATCGCATCTTTTAATTATCATTTTCGAGTGGAGAAATATCCAAATCTATAAAATTTACAATGGTATTATGGTAGATTTCCAATTATAGCACTAGAGCGCATTATGCGGCATAATGCTTAACGTTGAATGTTTCAACTCCAGCAACGCTTCGCACAATCGAGCACTCTCAAAAGTAGTGTTTTCGCTTGATGCGTGCAATGGATACCAACTTAGTGACAGAAAATTAACAAGTGTTTTTTCTTTAAGTTGACATTGATGGAAATATTTAATTTATATTATCTTTAGTAATATTATTTATTGTTGAAAACATTTTTAAAGCTTTCATTTCGTTGTAGTTTTTTGGAAATAATCAAAGTTAATTCAACCTGTGTTAAAAAAATTAATATAAATATGAACGAAGGTACAAGCATTGACTTTTTTAGACTTTTTTTTTTATATTCCACATTTAAAATGTGAATACAATTTCATTTTAGAATTAGAATCTTTTAAACACTGAACTTAGCGCACTCTACCGGTGCATTTGAAAAATAATTCGCGTTCCAATTAAGCTTCAGCATAATTCGGCATTGTGCGCCACTGAGTCGCACTATGCTCTGTAATTGGAAAACTACCTATGATAACTAAAGTAAGATACGAAATGTTTGATTATTTTTCTCGCTCTGTCTCTTTCTATTCCCTCTCCCGAGGAGCGTTGAACGTTTAACGCACCAGTGCTTTCATACCCCCTCCATGGTAGCGTTAAACGTTTAACGCAACATTGTCGGAAGTCGCATTAGAAGTTTCACTTCAAAAATAAAATGAATATAACGAAGTATGTATGTTCACGTTCATAACTTTAACCTAATAAGTTAATTATTTATAAATTACTTACTTTTAAAGAAATTAATTTTGAATCATTATTACTACAATGAATACTGCAAGCAGGTCAGCACTAGTAAGCGGACAGCGCAGGCTTAGATACGAGTATTGATTTTCGCAGGATTATAATAAGTGACAACACTAGGTACCTGTACAAAGCTTGCCGAGATCGCGTCGGAGAAGTAAGCTGCGGTACTTTAGTGCTTTTAATTTCTTGTATATTTTGATAAACCCAAAGAATAATTCAATAATAACTTAAATTGTTCAATATTCGTATTTAAAATGGAAGAACACGGCCAGGAGGATACTGAAGAACATAAAACCGATTCTCAAGACCTTCAAATGGCAGCCTTCGAAGAGAATAAAAGTAGTGTTTTCTGGATGGAGGGCTTAATGGAATGCTTCTCCACCGTCATGTCATTATTCACTAATGCCGAGCTTAAACCTACGAAAGGTAAGTGCAAATATGAACCTTTGAGTAAAAAAAAAACACGATCAATATTGCATCCTCGGGGTTTATAAATAGATTCATAGGTACACGAAGGCCGATGCGCTACGCAGCTTCCGAGGATGCACGACGCCGGGGATGGGGCTCGATTGATTTTACATCAACCTACACTGCACAACTACAACTATATGTTGCATTCTGGGAAATGAGCTACTCGGCTACCTACCTATCTAAACTTATAATGAAGGTTTTTGATTGTAGTTTAACTCGTGTTCAATAGGTTTTGCAGATATATAACATTTGTCTGGCTTATTAGATCTTACAGATTTATTTTTGTCTCGAGGATCACAGTCAATGTTTTTTATTTAACTTATATTTTTGAACATAACTATTGTGTTTTATTGAAACATCTTTAATTAAATATATAATAACTTTTTCTAATAGGAGCCTGATCAATCAGTTTTGTCATTATAATTATAAAAGCAATTGTTGTTTATTCTGTTGTATATTGTGATCACTTAACATGTTGATTATCTAAAGCTAAGTATATATTTTTGTTTTTATACATTGAGTTTAGACCATCAATCATTATTAATTGAATATGGAAATAATTATAATAGAAGCATAGTTATCTTACATAGGTACATTGGTGAATTAGGAAATAGTTAAAAAAAAACCTATAACAACCACTTTTATATTGATATCAATATTAACTTTGCATTACCCTTTTGAGTCTAAGACATTTGAAATCAAATAAAGCTCAAAAAGGCTTACAATTCATTTAAAATGATGAACAGTGCTGATTAGTGAACAGCCATTTACGCGGGCTGGCATGACATGGTTTGTCTCTTGGTGGTGACCATTGTTTTTGTACTGTGCTTACCATCAGGCATTGTGGAGTCACTTTGCTGGGCTACAATAAAGAAAAAAAAATCATTTTTAGTTGTCAGATCTTTTAATATGTATCACTAAATGAATTCATATAGTACATAGATAAAAAAGGAAAGGTCTACATTATTAGTTTGCTTTGGTATTGTGAATAGAGTATTGAGCACTCTCTATTGCATAGAGTAATGACCACAATAGACAAAGATAATGAATTGACTATGTCGGTCTTCCCTCTTTGTGCTAAATGAAAGGTTGAGTACTTTAACAAAATTTTATCCAGATGGTTAGTGTTGTTATTAATATGTAAATATACATTCGCAGTTATGTAAATGTGTAAGTGTTCTCACTTCATAGTGTCAGATTGAATGTGTAAACACTGTTACACAAAACAATGAAAATATTTATATTTTCATTAATTAAAATGTTGATATACTTTTTTAGCAACCATTGTATTTGTTTTATTTTTTGGAACACATTTTCACAGTACATTTCCAAGGGGGCAAGTTTATTCTTTACACCTACATAGGAACTGTGTTAACTATTAACCGATAATGGGATCAACCATCTTTTTTATTTTTTCAGTTACTAATATTTAAGCCAATTTACTACTAACTAGCGGGCACGGCAGACGTTGTCCCGCCCTGATTAAAAATAAATCCTTGACAAATTATATACAAAAACGTTCCTCATGAATCACTTTATCCACTGGTGAAAACCGCATGAAAAACCGTTCAGTAGTTTTGAGTTTATCGCTAACAGACAGACAGACAGACGCGGTAGGGGACTTTATTTTATACTATGTAATGATTGCAGATTTTAGTTTTATGCTTACATGTCGCGCAAAAACCTCATTAGGGGGCAGCCGAGTACAATTTTTTTATAAATTTGGGATGGCTTATAGCATATTGTAGCATATTGTATTGTAATAATGCATCAATGAAAGGTTACTCAATTTAAAAAAAAATATTTAAACCAAAGAATAAACTTTCTGTTAAAAAACATTGTCTCCTGTATTGTAATTGGACATTGTTGTATCAAAAAAGAATTCAGGATTGGTAACCTAGACAACACAGAAATAAGAACAAAAGTCACGATATTTTTGTTATATAAAGTAGGGGGGCTAAAAAACCAAAACCCCCTCTTCATTCCCACCCCAAAAAATTTCCAAAAAAACTCCACTTTAGGAGGAGTTCAGTCACATACACACGCACACAAGAAATATATATATTAAGATATGTCAAAATACTACCCAAAAAGTAATATTGTTAAAAGGTAAACAACTCGCCTAGTGACTGATGTTTCTTCTGTATAAGAAATAAATTTTTCAATGTGCAATTGAAACCGACTTGAGAGAAATAAAAGCTGCATTTGCCCAACAACCCGATTTTTTTCTCTCTAAGTCTAGACTTGAGTCTCTCTATTCTAGAATAGAGGTGTGCAAATACTACTTGAACTGAAATTAATAATGGTTGATTCAAATTTCGAATGGAATATTTTTACTATAACAATGAATCGAGCAAATAGAATAATTCGAACTATTCGAGTACATATTTATAAATAAGGAAGAATTAAAAAATTTCACTATTTCAATAATTCTAATTTAAAAAAAAAATGTGGATAACACAATTATTATTTAAAAATTAAGATTTAAATGCTCTTGACACAGAACTTTATTCTACAATAATGAATTCCTATAAGTGAAAATATTTATTCAAAATATACATTTTCCATTAAATCTAAATAATGTTTATAGCATTTCAATTTTAATAAAATATTGACATTATGGGAATAATCGAATTGTTTTATTTAAAAGAAATTTCAATATTTTTGTATAATATCATATTTTAATAGGTTTCTAGAATTAGTTTAATTAACTATTTTGTGCTTTCAATTTTTATCACATGAATAAAAAAAATATTAGTTAATAAAAGAATATCAGTGCCTTTGGAAAAAATGACATTTTCAAATAAAATAAATAAATAATTTTATAAGATAAACAATGAACTTTTTTATTTATAATAAGCTAGCTTCTGCCCGCGACTTCGTCCGCGTGTAATAGTTACTTTGGACTAAAGCTAACTATGCAGTGTAAGTTCTCAAAAGGAAAAAGAATTTTTCAAATCGGATTGGTATAGGTCTACCAGAATCTAATGCAAAATAGGGAAATAGAATTTTGTAGTAAGTAACACTAGGGTAATTGGATTAAAACGTGTTGATACTTTTATTTTTTTATTAATATAATAATATCTAATATTATTCTTCTACAACATTATGTGTATATACTGTAATTGCGACTGTAGTTGTGATCAATATAAATGAGAGTCCACACCATCACTGCAATATTGTAACTACTACTTAAAAACTAAGAATTTTATATGATTAACCAGTAGTATGAATTTCTATAAATACTAGCGGGCCCGGCAGACGTTGCCCCGCCCTGATTATAAAAAAAATCCTGGACAAATTATATACCAAAACGTTCCTCATGAATCACTTTATCCACTGGTGAAAACCGCATAAAGATCCGTTCAGTAGTTTTTGAGTTTATCGCGAACAGACAGACAGACAGACTGTGCTTTATACTATGTAATGATTTAACTGCCTGATACCCGTGAGTTCATATACGTAGTATAGTTATTTTGAGTAGCCTATTCATTTATTTAAGGTTTGATCCTGTTTATTTATTACTTATTTTCTTTCATTGTTATGATTATCTATACATATAATAAAAATGTAACTGACCGCTGTCTGTACATGAAATATATATGAGAAAAACTATTATTAGGGGTCTTTATAAACGCAATAGAACCCGAAACAATGAGTTTTAGAATTTTTGTCTGTTTGTCTGTCTGTCTGTTTGTCTGTGCGTTTGTGCAGCTAATCTCAGAAACGGCTTATCCGATTTAGATTTAGTTTTCACTGATATATTGTGGTAAGCTTCACTTAACATTTAGTGTTTGTTTCATGTCAATCAGTTCATAAATAAAAAAGTTATGCCAATTTAAAGAATCACGTCGAACATTTGTTAAACTATCTATCTACTGTTCTTTCTCTGTTCAGTAGCATTGACTGCAACTTTACTAAATTTCATAATAATAATAATGGTCTATATAAAATTATGATTACATAATAATAATAAATAAAAGTTAAAAATTATCAGTTTCGGAAATGTATAATGACTAATGTAAGTTGACCTCAGATCTATATCATCAATCATATGAAATTGGATTCAGCTTAGGCTGGACAATATAGGTTGTACGCGTCTGCGCGGCTATAATGCCGAGAGCCGCGCCCCTGCTTGCCACTGAAGAGGACGCCCGCGCTTATACCCGCCGTATATGGTACCCACACAGCATGCCCGGAATAACAATAGTAGCCTGGAGGGGGGAGCGCCGACTCGAGCAGAGTTTTCGCTGCCAGCAGTTCCGGCACTCCTCTGTACAATGCCACCGTTAGATTGCCTGCGTGCGGTGCGGGGGGCCACACCCCGCCCGAGAGATGAGCCGGCGACCTGCGCCAACTGCGGGGGCGCACACACGGCCAACAACAAATCCCCAGATGATGGCCAGTGTTCAAGCGTGAGTTACGGAACCGCCGGACCGGCCGTGGACGTACCACGGTTGCCCAACCAGTGTTGGAGGAGACGGCGCCGGCGAGCCGTGCCCACGCTAACAGCCCCCCCCCCCTCTCCCCCATGCGCCTCAAGCATGCCGATCTGCCCTTCACCCTTCACAGAACCGAGACGACCATCGCACACCGACGGATAGTCGAAACCTCCCCGGGAGAGCGCCTTTCAAGAGGCGCGCATCCGAATACACAAGACACCCCCGCTAGACGGGGGAGAGCGAAGCCACCGCCAGAGGGGTAACCCTGATGCGGTCCCCCGCGTGCTCCTCGCGGGGCGAGCGAGAAGAAAGCCCCGCCGCTGCTTGCCCAAATTTTAGGTTTATTAAAATTTTTCGCATTTCAAAATATAATTGAAACCGGTGATAACCGATTTGATGCAGACGAAGTTGCACGGGTCAGCTAGTGTTAAATACAAATATGTATTTTACTTCGTTCCCGTAGAAACTTATTTACTGTTATATTTTGTTATTAGCATTAGTTTTCATCTACACACATCAAAAAAGTCTAAGCAACATGCGTGATATTACAAATTTTACCATTTATATTAATTAATTTCTAAGTATTTACTCAAACAAAGTGCGTAGGTAAGTAAACTTTTTTGTTATTGATGACATACTGGCTGGTTGTAAAAAAAAAATTTATTATGTTTTGTTTTTTCATAAAATTCAAATGACTGTGAATTTGTTTGAATTTAAGTGCGTTTTAATTGCTACGTTTAGTCTTGATTTTATAATTTTACCAACCATTTAAATAAAGTTAGTGACAAAATTGAATTGTTAGATATTCTTTACGTCATGAAGCGACGTCATTTGATGGCAGATGAAATGCAAAGAGCTGTAGGGATGTTGCAAGCGGGAAGTAATCAATCTCAGGTATCTCGACATTTTGGCATTCATAGAAGTGTTATTTGTCGTCTTTGGCAGCGCTACAATAATACAGGAGAACCCGCTGAACAGCATCCAGGCCGTAAAAGGAGTACAACCACTCGGCGAGACCGGTACATACAACTGACTGCAAGACGCCAGCCGATGTTAACCGCTCGAGGGATAAGTTTGAGGCTACAAATTTCAAGTGGTGTTGATGTAAGTCCTCAAACTGTGCGAAATCGACTGCATGAGTACGGCCTACGAGCTCGACGCCCAATCAGGTGCCCACCGATACGTCACGGGAATCGCGCTCGTCGATATGAATGGTGTAGAGAACACATAACATGGACCCAGGAACAATGGGATAAAATTATGTTTTCCGATGAGTCGCGATTCGGGTTTAAGCCTGATACAAGAAGGGTGCGAGTGTATCGTCGGCCCGGAAATACTGAAAGGCTCAGGTGCGTTCAGGAAGTTCATCCATACAGCGGCTCAACAGTTATGTTATGGGCGGGTATTATGAAGAACAGGCGAACTGAGCTCGTTTTTGTAAATGGAAACATGAATGCTGAAAATTACATTGAGGATATTCTCAGACCTTATGTCTACCCATTTGCACAAACCTTTGGCTCCGATTTTAGGTTAATGCATGACAATGCGCGTTCACATACAGCTCGGCGAACCAGTGAATACTTTGCAACGGAGAACATCCTGGTATTGCCCTGGCCTGCACAATCGCCAGATCTCAACCCCTTCGAGCACGCATGGGACATGCTCCAGAGACGTGTTTTGAAGGACTTGGACGGAGCGACAACAACCCAACAGCTGAAGGATTTGCTACAATTCCATTGGGAGCGAATACCGCAAGATGACATAAACAGTCTCATTAATTCAATGAATAATCGTTGCCGACAAGTTCTGAATAGCAGAGGAGCCCATACTTTGTATTAAATTGTTCTATTGTTTCACAATAAATACATTTTCTTTAGAAATTTCATTTTGTAAGAAAAAAGTTTAGTTTCTTATGTATCTTAGTTTCTACAGTATATTCTAATATTGTTCATTTCTGTTATTAAAAGAACTTATAAAGACAACAGCTGTTATTTTTACATCATAGAACCCTAAAGATATTATTTTAAAAATAAAATACAACGTTATAATGTGAAGAACCATCCTAAAATTTAAATTAGTACATGTTGCTTAGACTTTTTTGATGAGTGTATTTTCCATTAATAAATTTGGGGTGTATACAGACCAGTTAACAGACTACTTATCTTCTATATTTCGCAAAATAAGTACTTTTTATAATTATTATTACTTATTTTGTTACGTACTGAACTGTATATTGATAAAAAAAATACTTGAAACTAGCCTAAATCACTTTGGGGTCAAAACACTGTCATCTAAGCATAACTTGCTATTATTCATTTTACACAAAATAATCAATTCCAAATGGGAATTGAAATTTGAATTGAATTTGAAAAATTGAAACAGAAGAGTTGTTAAGCCAACTATCAATAATCACAAGAGTCAACCGAAATCAAAGTATCTTACAAGTTCCACATTGCTCAAATAATGTCTCTTACTATAATACAAAAGATCAGAGCATACAGTAATAACGCAAGGAATTCAGATGTATTTTACAGGAATACCAGCAACGATTTCAATGGCGACTATACTTAATTGCTTTGTTAGTTAGTTTTATAATTTATTATTTCTATAATTTTGTAAAATGCTGTGCCCAACATTAATAAAATTGCAAATTTTGTTAACCTATTATTATTAATGTGCATTTTGTTTTTTTTTTTGTTGAGCCAGAATAAATAAATAAAACACGTTTATTATGTATAATTATTTAAAAAACGAGTATGCTTTAGACCACACGCCTGAAGTAAAACTTCTTTAGCTCCATATACATGTGGCACAACACATAGTGGCAATACCCAGACACGCCGACACCTGTGTCTACTATACCGACGTGACTGACGACGTGGATACAAGGTTCATCCATCAGGCCGTGGACGCTCCAGCGCGGGACATTGTGGATTATAACCTAAAGATGGCTATAAAGGACGAAAACGAAAATAAAGGCAATAACGTCATTAAAAAATCCATCCTAAAATAGTTAATAATTAAAAGAAATCACAAAAATAAACAAATAAATATATAAAATTATAATAATACAGTAGAAACTCGATTATCCGGCCCTCAGTTATACGGATTCGCGATTATCCGGACTACCAACCGTGACCTATGTATTGTGTAAATTACCAAATACATACTGTTAACAAATTATTCCCATATACGTACCAAAATATTTTATTTCATGATTAAGGCTGCAATATTTTAGTATTACATAATGTAATCTAAGAAAATTTTGTGCGTACATACATAAATAAGTGCATTCTATGTTGGAAATGTATCTCTTTATAATTTCTTAATAAACATTGATTTTCATTGATATGTATTCGCATTTTAATAAACGCATAAAATTATTTACATATTATGTACTACGTATGCACAAAACCAAAGAAGGTTTGTCTTCTTCTTTTTCTTGTTTTGGCTCCGCAGTAGTATTTGCCAGTGTCAATGTTTTGTTTCAATGGACAGTACAACATATTTTACACAATAATTGTCGTGTGATTATTTCAATTTTCCAACAAGATGGTGGCTCTCTTGTTAGAACTTTTCAAGGGGTTTTTGTGGCATCTCAGAATTCATTGTCTGTGGTATTATTTTCCATTCACTTCACTTATGCACAATAACCGAATTGTATTACGTAAAAAACTCCCAATTTTACAAATATAGAGGCAAATAACACAAGATTATGAATAAAATACAAAATCCACTTCATGACAGACCAAAATCCTGCCAAAAACTCTAGGAGGTCTGTCATACATTCGATTATCCGGACTTTCGATTATCCGAATGCCTAACGACAACAATTAGTCCGGTTAATCGAGTTTCTACTGTAAACACATAAAAATTAAATTAAAAAAAACACTCAATAGTTGCTCACAAATACGATTTTTGACTTGCACAATAAATAAAACGAAACCAAAAAAAGGTCCTGAGACCAAGAGTCTGCAGAATAGAAGAAATATATATATATATATATACGTATACATATATTAATTTTCTACAAATATTTAAATTTATTATGGGTTTTCATTGATAATACGAAACGTAACTCTCTCTCTTTCTATCTTCACTAACTTATATCTCCCTCTCAAGTTTCGTTTGCCTCGCCCGATCACACGTTTTCGTAAAGCTCTCGTCACGAATTCACCAGCTTACTCTCGAAGTCAAGCGTGCATAAAGAAGTTTTACTTCAAAAATTGAAATATTTGAAGAATGTGTAATACTATCATTATTGTTGAAATTGCTTTCGACACAGCATAGAATTCTTTTACTTTATTTCTTATCAATTCCAAATCAAAACTACCTAGATTATTTTTTTTTTATTTTTGCCTGTGTTTTTTTGCTACACATACTATTGTTCGATGTTCCTTCATTTATGGCTCGCCTTATGGTTGTACTGGAGACCCCTAAAATAATTCATAATGAATTATCATTATTAAAGTACATTCAATTAAAGTACTTCAAGTATCAAAACTGTTATAGCTTAAATCAGTTTAACAACGTGTTATAAAATCACAAATTGCGTCTGATTTTTACATTCTACTTCACGTATTTTGCAATATATCTTATAAACAATAATTATTGCCTGAGAATGAAGTGGTTTCTTTGACATTTTCTCGAAGCTAGTATATTTTGAAACTAAAATAGTAAAATCAGAATTTTATTTGACATCAGTAGTACTCGTATTGACATGTGTCAATTTAAAATTGCCATATCAAAAACCAACAACTTCATTTTTTTTTTCATTTCATGAGATTCTGGTAGACCTATAGTACCCGAGATTAGCACGTTCAACCAAACCCTCCATCTTTATAACATTAGTATAGATTTTCAAACTAATTTAATTAAAATTCCTTTGAGTAACAAACGAATCTATTGAGCTAATTTTGTATATCAATAATTATTAAGTATTTGACAAACTTTATAACATTAGTATAGATTTTCAAACTAATTTAATTAAAATTCCTTTGAGTAACAAACGAATCTATTGAGCTAATTTTGTATATCAATAATTATTAAGTATTTGACAAATATCTAAATAGTTAGAATCATTAAAACAGTTTGAATTATTCACATAATTTAAATTATTTAAAGAATCCGAATAGTTGGAATTATTCGAATGGTTTGAATGTTCAATTCGAATTTCGAATAGAATTATTTGGTTTGATTCGTTATCGAATATTCACTCAGTCCTACTATTAACATTATCGCAATTTGTTTTTAACCGACTTCAAAAAAAGAAGGAGGTTATCAATTCGACAGTATTTTTTTTTTTTATGTTTGTTACCTCATAACTTTGGACTGGGTGAACCGATTTTGATTATTCTTTTTTTATTTGAAAGCTGGTACTTCTCGTGTGGCCCCATTTCAAATTGGTCCAGTTCCGACTACGGCATCCAGTGCAAAACCGTATAAGTTTTAAATTTGCATTAAGTATGTACACGACAAATAGACGAATAACTCAATATCACGCTAACCGATTTCGATGATTCATTTTTTATTGGAAAGGACGTACTTCAAGGGTAGTTTGATGAGAGTTTGGTTAGGTTCTGATTATGGGATCCGTGACAAAGTAAGAAAACTTTCATGAAACGAGCCTACTCCTTTCTTAAGGGCCGGCAACGCATCTGTGTTTCCTCTCGTGTCGCAGGTGTCCATGGGCGGCCGTGATCACTTACCATCAGGTGACCCGTATGTTCGTTTGTCACCAATATTATAAAAAAAACTCTTAAATTCTTAGGAGCCTATTGTGCTTATGTTCGTTGCTGTGTTGCAACATGACGCAAGCATTGTAATTACATTACTTAAGGTGTATTATGTGTGAAGCGATGGTAGCCGAGTTGGTGGTAGAAACTATCGCGGATTATTGATAAGGCTGCGTTCGTACCAAACGTTACTTATTGTACAACCAATTGAAACCATATCGCATACCATACCGATAGATACCATACCGCAAAAATGCGCATATTTTAATATACTTAAGGCGGAACGGAGTTCGCGGGCACTGCTAGTAAAATATATTTATGTACACTAAAAATGGAACAATAAAGTAAATTTTCAAAAAAATGTATTAACCGACTTCAATATCAATCAAAAACACATAAGGCACTAAAAAGCGGAAAATAAATAGTTTATCAAATTAACCAAATTAAATAAAACATATAAATATGTGTGCTATCTAGAGATGTATTGGAAGTCGGTGCGAACCGAAAATCATATCATCTATATAGGTACAAAGTTTAAGTCCACTCTCGCGTCTCTGTAATACATTTCTACCTGGAACAAATTTGAAATTTCGGTTGGCACCGACTTTCAATACATCTCTAGGTAACACACATATTCATATATTTTATTTAATTTGGTTAATTTGATAAACTATTTATTTTCCGCTTTTTAGTGCCTTATGGGTTTTTGATTGATATTGAAGTCGGTTAATACATTTTTTTGAAAATTTACTTTTTTCAAGCTGGCTACGCTATTGGTCTGAGCGGCCTTCAGATTTTCATCGGACTACAAATCAAAATTTATCTTACAAGTTCTTATGCTAGTGATTTGTGTGTACACAAGTCAACCCAAATAAATATATACTAGATGCCAATTTGTACAACCAAAAATTTAAAAAAATACGAACAAAAACTTCTCACTTTATCAAACCTTGTGTAAGGATATAAGGAGTTACAAATATAATTTTCTACCCTATACAAAAAGAAAAAAAACTTTATCTTAATATTTCGAATCCTAAACGACTAAGTGGTGTACTTGTAAGCCGGCCCGTTATATAGTCTAGTCAACAAGTTCAAAAACGTGATAAATAGAGATAAAGGTCCTAAAAATATGAGCGATAGCTTATTCGATTCGGAATCACCTCTAGAAAAATGTTTTTGAAGGATTTTGGGGCAGGTAAAAAATTGCAATTGTTATTAACAAAATAAGATAAAAAAATGATATTTAGTTTTTCGTTAATAACTCAAAAAATATTAATTTGGCAAAAAAAAATTTTTTTTATTCATTATTTAATTGTTTATTAGTTTAACAATTTGTTATAAACAAATATTGACCAAAGTTATTTTTTTTCTGAAATTTAAAACCCCATATCTTTAAAGTGCCAAAAAATTTTTTTTTTTTTTTTTAAAAATCAGAAAAATCTCTTCAGAAAAAAAATATAACGTTGATTAATATTTGTTTATAACAAATTGTTAAACTAATAAACAATTAAATAAAAATAAATAAATTATATAAATAAATAAAAAAATTTTTTTGGTACTTTTAAAGATATGGCTGTTTTTATAATTTTTTTCTGCTTCAAAAAAAATATAACGTTGGTCAATATTTGTTTATAACAAATTGTTAAACTAATAAACAATTAAATAATGAATAAAAAATTTTTTTTTGCCAAACTATTCAAAAGTGTAAATTTTTAAAAACAAAATTATTTCTTAAGTAATTATTTAAACAATCGAAATATAAAAAAATTGATTTTAAACAACTAAAAATTAAAATTAAGAAAATATTTTTTTTTTTAAATCATAATTTCTCTAAACAACAAAATAGCAGAAAAAATTTTTTCAAAAATATTGAATTTCTCTATTTGTTTAAAACAATTTTATAAACAAATTACGTAAAAAATTCATCACCTATGTTAATCACTACCATTGTTTAATGTGAAAACAGGCATAGCTAAATATTAATTGAAAAAAAAAAATTATCAACAATTTTTAGATATTTCATTTTGCAATAGTTATAAAAAATCATAATTAACAAATTAATAAATTTTTATGAACTTTTATCGCAGGATCTTATTAAGTATATATACCGCAAGGGCTCCACGAAGTTTAAAATTTATAGGCTAATTATTTATACCTTTTATCCCATTATTTATGCCAACGGAGATTGGGAAAAAATTTGTTAATTAACAATTGAATAATTTTTGAAAAATGGTGATAAAACTTTTTTTTCTACGGGGCTCGATTCATTCAAGTGTTCAGAAGCTACTAGAATTTAAAAAAAAATTTAAAATGACATTTTATGTTATAACAAAATTATTTCTTTTGATAAACTCTCTTTAGCGGCAGCGCGCGCATGCCGTAACAGCAGCGCGGAGCCCTATTTTCAACGTCAAATTAAAATTATAAATAATGGAGATAGAGTTTCGGGAGTCAAGACTTTTTTACCGGAAATTTCCTCCTCTTTAACGAACTTTTTGCTTAAATGCTTTTTGCTTAAAAAATTGCTTAAATGTTAATATTTTTTGAGTTATTAACGAAAAACTAAATATAATTTTTTTTTTCATCTTATTATATTAATAACAATTGCAATTTTACCTGCCCCAAAATCCTTCAAAAACATTTTTCTAGAGGTGATTCCGAATCGAATGAGCTATCGCTCATATTTTTAGGACCTTTATCTCTATTTATCACGTTTTTGAACTTGTTGACTAGACTGTATATATACAGATGAAATAAGGCAATCTATAGAACTTTACCTCATCGTTTTACGCAATTTGTTTTTTGTTAGCCGGAGTTTCGCAGTTCCATGAATGTTTCAGTGTAATCTGTCCTCGATCTGTGTTATATCCTAAAACGTAAATCAAAAATTTGAAATAGATAAGGATATGTTCGCGGAGCTTGAAGCCTTGTCTTCAAAATGTGAATACTGTTTGCACACCCAGGCCACAAGATAACGGAGTTACTTGGCGATCAATGATAGAGATGACTATTTTTGTATACGATAAAAGAGATTCTCCAGATAAGTAGACTCATTGACATAATAGCTGTTAAGTGAAAATGGCTGAATGAAATGATATCTATGAATATATCGACAATCTTCCCGCCGGATTGCACAATTTATCCTGTGTAGGTATACGTTTCAATGAGCATAGTGTGTAACAGGGGGCTGTCAGGTGTGAAGCACAGCGCGATTCTTGTATGATTTTCTATAGTCTAAGCAATAAACAAATTCACAATTTAATTTTACTATTAACCACTACAATTATTTTATTTATTTTTATTTCCTCGTCAACAATTTGGTATGTTATTGTCATTGTATCATTTACCCTCGAAAAAATTGCTATTCAACTATTAAGCAATTACATTTGTACGCAGTCGGCTTTTTCATTTTATGTGCAATATGGTTTTCAGGCAACATTATTCGGTTCTAATAACGTCGACAAAGAATTCAATAACTATATTTGTCGATCTTGCAATTTTCAACATTAGAAACGTTCATCGCACTATTTTATAAACATGGGAAACATATAAACAAAGCGATATTACAAATCTGTGATTATTTTAATTTTAATAAATACATATCTTGAATTAAGTTCAATCAAAGTCGTTTGTTTAATGTTTGGTTTAGAGTTATCTAGGAACTGTATCGAGCGATACCTACTAATTATATTTTGATCAAATTGAATCCAGTATATGGAGAAATGCGTTATATGGGCCGTTCATGTATTACATAATTACAATTTTTATAATTTCTGACCGTACTCTCCCTTTCTCAGCAAAAGTAAGCAACAATCTGAATCCCCTCATGCTTGCGTAAACATTTATATAAATATTTTTAATCTTTTCTGGTTTTCTTATTGATTCATTCAGTAGTCAGCAATTAAGAAGTCTAGAAATAAGGAATTTATAATCAATCTATAGAGGAATTAATTTATAAGCGTTTGCTACAGAGCGATGGTAATCCAGTGGATAAGACCGCGCGCCTCACCTATCAGACCTACACATTCAGATCCTCCCAACCCTCGTGTCACTAAAAATAAACAGATCAAAATCCCCTCGTCTCCCTTTAGCGCTTACGTAATATTTGAGTGGCTCCATATGTTCCTAAAAATGGAACCTAGTTCTGAAGAGTAGCTTTTACTTGACAACTTGAGTCTAGTGGGTGCCTATAGTAAACTATAATAATTAGAATACACTTCTTTCGACGCGCCGTCCGAGCGCTTCACTACTAAGCCATTAAGCCAAGTATAATTGCGCAATCGACCTACAATTACGAAATGTATTATTGAACATTATGTGAGTAGTTTATTATTTAGTAATGTTACATGATCAGTGCATGATCGAATTGTGCTGATTACTCTATAGTAGAAATATCATACTGTTCAATATCGAGCACTTCTGCAAGCTTATATACATTTAAACACCTATGATTATTATAGAGGCGGCGTGATATAAAAACAGTTTGCGTTGAGTGGACAATTGTCAATTGTTGGCTTGTCCACTAGTTTTCTCAAATCTTAATGTATTATTACTTGATATCACGTTCAAGATACGCTCGCGTTCTGTAGATGGTAGAGCCACACTGGTTTCAGCATGAATGGGTCGGCTCGTCCGGGGTAGTACCACCCTCTCACAGAAAACCGACGTGAAGTAACGGTGCTTGCATTATTGCGTTTCGTTCGGTCAGTGAAAGCGCCGGAGGCCCAATTCACCCTTCCCCCCACACTCCTTTCCTCTCCTTACTTACGACTCCCCTGGTGATGCTAATGTTTATGTTATTTATTAACGGTATCGTTGTATATGACGCCCAACGAAAGTTGTTAGTATCGTTCTTTTTACATAAGATGAGAAGAAACGGACATGTAGGATATTAGCATAGATATGCTCATGCTCATATGTTACGCGGATGACACCCTAGTTGTAGCCCGGGGGGGGGGGGGGGGAGTGGAGGGAGGTGGAGCGCCTGGCCACGATGGCCACAACCCTCGTGGTCAGGCGCATTAGGAGGTTGGGCCTCAGGGTGGCCCTCGAGAAGAACGATGCCCTACTCTTTCATGGGCCTCGGCGGGGGCCACCACCTGGGGCCCACATTGTGGTGGAGGGCGCCCGGATCAGGGTGGGGACCCAGATGAGGTATCTGGGCCTCACCCTGGACGGGCGCTGGCGGTTCGAGCCCCACTTTGCGGGGCTCGGACCGCGACTTGCTGGGGTGGCGGCGGCACTCGGCCGGTTGCTCCCTAACATAGGGGGGCCTGGCGCCGGGTGCCGCCGACTCTACATGGGAGTCGTGCGGGCGATGGCCGCCTACGGGGCACCGGTCTGGGTCGACGCCCTCGGTACCGCCAACGTGCGCGCGCTACGCAGTGCGCAGCGCACGGTGGCACTGAGGGCGATCCGGGCGTACCGGACGGTGTCCTCAGCCGCGGCCTTTGCGCTCGCCGGCTCCCTGCCCTGGGAGCTGGAGGCAGGAGTTCTCGCCGCCGTGTACGAGTTCACGGCGGCGAGGAAACAAAGGGGGGAGCCTCCGGCTCCCAGGGAGGTAGAAGCGGATAGACGGCGTCTAAGGGAGGACGCCATCGAAAGGTGGCAACAGGACCTGGCGGACGAGCGGTTCGGGCGGTTCACTGTGGACGCCGTCCGCCCGGTCCTGCGGGCGTGGAAAGAGAGGGAGTGGGGCTCCCTAACGTTCCGACTGGTGCAGGTACTCACCGGACACGGTTGTTTCGGGTGGTACCTGCACCGGATCGCACGCAGGGAGCCGACCGCCGCCTGTCACGAGGGCGGCGCTGTCGAAGATACCGCGCAACACACTCTGTCTGAGTGTGCTGCGTGGGGGGAGCAGCGCCGCATTCTGGCGGCGGCGGTAGGACCAGACTTATCGCTTCCGAGCGTGGTCTCGGCCATGCTCGGCAGCGAACAGGCGTGGCGAGCGATGTCCTCCTTCTGCGAGGACGTCATCTCGCAGAAGGAGGAGGCGGCGCTTCGCCCAACTCCTCCCGCCACCGTAGCCGGACCTGAGGGGGTGGGCCGGGGGGCCCATCTCCTCATTGCACAGGTCCGGCGGACGAGGGGGGGCAGCCGGCGTGTACCCGGTCTGTCCCTCTATAGGTAGGAGCCCGGCGGTCACCTTCCGCCAGGCGGACCGTGGGGGCGGCTCTACAAGATTGATTAGCTTGAACGATCCCTTGCCGCCCCCACACAACGGTCTGTCGGTACACCGTGGGGTTTTAGTCCGTGCGAGTCGGACATAACCCACTCTCTCCCCCATATCCATATCCATCCATCCATAAGGGATTTCCCCACGTTAAAAAAAATAAAAAATAAGGTATGCTACACTGCTTGTCGAAACTCACCATTTGGAACATGTGTTAAAAGTTAAAAGCAGTCGTGTTCCTTGATTTAACTATTAAAATAATGCTATAAGTCGCGCTGAAAGTATGGTTCCCGAATCCTAGTTGGAAGAACATAATTATTACTGGTCTATGTAACAATTGTAATGGTTTATCAGTATGGCTGGTTCAGGACTCCTCTATATGTCTAAATATCTTTGCATATTTCCAAATCCGCACGTAAGCACAATTTGTAATATAATCTATAAGTGTAAGCAAGTACCACATTTTTAATATCAAAAGTGGTAACGTGCACACGTCAACCTGTCCTTTAAATAATATTTAGTGCCATGAGTACTTCAGAGATTACCAGTAAGTATTTATAAGTAAGTGATTATAAGATATACATAAAGTAATGAGAGTGTTTACATGTCTTGGGTTAAGTGTATAATTCGTTACACGAGTATCTTGGTATACAAAAAAACACGTGCTTTTGGGTGGAATTTATATATGAATACTTATTGATTACGTGTATCTGAATGTTCGGGATACAATTCCTCTTAAACTATACTTAGAATATTATGTAGATAAACTTTATTGTTCGATCTCACACATAAAAATGAACTTCATGTATTTTGCATCACGTGTGCCATTGTTCTATCGTAGTCTCGACTTTAGCATCGAATCTTAAGATATTTTAAATATATTCTCATAATAAGTATATTTCTGATTTTGCTGTTCACAGGATTCAACCGTACAAATAAGACGTGATACTCTAACATCGTAATAATACTTGTCATGTCTATAATACGATGTGAGTATCGCCGTGATACTGGCATCATGCTTGTGATTTCTTTATGTATTAAAATATATTTAAAGGTAGTGTTATCATAAGTTCCGATTAAAACAGAATTATCCCGGTTTCAAATATTGATTTCGATATCCGGCCGGCTGGTTTGGTCATTTTTATGGTGTTTGTACCGTGGACAGGGACGTTTGTCGGCATTTTGATTTATACTTTCAATCAGCAGTGACCGAAACCGCGGGCGCAAGAGCCCTCACGGTGCATCTGTAATGCGCCGGCTGCAATATTTACAAAATACTAATTTAGAAATACCATTTGTTAAAATGGCTTATGTATGTTTGATTTTCACCTAAAATGAAAACAAACATGCACAAACCGCTCTGTAATACATTTTCATTGCGCACTTCCTTTGCAAAAGGTTGCCCACCGCTGCTTTACTTGTATCGTCTTTAGTGGTTTTGTTTCGTTTTTGCACTAACTCTAGCCCCTGTCCCTGTTGTAAAACGATGCTAAATTTATCTATTCCGTAATGTTCAGATGATGATTGGGAGGTGCCGTTCGAGTCTATCACCGACCTGGTGTATCTGGGGTGCGGGGCGCAAGGTGTCGTCTTTAGCGGTATCCTCCGCGGAGAAATGGTCGCCGTTAAGAAACTACGTGACAAAACCGAGACCGACATCAAGCATCTCAGGAAACTCAATCACGATAACATAGGCATGTATATATATATTATTCTCACATATTACTAGGACATATCATAGAAAATATTACCTCCTACCATCTCCTATATAGTTTCAAATATTTACGAAATAACATCACATAGCGGCGATGTTAAAATATTCTGAGACGTTGCTTGGTGACTGCTCCTAAGTCAAATAAAAAGATAATTTAGTTTTATATACATCGTGCATACTTTGTAACTAGATATAGCATGTAAATTTTCATTTATCTTGGACAGTGTTAAAAGCTATGTCTAATTTAAAAAACTTTAAAAGGCATTGCAATTAGAAATTACTCTTGTAGTTCGTTTTCGTGGAGTCTGCACGAAAGCTCCATGCTTCTGCGTTGTAATGGAGTACTGTCAATACGGACCTCTCTTCGAGTTCCTACACAGCGGCTCTTGCTTCGCACCGAAGCAGATCATTAAATGGGCCAAGGACATCGCTAAGGGAATGAACTACCTTCACAGCCATAAGATTATACACCGGGATCTTAAGAGTCCTAAGTGAGTGATTTACAATTAATAGCCACCTCTATTTCGTATGGAGTACAATTTTTAAAAAAGTGAAACGTTTTTTTTTCTTTAGCTAAAATGTTTTCCCGCCCCTGTATTGTATGTCGAATTAGAACGGGCGCACGGCTGCGGAGTACGGGTAAAATGAATAGCGTTAGTCCAAGTAGTCAACGCCAATATACTTGCTTTTAATACGCAGTTTGAAAGTAAATGTATACTTGAAAATTGTGTCTGCTGTTGATTTCCTATTATCATTCTCATTTTATAATTATTAAGTTAAGATTAAAAACGCGATTTTAATACTCTAAAGTGTAAATTGAATAATTTGCCGATTTTTTTACTTAAATTATGGGAATCAGAAACGTTTCGTTTGAATCGTAGTTTCATAAAACTATACAATTTTTAAAGAAATCTCTTATATTCAGTTAATATTTCCCTACTCGATAATTTATGGCAACTTAAACGTAAATATTAAATTTTAACAAGTTCAAAAAAATAATTTATGAGGATAAATTTAAGAGGAAACCTTCGCGACTGGTCTACATATGAAAAGAGATATCCTTTATAGTGGGGTATTGAAAACGTCGTCTCTGCATACGCAGAATTGTTTCGAATGATTACTTTGTTGAATAAGAAAGTTAATTATACAAGTATCTGTGAGTTGGTTATTATAGAGAAATTGTAATTGTTTTCTGTGTAGCATCCTGATAACGGATAATTTAGCGGTGAAGGTGAGTGACTTTGGCACGAGCCGCGAGTGGAACGACGTGAGTGCTATAATGAGCTTCACGGGGACGGTCGCGTGGATGGCTCCCGAGGTGATCCGTCACGAGCCCTGCTCGGAGCGGGTCGACGTGTGGTCCTACGGCGTCGTGCTCTGGGAGCTGCTCACTCAGGAGGTCCCCTACAAGAACCTCGAGACTCACGCCATCATGTGGGGCGTCGGTACTGATTCCATCACACTGCCGGTGCCTAGCTTCTGCCCAGACACACTGCAGCACCTGTTGCATCAGTGCTGGCATCGTATACCACGCAACAGGCTAGTTACAGTTGCCTTCTATTTCACATTCATACATACTTCCATATATACTTTTATCTGTACTAATATTATGAAGAGGTAAAGTTTGTGACGTTGTAGGGAATAATCTCTGAAAAAAAAACGGTCAAACAAAATTTTTTTACGAACGCTGCCTTAACGATGACAGATACATGATTCAGTTTTAGAGAAAAGTTGTAAAGCTCGATAATACCTACATAAAAGTCATCGACAACATGTCTAACTTCAAGGTATTTTATTATCAGGGCGGGACAACGTCCGCCGTGCCCACTAGTATCATATACTATATAAATTTCTATACACATTTGGTCTAAAATCTGCTGGCAGTGAGACATATTAGAAATAACAGCCATCTTAGAAATTTCATATTAGATCAGTTAATTTTTTAATTCTCGTTTTTAATTGAACAAAACCATCTTAGAGTAAAGTTGGATGTGCTTCTAAATACACAACAGTCAAAATATATATATGTAAAACGATGGTATATACCATAATTACTATGTATATAAAGAATTATGTTCATTGCAGGCCCCCGTTTAAGATCATATCAGCTCATCTGGATGTGGCTGCTAAGGAAATGGGAGCCATTCAGGCGGATTGTTTCAGTGTGATTCAAGCTGACTGGCGCAAGGAAGTGCAGGAGGGCATCAATAGATTTTATGCTAGGTTAATATACACAATGTTATGAGTATAATAATAATAGCTGTGGTTATAATGTATTGTTGAATTTACAACGCGAGTGCTGGTTTTAGAGTCCCGGCTCCAGTTGGTCCGGCGACTCCAGAGGCACCAGCGGCACCGGCGGCACCGGCTGCACCGGTCGCACCGGCTGCACCGACTGCACCGGCTGCACCAGCCCCGCAAGCCGAGGGGAACGTGCAGCGCCGGGAGGAACAGCGCAACGCTCGTGACGTCCGTCAGATATATGAGCAGCAGCTGATCCGAGCCAACGAGCTCTACATGGAGGTGTGCACGGTCCGTCTTCAGTTGGAGGAACGCGAACGTGCCATCAACGAGTTAGTACACTACGTCCTCTCCTAAACCTCTACACGACTACACTTGAAACAGTTTTAATATCACAACATCAAAATGATATTTACAGACGCGAGAAAGCCTTAAAAACTTGCCGCTGCGGGTTCCGCAAAACAATGAAGCAGAATCAACAACAAACATCATCCTCTTCAGATGGGGCGAAGGCACCGGCACAGACGGCGGGGGACGGTCCCCTTCGCCGCAAGAAGAAGAAGCCCGAGAGCCAGGTGCTCGTTAACTACCTCGAGTCTAAAAACGAGGTGCAATCCGTTGCCGTCTCCGAGGAGTGCGTCTGCGGCGACGATACCCTCGAAAACAATAATATGAGCACCGTTAAATTCCAAATATCTGTCTTGGAGAAGAACGGGAACATCGCAAATACCTCTTGCCAATACCAAGTGGTCAACGGCCGTTATGCTCCCGCTGCGGCTCAATTTTAAATTTATTTTATTTCTGGTGTACACTGGTCACCAGGTTTACCTTTACTCTCTTTCTCAATGGTTGCTATAATGGCTGATCTCTGTTGACGCCATCGGTGTTTTCACCGCCGTCATACGGCCAGCGATTGAAGCACCCAAAAACTTTATTTTGAATTTTGTTTTTATGGGCATACCGCTATACTCCTCCCTACTGCTTTGAGTGACATCTCTCAAACTTTACTATTATTTTATAAGGAAAGGATCTCTAAAATCGATTATGTTATTAAAAATCACTTTGTATTTTTTAATTATATTATTTAGCAAGTGTTATGTATTACCTTGCCACGTTTAACTATATTGTAGTACTCATGTTATCTATATAATGCATGAATAATAAATATACAATGACACTATTCAACAGAGTAAATCGCACGTTCTATATAAAACAACGTACAGTAGTTGATAAATGTTTCTTAGAAGAAAATCTTGTCATAAATAAATAAATATTGTATTATGAATGTAATCTCGGTATGTATTTCCCCCACAGTTCAGTAGCAGTTAGTAGTTCGGTCCTTTCCTAAATTGTAGGTTAACGCACGGATCGAAATATTTCGATAAATAAATTCTAATTTGACCGGATGCAAGGGGTTGTCAAAGTTGTCACTCTTGGCATTGACGTATGTCGGCCATGTTGCAGCCATTTGGATTTTTTGTCTTCACTTATTTCGATCTCAAAATGATTTTTAAAAGAGTATTTGATACGATGTACTTTTTATTATTTTATAATGAAATAAAAAATATTTGAATGTATTTATCGATGGCACGTGCCTCTGACGTGCCTCCTTATTATTGTATATATTGTAATAATTTCGATCCGTGCTATTTTAGATATTGGTAGTATATAATATTATAATATTAGTAATCTTAATCATATATATACAGTATGTAGTTTTACAGTAGGTTTCGTGATGAATCCCTTACGTAGGCATCGGGCGAAATGCCATCAGAAATATCCATAAGGTTTCATACATTTAGAAAACCTTGGCTTTTTCTTATATTCCAAATCGGGAAAGATGAAATTATCTTTTATCTTCTGTTACAATGCTTGCTCACAGAATCTCAAGTACTTTGCCCTATGTTACTAGAATGATATTATATTTGTTCAAATATTATTTTGACTATAGGTTTAACTAAGTAGATGTAAAAGTGTGTTAAGGGATTCTCTGATTATTACGATATCTATATGGTACTTAGTATAACTTACATTAATACTGTTAGAATGTTATGTATCGAATACAAGCGAACATTCAAAATATCTTCTGCAGGTCATTGAAAGCTATATAGCAATTTGTCTATTGATTTGATTCTTGATAAATGGTGAAGAACCGTTAATATATTTTTTTAAATGTTAAATATATATGTTTTAGGTCGTTTAAAACTTTGACGTTTATCCGAAAGAGAAAACAAGTGACACGTACATTCCTTTTACGGCGGCTCAGTAGTGTAGTGAACTCATTAAATGTGTGTGTGTGTGTATCATTAATTTGTTTTCGCTTGACAATTATCCAATAATGACTTACCAGTTGATTGATTTTAGATTTTCTATTATTTTTTTTTAAACCAAAGATAATAATGTTGGTTTACTTTTTTTAATATTGTTTTTTAAAAAGTCCTGAGAATTGTTATAAATGTTATGATTTCGAATACATGTTCTAAATGTATTTTGATTATTTTATATTGTCTGCATTATCGTGTCACGCTCTGGGATCGTTTATTTTGATAGAATTTCAATTCGCCTATTTGTTTATTGTTTGCTGGCTGCAGGCTGCATAATAAGCCATTATATAAATATTATAACAGGTACGAAACCGAATTTATAGTCTGCGCAGTACGCACACGACTTGTCCGTGTTCGTTATTTTACCTTGATTTTTTAATACTTAGCATTTATATTATATTTTTGTATCGTAAAAACGAATACAAGTTATATGTGTGAATGGTATTTATGTATCGTATATTAAATTAAAGGGATGGATGATGGTGGGTTTTACTTGTTTTGATAGAACTTTTACAAATGTTGTGTTCCATTTTGTACAAGAAATCTTATTTTAAACGTCATAGCGTGCGGAAACATTACTGGATAATATGCACATAAGTTAGGCATAACTACATCAACAGATGTCGACAAAAGATTTTAATTTAATTTGAAAATTTTACGCGTAATTCCATTCCATTGAATATACTATGCTGTGTAAGTTTTGACATATAGATGTATGTAATGTAGTATGCTTTTGGATATATATACAGGTGAAAAGGACTATACAGTAGGTAAAAAAAAAATCGTAACTTTGACAAGTCGTATACTTTAAGAAGTAAATATTATTGTTCAATGCGTGACTTTTCACAGGTCGTATTTTTGGTTGTAAAGCACACGCTGTATGTCGACAGTTTCTTTTCACGTATATAATGAGAGTATAGCGTCGATTGTCATGAATAGTGAGATATTATTAAGGTACCGGGTTTCAAAACAGACTCTGTTTTCATACCATATCAAAGATTTAAATGAAACCACACGTTAATAACCAAAAATCTTTATTTGGTGCCACCGCCGGAATATATTTCTTAGCTGTTACCAGCAGCTCGAGAGTGACAGCTAAACAATCAAGAGGTAACAAATTGTTCATCAAAGTGCTCGATCGACAAATGATCATAAACCTCAGAGTAACTACAATGCGAAGAGATGCGATTCGGCGCAGTGCTCGAATGTGCTAAGAGAATTATAGCATTGTTTTTTGATGTTATCTTAGATTTATAGATTTAATAAAATCTGGATGTAAGACACGAAGCTAACACTTATACACTGTGGATCTGTCAACTGTTTCCAGAACCAGAAGGCCCATTTCGTTCTTGCAATCGACGTATGATAAAGTTTTTAGAATCATAGAACCAGTGTTCGCGTGCGGATGTACATCAAAGAAACTAACTATTCGTATATTTATTTTCTTGCCAAAGCAAATTAAATCTTATCAAGAAGTTAAGTAATATGGTATTTAAATTCTGTATGTTGTATTCTAAAAAGTAGTCTAAACTCTTTTTTTATATAGTGATTATTGGTATTTTTATAGATAAGTTTATTCTTATTTTTACTGTAGCTACAGTAATAGAAAATAACAATGAATTCCAAATGTTAATCTATGTATGACTGAGTATATCTTCGTCGAAATGTTTTACTATATAATAGTAAAATCTTTTAATTTTTTTATATATAAATAAATATATTTTAATATTCGTAAGTACGGGTTAAAAATGCGTAATGATTTTTAAAAAATTTTATGTCTGTACTTTAATAAACTAGATTTTTGACGTCACTTTACTCTTTTTTACTAGTATGTATATCCACAGATATAACAATTAATATGGTGTAAAGATCCGGGTCACTCTGCAGAGGGTCGACGACTTGAAGAATATTAAAAATAAATGAACCGTGGGCTACGCGCCCACATTAGAATCCAACAAGATAATTTACCACTTCTGTAATTAGGAAACAGGAGCGTATTTATTACATAAGCACTTGTCGATATACAAACAGTAGGTTCGGTGACATTTTAAGATTGCTAGGACTACAGTCTATCCATATTCAGGAATGAGTGCAAGTGGCATTTTATGTTAACAAACAAAAACATAACAACACATACACCATGTGTGGGATTAACATCTGTTTTATTGTAATATTCGGATTATTAGGATATAAGAGTTATAATTTTACCTAATCAATTTGTATAATCATCACTTAATAAGGAAAGTACCAAATTTTTGTCCTCTTGAGTTTTGATTAATTTTGTGAAGTTTCTTTCGGCGCTTTGTTCCTTTAATTTGCAGATTTTCATAGTCTCTGTGTGTTACTTGCCCTATAGGGAAAAAAAATATTATTTAAAAACATGTCACAGAAATATCTCGAAATAATTTTAACAAAATATATGTACTTAGGTTCTAAAATCTCGTTCAATTTACCAAAACTCAAGAAGGGTAAAGCCCTATAAAAATTATACTTAAGAATAGCGAGCTCAGCGCTGAGCCTGTCATCAAGATATTATGTTTATTTTTAGTTTGCTGGAACTATTCAAATGCAAACTAATATCATAGCATATTCGATACTTTCATTTAACAGAATTATGCAAAATTCGATTTTTAACCTTAGTACTTAGCTGAAATGAATGTATTAATGTAATAGATGAATGTTATGTATCAAAGAGTTATTTCGAAACATTGTAATTTTTCGTATATTACCTATTTCATTGTATTTTAAATATATGTATAATTATAGGGGATTTTAATGGTACTACCTTCTTTATAAGCAGCTAATGATTAACATATAATGGTGAATTCTGAAAAACTCAATATTTGAAAAAGTACTTATTATTTGCATGCATGCATACTTATTATAACCTCAATAATCGTGAGTATGTAAACCATGTGAGAAAAATAACGAACTTGGAAATGTGTCATTTGGGCTTATGTACATTTAATAATAGAACTGTAAATTTTGGTAATTGCATGTGTTATTAATAACCTTTTAGCGACCCGATCTCTGTATACATTACCGAGTCTAGTCGGACCTAAAAATGATTGTAATTTTATTGAAATAAATAAACGTCTTAATAATTTGTGTATTATTTATATTTAACATGTTTTACAATACAATTTATTTTATTCGGTTTTCGAACATGTTACATTTAACAAATACTTATTACCGACAGGCGACATTGCTGTTAAAGAAAAAAATAACATTGATATTAAAAATAAATGTTTTTCAGCATTTACATAAATAATCGCGAATAAAACATGTTTTAATAAAAATTAAATAATAATAAACTAGGAAACCTCATTAACATGATTTCAATCACCCAACACCTAATGAAATGAATCTTAATTACCTATTGGTAAACGATAACTGATTCACCCTTATCACTAATCTCGTAACCATGGACATAGACAGTTTCAAATGTAAAAACTATCTATTAAAATGGAAGGATAAATAGCATGTCTTGCATCAATCTAAGCTAATACCTTTTTTAATGAGACCTCACCCAGTTGTACCACCACTACTTGTTCTAAGGTAAATTCCCATTGCCCCCTTTACAGTGACACCACTTAAAAACTGTCTGTAATACGATGCTTTATGAATAATCATAACTTTTAATATTTTTGCATTCTATATTTATGTCATAGTAGAGGGATATGATTCAAACAGTTAAGCAAGTCATGCACCAACTTATACTTAAATCTTATTCCAGTTTTTAACATATTGTGTTACACAATTATAAATAATTACAAAAATAAACAAATAATTACACCATTCCTAAAGTAAGTATAATCTATAACCATAAATACAATAATTTACGTATACAGACAATCAGACTGGAACACAATTACATAGTGGCAAAAGTGGATGGCACATAGCTCGTAAGAATAAAAAGTGTTGATTAAATTTCAGATGAAACATATCAAAAGCACATATATTTGCAAAAATACACATTAGTTTGCCATTTATTCTACTATTATGAGATATTATTGATATTGTTTTAACTTCATGCGTATATTTTCAACACAGAACACCACAGAACAACAGGAAACTACATTTTTTTTTACTTTATATTCTATTAATTTGTAAAATAATGTTATTAAACAATTTTCAAGTTGCAATGGTTTCACTGTATATTATTATTAAAAATTCAGATCTTATATAAAAATTAGCAGTTTTGAATTAACTAATAACATATCTTATGAATAATGTAACACATATGTACATGATGTAAACAAACTGTATTTTTATCTATTGGATCATATATTTTATGTAATATTTTTAACATTGACTGTTTAATGTTTTCTGAGTGACATAAAGTGTTTTCATTAGCAAATATAATAAGACATAATATAAAGAAAAGTTAAGCTTACTATCTATATCTCTACTCTATACTTAATATCTCAATATATAAAACTGAATGTTCACAGGTATGTAATTACTTCTTTGAATTAAGTTGTATCAATTTTTTTATATAACAAAATACTAAGAGTAGGTACCAAAAAATTACATTTTAGATTGTTCAAATGTAATTTACTCAAGAACAGCATACTTTCCTATTATTAATATATGGAATACATATCCTACGAGGCCCACATGTAAAAATATATATCTTGCCAATGACTCAAATATTGTATGATTGGTCCACAGATGAATGACATTATTGGAACTTTATTTGATGCTGTATTAAGTGCATGTTCTATAATATTTTTTGAGTAAACATTATACAGAGGGCTTCGAAGTAAATACATAAGTAAACCTAATTTTCGTTTAGTAATTTCAAGTCTCTGTTCATAAGTTAAATCTTTAATATGTCTATTGTACAAGTGAATACTAGTGATATCCATACAAAGAGCTACAAGCCACTGCTTCCATGCATTTGTACCAAATGTTCTGATGGCAGCAAGGTGAATCAATGGTTTCAATATATGTAACGACTCTGCATATAGCACATCTTTGACATCACTAATTGATACTGAACGTTCATCATTTACTTTGATTGGCTCCCAATAGCGAAAAGCGACTGGAAGCGCCCCATCGACGCGCCTTATGACACGACCAGAACGCTGAAGCTTGAAAAAAGATTTTGAGTTATCATCAGTCTCTTTGCCTTCAGTGAACTTTTTCCTCTGCAATATGCCTATAGGGGGATGACATATGGGCAATTCCTTGAATCTCAACATTAACACTAACGCTGAAGAACACTTGGCAAACTGTAAAAATGTGACGATAGTCCACTTACTTCGATTTCCATATCTATTTTTTACAATCAGTTCAATGAATACTTCACAGTAATGTATTATGGTTAGCCATAGTTTCATTTGCTCGCGAAGTCCATAATTGAGTTCTTTAGCTCCATAAGCATCTCTGATCAAATTATCGTTGAAGAGTGTAAGTAGCTTTGATAGAAAATATATTAGTTCAGATATTATTGGAGATTTGTTTATTTTCCCCGCTACAAAGTATGATGACAACGTAGCAACAGTTTCTACGTCTGTTACAACATTGGGATTGTTTATAACCCATCTTTTGTAAGCGGTATAAACCTCTTGCAAAGTCAGCTTTCTACACATTATTTTAGATCAACTTTATAATCAATTATAAAACCTACACACCACGAAGAGCGTATCGACAATATTATTATGTATAACTGGATAAATTGCAAGATATATACACGAACACGTATATTATGTATAACTGGATAAATTGCAAGATATATACACGAACACGTATATTATGTATAACTGGATAAATTGCAAGATATATACACGAACACGTATATTTTAGAATACTTGTACTTGTTAAAAGTTAAACCTTTGGACTTATCAATAGCATTGTCTGTATCACTTGTCAAAATTCCACAAAGCTATAGACTATATTCCAAATTTGAGGAGAGTAAGAAACTAATTCCTTACATAACTATGACAGGGAGTTATCGGTCTGTCATGTAGTGGATTTTATATTTTATTCATAATCTTGTGCTACTTGACTCTACATTGTGTAAAATTGGTGGTGTTTTATGTAATATAGTTTGTTTATTGTGCATAAGTGAAGAGAATGGAAAATGATACCATAGACCATGAATTCTGAGATGTCACAAAAACTCTACCACCATCTTGTTAGTTCGTTGTAATTACAACAAGAAACTTGTAATATCGATACTCATTTGACAATGGCAGTAATAGTCTACTAGAAGACTGGGTGCCAAAAATAAAATAGAAGAAGAACTTGTAATACTATTAACTACTCGACAATGGCAGTAATAATCTAAAAGATTGGTTGCCAAAACTAAAGATAAAAAAAACTATAACAGAAAAATAACACGAATATACACACATCAAAAAAGTCTAAGCAACATGCGTGATATTACAAATTTTACCATTTATATTAATTAATTTCTAAGTATTTACTCAAACAAAGTGCGTAGGTAAGTAAACTTTTTTGTTATTGATGACATACTGGCTGGTTGTAAAAAAAAAATTGATTATGTTTTGTTTTTTCATAAAATTCAAATGACTGTGAATTTGTTTGAATTTAAGTGCGTTTTAATTGCTACGTTTAGTCTTGATTTTATAATTTTACCAACCATTTAAATAAAGTTAGCGACAAAATTGAATTGTTAGATATTCTTTACGTCATGAAGCGACGTCATTTGATGGCAGATGAAATGCAAAGAGCTGTAGGGATGTTGCAAGCGGGAAGTAATCAATCTCAGGTATCTCGACATTTTGGCATTCATAGAAGTGTTATTTGTCGTCTTTGGCAGCGCTACAATAATACAGGAGAACCCGCTGAACAGCATCCAGGCCGTAAAAGGAGTACAACCACTCGGCGAGACCGGTACATACAACTGACTGCAAGACGCCAGCCGATGTTAACCGCTCGAGAGATAAGTTTGAGGCTACAAATTTCAAGTGGTGTTGATGTAAGTCCTCAAACTGTGCGAAATCGACTGCATGAGTACGGCCTACGAGCTCGACGCCCAATCAGGTGCCCACCGATACGTCACGGGAATCGCGCTCGTCGATATGAATGGTGTAGAGAACGCATAACATGGACCCAGGAACAATGGGATAAAATTATGTTTTCCGATGAGTCGCGATTCGGGTTTAAGCCTGATACAAGAAGGGTGCGAGTGTATCGTCGGCCCGGAAATACTGAAAGGCTCAGGTGCGTTCAGGAAGTTCATCCATACAGCGGCTCAACAGTTATGTTATGGGCGGGTATTATGAAGAACAGGCGAACTGAGCTCGTTTTTGTAAATGGAAACATGAATGCTGAAAATTACATTGAGGATATTCTCAGACCTTATGTCTACCCATTTGCACAAACCTTTGGCTCCGATTTTAGGTTAATGCATGACAATGCGCGTTCACATACAGCTCGGCGAACCAGTGAATACTTTGCAACGGAGAACATCCTGGTATTGCCCTGGCCTGCACAATCGCCAGATCTCAACCCCTTGGAGCACGCATGGGACATGCTCCAGAGACGTGTTTTGAAGGACTTGGACGGAGCGACAACAACCCAACAGCTGAAGGATTTGCTACAATTCCATTGGGAGCGAATACCGCAAGATGACATAAACAGTCTCATTAATTCAATGAGTAATCGTTGCCGACAAGTTCTGAATAGCAGAGGAGCCCATACTTTGTATTAAATTATTCTATTCTTTCACAATAAATACATTTTCTTTAGAAATTTCATTTTGTAAGAAAAAAGTTTAGTTTCTTATGTATCTTAGTTTCTACAGTATATTCTAATATTGTTCATTTCTGTTATTAAAAGAACTTATAAAGACAACAGCTGTTATTTTTACATCATAGAACCCTAAAGATATTATTTTAAAAATAAAATACAACGTTATAATGTGAAGAACCATCCTAAAATTTAAATTAGTACATGTTGCTTAGACTTTTTTGATGAGTGTAGTTATGATATCATTCAGTGTTTCATTTATCATTATTTATTTTATGAATATATTTTATCGTTTAATTTACAATTTATCTCTATCAACTTGATATTTTATAACGTAAACTCTAGTGACTGTATTGTAAACGTCTACAAAAAAGGGAAAGGAACTTCATTAGAAACTGGGGGTCCATAGACCTCTAAACCTTTTTTTACATTACCGCCAATATATGTAGGTTAGTTTTTATTTTAATTGAACCCGGTAGATGATGATACGAACGGGTTGTAGGCTTATTTTAAAAGATTTCTCACATAGCATCTGGATATATGTTTGAGTGAGTCCCTTGATAGTTTGAATTTACAATTGGAAACCGTAGGTGTGGCTGCAATAAGGGTTTAGGTTTATTAAAATTTTTCGCATTTAAAAATACAATTGACACCAGTGATAACCGATTTGGTGCAGACGAAGTTGCACGGGTCAGCTTGTTGGAAATAAAACTAAAGTAGAATAAACCTTTTGAATAAGAAAACAAAATAAACTTTGAAAATGTTTGCGATAGAAACTTACCACGTTACCATGGCAACATATATAACACTAACGCTAACAAAATCTCTCAAAAGGAATAAAATGTTTTTTTTTTTATCGTAGCTCAGCAAAGTGACTGTACTGTGCCTGATGGTGAGCACAGTATAATCCAAAAACAACGGCGACTACTGAGAGACACGCTATCCCTCATCCCTCACCGGTCGCCGCTGTCATGCCGGCCTGCATAAATGTCTCTTCACGTTACGCTTGAAGGACCCCATATTATAGGAAGGAGGGAACACACTGGCCGGGAGATTGTTCCATAGCTTCACGGTACGGCAGAGATAAGAAGTTGCGAACTTTTTAGTTTGTGCCCAGATAGGATTTACCGTAAAACTATGGCTCCGAAGCCCAGCGCGCGTGGTTCGGGTATGAAAAGGAGAGGAAGGGATTAAATTAGATCTTCAGAACACTCGCCATGATACAGACGGTAGAACACGCTCAGTGAGGCAATGTCTCTGCGCAACTGAAGCGGCTCTATAAATTGTGTAATGTCTGAATCATTAACAATACGGACAGCCCGTCTCTGCAACCTGTCCAGGGTATCTAGTAGGTATTTGGCGGAACCGTCCCAGAGGTGCGAACAATATTCCACACAAGGCCGAACTTGTGCCTTATAAAGGAGGCATAGTTGATTAGGCGTGAAAAACCGTCGCACCCTGTTCAGGATTCCGAGTCTCCGAGATGCAGTTGAGATGACGCTCCCGATGTAATCCCTGAGACTGAGGTCGCTGCGAATATCTATACCTAAGATATTGAGGCTGTCTCGCAGAGCAGAAAGAGGGGTAAATGGAGATATTTTGCAGGTAAACGCGCACACTTGTGTTTTGTTTGCATTAAAGTCGACCACATCGCTTGCTCCCCATGTTGATATGAGATGCAAGGACCGGTCGGTTCAATCACAAGTTCCTGGCGTCTCTTATCTGTGTTTCCCCAACTGCAAGAAGGCTTGCTGTAATAACACCCGTGGATGGTGCTATCATCTGTATAGCAATGAATATGGCCTAAGGTGCCCGATTTTGAAACATTCTTCATTGGTGCTCCGCTCCTTTTGGTCGTATCGTGATGATATGTAGCCTAAAGCCTTTCTCGATAAATGAGCTATCTAAAACCGAAGGATTTTCTCAAATCGGACAAGTAGTTCCTGTGATTAACGCGTTCAACCAAACAAACAAACAAACTCTTTAGCTTTATATATTAGTATAGATTAGTATGACATATGAAAAATGTAACTTCAACTTATTATATTCTTTTCAGTCCAATTATACGTTATATATTATGGTACTAGCTGTCCCCCGCGGCTCCGCACGCGTTTTTTTAAATGTATTAAATAACTATGGTGTCATAGTTACAAATGTTTTTGAAAAAGCATTTCTGTAATGTACACACCTACTTACAATTTTACATTACGCCATCTACTGTAACATGTAACGTGTACATTAGATATGTGAATACGAATAGTATATCGAATGGGATGGGATTTATCATCACCAACATACCTGGAACTTTAACCTACTATGTACCACCCTTAGTGCTCATTAATACTATATAAGAAAGTAATGAAAACTTTAAACTATACATTATCGAACAATATGTGTAAAATTGTTTATTATATAGACATAACATGCCCATATTGTCGATATAATTGTATTATTCTTATACGTTGCTATAATCACTGAGTTATGTAGATGCAAACGCGGTAAATAAAACAAAATGGCCGCCAAATTGACCAAAATATAATTCAAATTACATACATTTATTCTTGGAGTCCAGTACAGCGCATGTCTCACGCGCTTGTTTACAGTAAACAAAGTATTTTTATTAAATTCACACGAACGAATGCACAGGTAACAGTTCATCACTTCATAGTGTAAAACAAAGTCCTCTGGTCTGTCTGTTTGTCTGTTCGCGATGAAGTCAAAAATTACAGAACGCATTTTCATGCCGTTTTCACCAATAGGTAGATCGGTTCATGGGGAAGGTTTAGGTATAATTTGTCAAGGTTTTCTTTTTAATATCAGGGTGGGACAACGTCTGCCGAGCCCGCTAGCTTAAAATAAAATAGCTCATTAGCTAGTTATCTGCCAGTGAAAGTCCCGTGAAAGTCAGTTCAAGCATTTCTGATATTCTACTGCGGCCGAAGTTTAGTTTCGGCCATGCTCGGGCACGAGCAGGCTTGGCAAATTATGACCTACTTCTACGAGGAGGTTATCTAGCAGAAGAAGGCGGAGGAGAGGGCCCGCGAAGATGATCATCCGAGCGGCCCTCTTTGTCGAAGGAGGACCGGTAGGAGAATGCGGCAATTTTCCCGCTGCCTCTTGCCACCGTAGCCGGGCCTGAGTACTTATAATAACACACACACTCTACGTACTTATAATAACACAGAAACAATCTCATTATTATTTATGCTTATCCTTGAAATATTCTTAGGACAGTAGACAAACAAAACTAGCGCCGTCTATTCTTGAAAAAATACACTTATTTATTAACAGCTCATGAAAATAAAATAGTTCGGATTAATTACACTTTTATTGAATCCACGATAGTATAACATCGTATCGAAATTGCTGAGAATCAGAACATTGCTTTATATGTTTGGCCACTATCTATTGGCACAAATACATATTACTTAACTTATGTAAAAAATATTGTTATTTAGATTTAGATATTATTTATACAATACTAGCTGACACGTGCAACTTTGTCTGCACCACGTAGGTTACTACCTGTTTCAATTATATGTTTAAACGCAAAAAATCTTAAAAAATCTAATACCCGATTATAGCGACACCTGCAATTCTCAATTGTAAATCCAAACTATTCAGGAACTCACGATACCCAGTTGGTATGTGAGAAATCTTTTAAAATAAGCCTATCATCCGTTTGCAGCATCACCAATCGGATCCAATTTAGTTGTTTGTTCTATAAGAATTTGTAAGTATACGTGAAATCTGCATTCAAACTTAATGTTATCAAATTTATTTTACTTTTGACACATAGTTCAACGTCTTGTTGACTGAGATATTAAACTTAGATGTATATATGGTGTCGCGAAGTTCTTTGTAAAAGTAATGAGTATTTTTGCCCTAGAATTTATTCTTTTATTTCAAACCGTTTTTGGAGTTTTGTTGTCTCGAGGGTTCGTGTTGGTTGTGGACTGTTCTTTATGCACATATCATCGATACAGGTTTTTTTTTTTTTTTTTTTTTTTTTTTTTTGTGCGAAGACTATCTTCGCACCTCTAAGTTTCCTCTGACGTGGTGATCAGAGATTTTGTGTATCTTCTTGTTTTGTTATTCATTTTTTTGGTCTACATTATGTATATTTAGAGTTATTGATTTTCTTGCATGTTCTTATTATTTTGTTGCAAAATTTGCTTAGTTCTTCTCTTGTTGCTTTTTCTTCCATTATCTTGTGTATTGATGTTTTTGTAATTTTAGTTTCCAGTTTTTGTTCCAAGTCGTATCTTTGTTTCCCGAAAACCGGGCATTCTATTAGAAGGTGGATTGCTGTTTGATTTTTGTCAGTATCGCATATACATCCTGGATGGTCTTTACATTTATATCGGTATAAGTAGTCGCCAAATGCTCCGTGGCCAGTTATTACCTGTATGAAGTTTTGGTCTAACCGGTTTTCTCTTATTATTTTGTACGCGGATTCTACTGTAGGGAAGAAGATTTTTGTGTTTGCTGCCTGGTTTTCGGTTTTGTACCTTTCGTTCCATTTTGTTGTCGATCTTTGTCTCAGTTCCTTTTTTATTGTTGAGATTGGGCAACGGTCGTAATTTGCTTTGGTTTTTAGATACAGAGCTGCTTGTTTAGCTAGTTCGTCTGCTCTTTCATTACCTATTGTACCTTCGTGTGCTCTGATCCAGTTTAGTTCTATTTTCTTTCCTTCGTTTCGTAGTTGTATAATTTTTTGGCGTGTTGGGAATACTATTGGGTTGTAATTTTCTGGGTTCTGTAATGCCTCTAATGCTGATTTGGAGTCACTGTAGATCTTTATGTTTTTGTGTTTATTTGTGGTTTGTAGGGCTTGATTGATTGCAAATAATTCTGCTTGAAAGACTGAACAGAATTGTTCTAATCTGAATTTTTTCTTTTGTATTTCATTTTCTCCTTTCCATACTGTGTACGCTGCTCCTACTTTATTCTGGATTTTACTGCCGTCTTATATATTCTTATTTCGTTTTCGTTTTTCTCTTCTGTTTCGTGCGTCCGGTTTTCGATTTCTTTATAGTCTATTTTCTCTATTTGTGCCGGGTGGGGTGCTTCAAGGTAGCTTACTTTAATTTCAGCTTCTCTATCAGCAAAATATCCTCCCATCGGTTTTCCTCTTTTAATCTCATAGATGTCAGCTGCTTCTTTGATTCGTAAGTCTAATGGTAAAATTCCTGCTAATATTAATGATGCATTTCCCGATACTGTTTTGTAGGTTTTAGCAATTTTTTGGCAAAAGCCTCTTTGTATTGAAATGAACTGTTTTTTGCTTTTGATTTTCTCTGCTTCTGTGTGCCATACTCCTGCTGCGTAAAGAATGATTGGTTCTATGACTGATATGTATATAGTTTTAACAATGTCGGGGTTTAGACCCCATGAAGTTTTCGCCGTTTTTGCTACTTGTTTATAAATATTGATGGATTTTCTGCACGTGTTGGTGATATGTTTATTGAAGTTGATTTTGTTGTCTATGGTCACACCTAATATTTTTATTTCTTCTACTATTTTTATGTCTGTATTTCCCATTTTGAGTTGTGGTGGATCCCATTTGATTTTGTTTGTTATTATCTGTGCGTATGTTTTGTTTGGAGCGAATTTGAGTTTGTTGATTTCCCCCCAGTTTTTGATATATTCCAGTGTTCTGTTTGCTTCCAGTTGTATAGAGGACATTTCTGTCCCCGAGAACAGCAGTACTATGTCGTCCGCGAATGCTTGAATGTGGATTCCTTGTTTTGTTATTTCTGAAATAAGTGGGTTGAGTATTATGTTCCAAAATATTGGCCCACTTATGGAGCCTTGCACGCATCCCTTGCTGGTTTTCCTAGTGCACATTTCTCCTGCGTATTTGACTATTACTTCTCTGTCCTCGAGGTAATTTCTCACCAGCTTTCTTAAATTTACCGGACATTTGTGTTCTATCAGCTGGCACTCTAATGCTGGCCACCATGCGCAGTCAAAAGCTCCCTCTATGTCTAGTGATACCATGAGGTTTATTTTCTTTCCTCTCAGGTTACTTTTTAGTTTGTTCATTAGGTCGTAGAGGGAGTCTTCCGTGCTACGTTGTGGGGTAAAGCCGTATTGTTTCGGACTTAGTTTCGGGTCTATGTGCCATCTCATCGATACAGGTTATATCACACTGTTATACAAATATTCTTATTATATAGCGTCTTACATTATAATAGCTAATTATTAATTATCCCAGATCGTGGGACATGATCCTTTTGTAGTCTTCAGGAAAAACGGGATAAAAACAGGTTAATACAAATAAATTTCATGATTGAATGAGGTAAAAAGATGGAAGGATAAATTTCCTAGGCTATAATAAGAAAATATTTTGAAATACTTTATTATTTTTAAAGATGTGAATAAAAAACCAAAATAGGGCTCAAGTGTCCCCCCTACTCTTCTCTCGTATTTAACTTGAGCCGTCATTCAACTTACAATAACTTTTGATAGAGTAAACAGAGTTTAGTGAAACAAAGACAAGTAAGTCTCGGGGATATGCATTATGATTTTCTTGGTGTAGTTTTCACTTTACACATCACTTTAGCAGTGATGCTTCTTCATACAAACATTCCTAAAAATGATTGAAATATATTTTATTACTTACTAGCTGTGCCCGCGACTCCGTCCGCGTGGAACCTTGTGTAAAAAAAAGTACTTATAAAATCTTCTGAATGTATTAAATCCGTTTATTTGTCTACTTTTCTCTCGTACTTCAGTCGCGTCGTAATTAAAATTACAATATTTTTTGATTTTCTTACTGAGGTTTTATTTTTTATTTCTTTAGCAGTGACACGTGTTCACATAAACAGACAGACAGACATACATTTCTCCAAATGACTGAAATGTATTCTATTACTTATTCATAGACACATGCAACAATTTTTTTCACGAAATTCGAAAAAGTATGTTACATTTACATTTTTATTATATGTATAGATATCTATCTATACTATAATAAAACTGTAACAAAGCCAAATCTGTACAATAAATGTTTTTTGAAAATTTTGATCGGGGTAGACTTTGTTATCGATATACAAGCCAAAAATAATCCTTTTACAATTTTTGTCTTCTGTCTGTCTGTCTTTCTGTCCCTGTGAACACGTATCACGCTGAAAGTACTGAACAGATTTTGACGAAACTTGACACAGTAATACCTAATATTACAAGGTTACATCTAGGATTTTGTCTGCTAAAATGCAGGGAGTTCTTCAGGATAACGAAAATTTGTAGTTAATGTAACTAGACTTTTTTGCGACACCTTAGTTCAAGAGCCAGCAACGGAGGAAGAACGAGAATTTTAGAGAAGCTGGTTCTTTAATATGGAGATATATATGTTCTTCCAAACAGAATTCAGGATACCTGATAGCCGGTCAACGTTGTTTTTTAATGCGCATCACACCTTTACAGGTCATAATTTTTGATTTATAAATAATTTTAGGAACATTTTTTTCAGTAACTTTTAAACGCCATTAAAAACATGAATTTATCATTGCCAGACAATTGACAATAATGCGCCCGATGATATTCTTTATAAATAAAATAATTCATTTCAAACCATTTTACTTTTTCCAATTCAAAGAACATATTTCATTTTATTAATTTCATTATGATATTGAGATTTCACCGTAAACAATGAAAAACAACGATAAACGTAGACATATGACTTGGAACTGACGTCAACTTGAATACATGCGTCTATAACAGGCGTAATATAAATACTAGTCCGAAGTGTACCTATTCTTCATAAAATAAAACTCCATCACCTTTTTTACTTATTATCTATATTCAGCATCAAGACAATGACATCCCATGAAAAAACAAAAGCCTCGAGAACTATGACAGTATCTTTTTTTTTTTCAATTCAAACTATTTTTTACTAACCAGTTTCTAAACATAATATATTATCTATTATTCTCCCTAATTAAATTATGAAAATATATTTAGAGGAAATATAACAACAAAGCTTACAGTCGGCCATTCTGAAATAACAGAGTCCTCTCGTTATGGTTCCGTTTAGCTAATTTATTTTATGCTAGGTGCTAGAGACATTCATGATTTGGACTATGACACAGATATTATAAATTAACTAAAATAATAAACAACAAGAGCTTTTACTGCCCATCAAATAAGTACTCCGCACGTGAACAGTAAATCAGTTATGTGCATACAAAATATTAAAACTACTACAATTTCATTGTAATAAAAGAAAGGAAAAAAAAAGATAACATGACACAACACATATTTTGCTAATTAACATGAGTAGACAAACATTTAAAAATCCGCAAGTGATGTAAATGTACTAAAATTATCACAGTTGCATTATAAAAATATTTATATTATATGTATGTTAGTAGCACAAGACATAGTTTGTTATTTAACATGAATAGACAAATATTTTAAATATATATAGTTCGGCGATCTTATACAGTAATTGTTCCATCAATTAATAACTAAAATAATATAATAACTATTCCATAAAATATAACACACTCATAATTGTCAAAAGACTCCATTGTGTGCATATTTTTCCATGTCCAATCCAAATCAAAGTCATAAAATTTTTTTTTAAATTTTTTTTTTTTTTTTTTTTTTTTATAAAATTATTTTATTTTTTTTTTTTTTTTTTTAAATAAAATTATTTTATTTTTTTTTTTTTTTTTTAAAAAAATAAAATATAAAATTATAATTTTAAAATCTTTTTTTTTATTTTTTTCAAGTCCAATCCAAATCAAAGTATAAAATATAACACACTCATAATTGTCAAAAGACTCCTTTGTGTGTATATTTTTCCAAGTCTAATCCAAATCAAAGTCATAAATTCCGTAATTCCAATTTAAATCAACTTCTAGCATTACTTTAAAATCGACTACTTATCACTCACTGTCCCAGTGTTCACATCCATTCCACCATACATTTCCGTATTATCAGTACCATCAATATGTTGATTTACATCTACATACTCCGTCGATCATCGGAAACACCTAACCTTTCCTGAATTAAGGTCAACCAATGATGTAACTTATGTAACGCAATTACTGCCTATTATTTTCTGTTCTGTTTTCGAGTTAAGGGTGTATCTTGAACGACATGCCTATTAGTCTAGAACTTTGGTAATCCTATATGGACCTTGTAAATTAGGCAGTAACTTTTCTAGATTGTCCGTTATTATTTCCTATTTCTCTTTCCATTCTAACTAAGTCCCTACCTGATATTTCTTATCGACCTTCCTACTTTTGTCAAATCTCTCTTTTTGTCTAACTTCATCCTCACTTATGTTGGTTTTTACCTCTTCTCTTATATTTAGTGTTTCTTTAGAACACTCCTTCACTATAGTCAAGTAACGAAGTGACTGTTCCATCACTTTTGGCTGTCAACCTTATACCAAACAGTACCTCAGCTGGCGTCGTATTATCGTTTTATTTTATTCCCCCTAATATCCTCTCATACTTCCCATCATTTAGGACCTTCGGTTGTGATAATTTTCCCATTAGAAATATTGTTTTTTCTTTCTCTTTTTTATTTTCTCTCCTTTTTTTCCCCCTTTTTTACCACTTTTTTTTCCTTTTTTTCCAAATCTTTTTTACTTTTTTTTTTTAAAAAAGGTCCCTCACTAATTTTTCTCTTTTTTTTCCATAGTCTTCATAATGATTTTATACTTTTGTGTTTTTTTTTTTTTTTTTTTTTTTACAGCATTTTACGTAAAATTCCTATTCTTTCCTCCTCTTTTTTGCCCATTGAACATACTTTTTTTTAAATTTTTTCTTTTTGGGGAACCATACAGATATTTTTTCCTTCTAAAGTTTTTTCTAAACCAAAATGACCAAGTTCGTCGAGACATTTCTTAAGTAACTGCTACCTAAATCCTTTACTAATCAATCATTAATCTATCCACAACTCTATAAACTTTTCCACCCTTTTACACAATTATATTGGAAGGTTTCATGGACTTTTGGCGTTTCTGGATTTTCAAAAATGTTTTTGATTCGTTGAACCACTTTATAAGCATTCTAAATGGTGGTTGACCAGCCCTCCATTTCTACAACTAAAACATCAAATACAGGCCCAGGTTCATCTGACCTAGAGGCAGAATTTCTGCTGGGTATGTATTAGGTATACCCACCTAACTGATCTATTTGACCCTCTATTCTGGACAATAGGTGCATTCTGGACAATGCTCCTTGACAGTTTTAGCATTTAAAACCCGATAGTAAACACAAAGTCTTCTTTTGCACTAAAATGATGGGACTTACATAAGAAGACGTAGATTCAATAATTATACCGGAATCCAACATCTTGGATCATTTCCTTAACTTTACTTCTCTCCGAATAAGCTAACCTATATGGTCTATACACAACAGGGGTCGTATCTTCTAACGTAATGGGCATTTCCTTCAAATTAGTTAATCCTAAATCAGATAAACTAAATTAAATACAGTTTCTATGCTCCTTTAGCAATTTTTGTAAACGTTCTTCATCATTAGTACTAAATTCCTCCCCTGTTTTAAGGTTATTTGTTGTAGAGTCACTTTCAAGTTTAGTATTTTCCAAGATTCTTACATTTAAAGGATTATCGTTATTTATGACGTAAACTATATTTAATAATTGTCCCTTTTGTAATTTAATTTCTTTGCTATTTAAATTTATTATCAAAATATGACCTTTACCTCGCACTATTGTATAAACCCTTGTAAAATGTCTGCGGACGTGGTTAGAATATTAAATAATATTCATGTTAGGTCCCACTTCTGAACTAATATAAATACTAGTCCGATGTGTATCTATTCTTCATAAAATAAAACTCCATCACCTTTTTTTACTTATTATCTATATTCAGCATCAAGACAATGACATCCCATGAAAAAACAAAAGCCTCGAGAACTATGACAGTATCTTTTTTTTCAATTCAAACTATTTCTTACTAACTAGTTTCTAAACATAATGGTTGCGCCGCTTTATGTATGTTTGAAAATTCCCGCATTATTAAATCGCGTCACTTTGAATTTGAATTTGAAAATTCCCGCATTATTAAATCGCGTCACTTTGAATTTTGACCAATTAATGCGATCAGGTCACGCCATCTAGTCTTGCCCAATCACATTTCCCTTTAACTATGGCACATGCTTATTCGCCGCGAGCGCGACGCTCGCGCCGCCAATAGTTTCGATTGCCGCCGCCAGTGTTCGACTGGTGCCGCCATTGTGTTGTGCGACTTTGTCTGCTATCGTCGAGTAGTTTACGCGGCTTGCACAGTGTCCGTGCCGAGCCGCGCCGCATGCTGACATTTTAAGTTTTTGCATGGACGAGTGAGAAATAAACGCATCGCTACATACGTGCCGACATATATTATAAACAATAAGTGTTGTGTGAGAGAAGACTCGGTGGAAAGAAACGAGGAACACCTAGCCGGCTAGCCACGTGGGGACTGTATCGCCGCAAGGTATGTGCCAGGTTTCCATCCTGCCCTTCTCTCCTTAATCGTAACTGATCGCAATAGTTGAATATCAATATAGCACCCCCGCATATACAGTCCACTTAAATTGAACATAGATAACCCCGCACCCGCACGCCCCCGGTGACGTCGACATCGCCGCGGCGTCACCATTTTTAGTTTGGTCCTTCGAGCCGGATTATACCACCATTTTTATTTTGGTTCAGTCGAGCCGGATTATACCACCATTTTTAGTTTGGTCCAGTCGAGCCGGATTATACCACCATTTTAGTTTGGTCCGTTTCGAACCGGATTGTGCCAGTTGTAGTTGTAGATTGATAGATATTAGCAGTTAATTAGTCAAAAGAAATCGCATTTATAATGTCAATTACAGTTTTTCTCACTCGAACAAACTATAAATCGTTCTTTAGCCGCATATTTATTAAGTATATTGTATGCTTAATTATTTCGTTTCAGTTCACTAGTTCACAGTTCAATATTAGTAGTATTCACGCGTAGTTAGTCCCGCATTAGGTAAATAAGATAACGATCGCTTTGTTCTCGTATTCTTATAGTTACTTGTTTACCTTTATATTATAGTTCGCCCCGCATCAGGTAAATAAGATAACGATCTTTGTTCTCGTATTCTTTTAGTATACAAATAAATTGTTGAAAAGTATTTCATTACAAGTTATACTTAATTTGTTTTCGTAATATTTCGTTCACCTCGCGTAGAATCTCATAATTATTGTTAAATCCAATGTTAAGAAGCGAGCTCAGTGAGCGTCGATAAGTACCTACCTACATATTCTGTTTTTTTTTCTAATATCGAGGCAGTTTATGTAAAAGTTATCTCGGTATTATTTTTTTGTAGTGTATTTATATTTTTTTTCGTTAAATAGACCGCACGGTAACAGAGACGTACATACGATACGTAAATTTTCAAGCTTATTATTTTAGAAGTACATTTAAATATATACGGACGTATTCTGTTTTTATTTTGTTTATTTCGGAAGTGCATTTAAATATATACGGACGTATTCTGTTTTTTGTTTTGTTTATTTTGAATCATCATGGCACTTACACAAAACTTGGATGTACAGTTAAAGGTGTTATATGCAAAAAGAGATAGAATTTTCGCTCGCATGCAAAGCATTTGTGATCGCGTGAAGGATCTTAGTTCTAATGCAGCATCAAGAAAATCATTTTTGTGTGAAATGGAAACACGTAGATGTCTTGCATAGCGACTTTGAACCCATTTTAGACAAAAATAGTTAGCCTAGAATTAAGTTTAAATCCCGCGTCAGTAATTGATTATCAATCGCTGTCATCGTTCGAAGATTTATTAGGTTGTGTAAAGCGAGCTGCCAAAATAATACAGTCGGAAAGAGAGATCAAACCAGTGAGCCATAATAGACTACCTCGGCTTCCTCCAATTGAGATTCCTGAGTTTGATGGCGATATAAAAAATTGGCCACTTTTCTTCGCTAGCTTCGAAAGTACTGTACATAATAATAACGTCATGTCATTAACAGACTCGGAAAAATTGTATTATTTAATAGGGAAGTTAACTAGCAAGGCTCGATCCACCTGCGCCGGTATAACGTGCGCAGACAATTATTTATTGATTTTTAATCTTCTTAAAGATAAATACGAAGATAAACGACTACCAGCCACTTCGTATCTAGATCAAATGTTTGAACTAAAACCTATTTCGTCTGCATCGCCTAATAGTTTAGAACAATTTTTAGATAAATTCGCATGCTCGGTCACCGCTTTAAAAAACCTGAAAATTGATGATCTCTCAGATTTTGTATTTGTATATCTCGCCCTAAAGAAATTAGATTCAGAAACTGCACGTTCATTCGAATCAGATAAGCGCAGTTGTAAAATGCCATCTTTCGATGAATTATCGTTATTTGTCCGAGATCAAATTAAAATATTGCAACGGACTTCGTTACTAAAACATGAAGTTACAAAGAAGGTTATTTTCGATCGTAGAATGGAGGTGGTATCCAAACCACTCAAATCCACGCAGACATATGTTAATACTACATCGCAGTCTGTTTGTTCGTTGTGTCACGCTCATCATGGCCATTGTGCGAACATCGTCAATATGAAATCTTTTCTCGCAACCATATCGCTACTTCGCTCACCAATCCGGGTTTTTTAACCAATCCATCATCTTCCCTATTCTGCATTTTTTTCTGCGACATCTAACGACACATTACTTTCTCGAGACCACACAACGCGTCGCATAACAAAACTTCTTTCCTAACGAAATCACTACACAACAAAAATTTACGAACAAACTTTTTACAAAAGATTTTGATTGTGCCGCGGCTATAACACCGAACTTATGGTATTTGTTCAGCGGCCACAACGTTACCCGACTACATCAGCGGTGCGGCAAAACCTAACAACAAGGAAGTCGTGCATTATACTTTGATGAATGTTAGCGAACATATTCCTACACTACCCAAACGTGCATAGACCCTTGGTCTTGCACATTTTTATGTGCCAACCCGGGAATCGTACATACTTCTTACATTAAAACATTGAAATCGAACACCGACTTATATCTAAAACACATATATATAACATTATACATTTACCTTTACTAACTCACTTAATAACATAACATTCTATCTCATACCTTAACTGAAAAATCTCGACAATTATCACGAGCTCTAAATGTTTCTACCGTACTACACACCCCAATAAACTTAGAATTAAGGCATTTTCATCGCAACAGATTTCCTTATTTAACAATTGATTGTAAATCATTCAATATTCTTTCGAAACTAATTTAATAATATTCTGCATACAATCCTTGTAACTTATACCTTCTAAAATCAAAACGAATACAATTAAATACTTTTCGTTACTTATAATACTAACCTACCGACTTAAAAAATAAAAAAAAAAACTATTCTACGCCCTATTCTACGTATTTTTTATTTTTTTTTCTTTTTTTTTCTTCCGGTCTTTTATTGGATAGAAATAAATCGTTATTATATACATACCGAACTAATATCTTTTTTTTTTTTAATTTAATTCTTATTTTTTTATTCTTATTAATTTGGAAATCATCATTATCTACAATTCGTATTACCTAAACTGGAATTAACGAAAAGCCATCGACACGCATCCACACCAAAAAAAAACCGCTCAGGATTTACCATCACTACGTCGAAAACGAACCTTGGCCTTAACCGATTAATGAAAACTTTGGAAATCGCAGGATTGCTGAAATTGAAACAGTCAACTGGAAAATTTATTCGTATTTTTCAGAATGTAAACAACATCTCACTAATTTCGAGAGCTCATCACACATTCTAGATCTTATCGACCCCTCTTTATAAAATCTGAAACGACTCGCAGAATTTACGAAAATTATTTCGATATTCTCACTATATATAAACGACCACGTCAACCAAAGAGAAAAATATTCTATAATTCTATCCACCAATTCGACTCGTACTTTAATTTAAACTTCCCAAAATCAGTCTCCTCAATTTTCAGAAAAAAACGCCAATATTTTATATTTTTTCTCATTAATTCATGAAAACTCATCGCTTTCGGTACTGACGGAGCATTACCTGATATCTTTTACAGCATTAGCCTTGTACGCGTTTTTCCCGCCACGGAAATACTATAATGAAGCTATGATGCACTCTTAGCTCGGACAAAAATAAACGTGAGCGGCCTTTACCTTTGGAGAGAGAACAAAGTATTTCGCTAACCTCGACCAATCTTATGAACTACGCCGTGTCTCAATATTTCAATGAAAACTTAGCATATTAAACCCCAATTACCAACCACATTGGTCATATTATTTATTTTTCTCTCCAATTGATTCTATACTCGCTTGAATTCGAACAAAACATCCTGCCAACGAACTACCCACTTATTTACTCTCAAAAATTTTCTTTTCTAAATGTGGGCTCTATCCGCGAACGCATTTCACAAGTAGCAGCACTTTGATAAGCCAACAAGAATTTACCAGAAGTTCAATAATGAGACAACTATCCGAAACCGGGAAGAAAGTACAGCTCTCGTATTCTCCAGCACCGAAAAAACCATCGTCAGCAACACTCTTCGGTCTTACATACGCAGATAAGTGTTCATTCTTAATGATGATCATTCCATTATTCACTTAGTTCTTTTCACAAAAATCTTTCAAGAACGTTAACTATCTAAGAGCACACTGGTGCTTTAACTGTCTAAATCATCTCATGGCCTTCGGAATGCAAATCAATATTTAGCTGTCAGAAATGTCATCAACGCCATCACAGCCTTCTACACCAAGACATGTTTCATCCCTGGGAACTAAACGAACCAAAATCCTCAAGACACCCACCATTCAGAAATACTGAGAACCAGAAGGAATTACCGCAGGTGTTAACAAATCTTCAGGACAGACCCTTGTGCTTCTGTCGACCGCAAAGAACAAGTAAGGGACACAACGGCAAGTATCAAACTTTGCGTGCCTTGATTGACTCAGGTAGTCAACTCATTTCATTACAGAACATGCAGTCGATTTACTAGGCCTAAACATAGTACATCATCACGAAAAATTCGCTGCTTAGGTCAGTCTTGTTCGCCTTTTCTGGTGTTGTCACTCTCGACATTGGAGTCAGTAGTCAACTTCTTTTTAAAGTTGAAGCTCTCATGCTACCTACTATCTCGGGAATATGCCTCCACAGAATGAATAAAGCGCTTGGGATCACATTCGACACTTAAATTTGGCAGATGCAGAATGTCATTTCCAGGAAAAGTTGATATTCTCCTTGGAGCCGAAGTATTCTCTTCCTTACTTCTTCCCGTATTTCAGGGAGATTTAAACCAGCCAACACACTCAACTCCGTATTTGGTTGGATCCTGATGGGAAACGCCGAATGTATAAGCACTACTCCCCCTAAAGAAACCAGTTCCTTTCTTGTGAATAGCTATAACCAAGACAACCGAGTTAACATAAATCTTGACAAAAGCATTGAAAAATTCTGGGAATTAGAAAGGGTTCCCTCTTGTAAGAAACTAACACTCGATGAAGAAACGTGTGAAACAAAATATCTTAAAGGACATTCGCAAATCGACACTGAAGATATAAGCAACTTACCTTATAAAACCGAACAATGATTTCCAGGACACGTGAAGTAGCTGTTGGCAGATTTCGTGCACTTAACGAGGACTATCCAAAGACACTGGTTTAAAACAACAATACAACGACCTTATGAAAGACTACGCAGAAGGAACATATGAAAAGTCCGACAGAATATCAAAAACGCAAATTATTAAAGAAGCAGACGTAAATTAAATCTATTTATGGATGAACGGGGAATTCTAAGGGTGGGCGGAGAGTAGCACAATCTGGCTTGGAATATGAACATAAACATCCTGCATTACTCACTCGGGATTGTAGATTAACCTACCTTATAATAGAGGCAATACATCAAGAACACTGTCATCCAGGAATTATTACCGTTCATTACTTGATCACACAACAATTTTGGATTATGTCTTCGAAACGTGCAATACGTCATTCTTATCGAACTGCGTAAATGTTTCCGTACGCAGCCTTACCTATAGAACCGTCAGGCGATTACTTCCAATAGAATAACCAAGAAACCCTTTTCTTCGTTGGCTAGATTACGCCGGCCTTTTCGTATTAAGTTGGGTGCACATCGCGGTGCCAAATTAGGAAAAGTACCATTCTTATTTATATGTTTCACCACTAAAGCCGTCCACTTGGAGGTAGCATCGGACATGTCAACTGAGGCCTACCAGGAGGCTCTTCTAGATTTGTAAGTAGACGGGTAGAGTAACAATAATACATTGCAATAACGGAACTAATTTTATTGGAGCATATAAGCAGCCTCTACGCTATGAAAGAGGCGAGGAAGCAGAGAAGAAGAATTCCGATTCAACCCTCCATCAAGTCCACATTCGTTGGAATCTGGGACATTCAAATTAAGGCTGAAAATCACACTTATATCGTATAATCGGCGACAAACACTCACATTCGAAGAACCAATACGGTTTTCGTTCAGATCGAAGCGAGCTTATCTCACGTCTTTTATGTCCACTGAGCTCCGACCAAACGATTTAGTGTCCTCACCGCCGACATTTCTTAACATTAGAGTCTTTAACAGCGACCCAGAAACGATCTAACTGAAATAAAAGTGCACACTCGGTCGGTGTCAACTCATCCAAAGATTCATCAAGTGTTTTGGAAACGGTGGAAACTAGAATACTTGCAAGGTCTAACTCTACGTGCTAAGTGGACCAAACATTGTAAACCGTTGACCGTAGGATCTGTAATCATACATAAGAATGTTAACACTATCCCGTTACACTGGCCCATTGCTCGGGTAGAATTACATATTGGTCCGGGTGGGGTAATGCGTGTAGCTACAGTCCGAGTTGCTAATGATTCTGTTCATAAACGAGCAATCATCAACCTTTGTCCACTGACTCCGATTGATGACTGATGTTCTCGTATGCCTTTTAAGTCGTATCTTTATATATGTATTCATTTTATCCGTAACGTAGGTAATCTATTTACCCTCTTATATCTATTTAATATGTATCCATATATATATATTTAGTTTATTTATTTTCTATGTTAGTAATGTAATAAAAAAAAATAACTCAAGCGTATTTTTTGGTGGGCGGTATGTGCGAACATCGTCAATATGAAATCTTTTCTCGCGAAGCTCATATCGCTTACGTTCGCTCATCAATCACAGGGGTTGGTTTTTTAACCAATCCATGCATGCTTCCCGTATTCTCATTTTTTTCGTGCGACATCTAACGGACACATTACTGTTCTCACCACACAACGCGTCGCAAACAAAACTTCTTTCCTTAACGAAATCACTACACAACAAAAATTTACGAACAAACGTTTTTACAAAAGGAATTTGTGATTGTGCCGCGGTCTATAACACCGAACTTAGTGGTATTGTGTTCAGCGGCCACAACGTTACCCGACTACATCAGCGGTGCGGCAAAACCTAACAACAAGGTAAGTCGTGCATTATACTGTTGATGAAGTGTTAGCGAACGTATTCCTACACTACCCAAACGTGCATAGACCCTGTGGTCTGTGCACAGCCATATTTATAAATGCTCGAGTTTCTTAAAACTTACACCTAGTTAGCGTTATAAATTTGTTCGGGTCAATAATTTGTGTATCAATTGCCTTAGTGCTGGACATCGTGTTTCTTGTTGTAATTCCAATTCTAGTTGCCGTAGATGTCAAAGCAGGCATCATACATTGCTTCATTTTAATGATAATAATGCCGCATCTAATGTGAACAGAGTTGGTTTATCGCGCCGTGGTATTGTTTCGTCCGAAACAAACTCGGAGCCCGGCCGATACGCGATCGCGCGGTCGCCGCCTGGCGCTGCCTCGCGAACGCCCACTGTCCACGTGCAGTCGGACACTGTGAACGCGCGCGCCGCTGCCGCTCACACAAGTCGTTCAAATGACGTTGCATTGTGCTCGTTATCGTTATCGCGAACTCCTACTACTGTGCTTCTCGCAACCGCTCGTGTAATAGTTGTAGATACTTGTGGGAAGGAACATAGTGTTCGTGCTCTATTAGATAGCGCTTCGCAGAGTAATTTTGTAACTCTCGAATGTTGTCAACGCCTTGGTTTAGATATAAATAATCACTCAGTAGGTTCTGTTGTAAAGGGAATTGGAGGTTCCGTAAAAGCCATTCGGAGCTCTGTAAAAATTAAATTTAGCTCACGTTTTGATTCGAGAATTAGTTTTGAAATGGATTCGTTAGTTGTAGATAAGGTGACTGAACGTTTGCCGACGATCTCAGTCAACACTTCATTGTTGTCGAATTTTGGTGACTTACCTTTGGCCGACGATACTTATGCTATTCCAGGAGATATTGAGATGTTGGTTGGAGCTTCGATTTTCCCGCACCTCCTGTTATCACGAAAGGTTCCCGGTCATCCGTCACAAACCGCACCGCACGCACTAGAAACAGTTCTTGGATTTGTTATTGTAAGTACAGCTCCCGCTCGCATGGATTCTTGTTCGACCGTGTATTACTGCTGCACCACCGAGCCACTTGAAACCGCCGTTCGTAATTTTTTGGAAATTGAAGAAGTCAGTTTTCCTCCTATTCTCAGCCCAGAAGACAAAGCCTGTGATGAGTTTTATAGCCGTACGACTACTCGAGAGGAAGACGGTCGTTGTGTTGTCCCGCTCCCCTTTAAGGGTGATATTTTTTTCTCTCGGTGATTCTCGTCGATTAGCAGAAAAACGTTTTTATTGTTTAGAAAGAAAAATGCTAGCGTCTCCTAAGTTGAAACAAACTTATGACGACGTTATAATCGAGTACCTAGATAAAGGTTACATCTCGCCCGCGCCTGTTGAAACAGCAGAGTCTATGAATATTCCGCCATCATATCGCTTGTCAACTATTAAGGAGTTTGACGAGGGTGATTTGCACAAGATTCTCGGCTTGTGCTGGTCACTGACATTAGATTCGTTTAGTCTTAAAATATGTTCGACTCCACAAACTTGCACCAAACGCACCATATTGTCTTGTGTAGCGAGAATATGGGATATGATGGGGTTAGTAGCACCTGTAGTTTTATATGCAAAGCTTCTTATAAAAGAGCTTTGGTTGTTAGATTGTGACTGGGATGACCAGCCACCAGATAGAATCGCTAATTTGTGGGCTCGCTTTAGGGAAGAGCTTCCTTTGCTCGACCAAATTAATATTCGCTCTAGGGTAGGGTACATAAAATAATTTGGAGTTAACAGGCATACCTCCTCGTAGTGGCGAAAACCTATATACTATTTTAAATGATTTATGCAGAGTGGTGGACTTTTCACTGTTAAACACAGATATAGACACAATTCATCGTGTTCGCCCGTATAACAACACTGGTGGCGAGAAAAATCAACTAACTTCGCGCCATCCTTCTATTATTATTCGGTTCACCCAGCGCCGGCGCAAGGATCAGCTCATCGCAGCCGTTCGTGCACGACGCGGTTTAACGACAGCGGACATTGGAATACTCGGACCCTCTTCTAACCTTTACTTAAATGACCATCTTACACCCGCCAACAAATTGTTGTTGAGGCGTGCCAGGGAGCTCAAGGTCCGCTGTAATTATTCTTATCTCTGGGTTAGAGACTGTAAGATCCTGATGCGAAAGAATGATAAATCAGGTATTATTCGTATTTCCAAAGAATCAGACCTTCAAAAGATAAAGTGATATTATTTTTCTCATTTACGGCAAATAGATCTCTGTTACAAAGTATTCATATTATATAAGTGGTACCACATAATTAATATTTATTATAATTTTGTTAAAAGCCATTCACCACTTCGAATTTTTATAACGAATGCCATTATCATCGTTGTTATTAAGAACACATTTCTTATTTATTTTTTAAATATGTCAACACATGTTCTCTGAAAATATATTATGCCTATTTCCTAATAATTCCGTCCATTATACAAATATTGTTTAATAGGCGTATCTAATTATCAATTATCAAGATATTATTAATGTATTTTTTTCTTTTAAAAGAGCTCACATTTAATAATTTAAATATTTACTATCAAAATGTGAGGGGATTACGTACTAAGTCACATACATTTCTCTCTAATCTTCTGCAATCTGACTATGATTTGATCTGTCTAACAGAAACTTGGTTAACGTCAGATTTCGATAGCGCTGAATATTTTTATAATAATTACATAGTATATAGACGAGATCGTTCGTATACGGGTGAGAGTGTGAGGGGTGACGGAGTTTTAACAGCGGTGCGCCGCGAGCTCGTTGCGCGACGGCGCGACGACTGGTGTGTTCGGCTAGCGATACCGAAGAGCTGTGGGTGAGCATCGAGCTCGGCTCGGCGTCATCGGCCGCGGTTCATAATCACCCCTCGCCTCGCTTCCCTCCGAACATTGCGCGTGCTTCATTACGCTCACTACATATTGCCTGTTGTTATTTCCCGCATAATAGTAAACATGTATTATCATTACAAACGTTTTTTAACAATGTTTGTGACATAATGCAAAATGATAGAAATGACAGTACATATTTAATTTTAGGTGATTATAATATATCTCAGGCAGAATGGGTTCGTGACGAATATTATCAATTAAAATTGTTAAATAATGGTAACTATAATGTAGTAACAATTCTATCCGATTTTATGAGTTTAAGTAATACTTTACAATACAACCATTGTTATAATACCAATAGGCGTATCCTCGATCTAGTGTTAAGCAACCAAAATTGCTCTGTCACTGCTTGTACCTCACCGCTTATCCCTGAAGACGTTCATCACAAATCTCTTGAAATTGTGCTTAATTTTTCTCCTATCATATTTATGAAAGATAAATACCGTTTTAAATATATCTTTCATTCCGCCAATTTTGAAGCTCTAAGCAAGGGTTTGATGGATATCGATTGGGTTCATTGTCTCCGCAACTTAAACACGGAGAAAACAGTGACTTATTTCTATTGCATTTTGCATAAGCTTATTGATTTATACGTTCCTAAGAAACCCATATGTATAAATAAAAATTATCCACCTTGGTATTCACGTGCCCTTTTAAAACTTATTCGTGAAAAATTAAAAACTCATGCAAATTGGAAAAAATATAAAAATTATCGAGACTTTGAAGATTTTAAACTGCTGCGTAAAAGAGAAAAAATATTAGAAGCAGAATGCTATCGCAATTATATTTCATATTCTGAAGATAAAATTAATACATCCCCAAAATATTTTTGGTCTTTTATAAAATCAAAATTCTCCGACAACCACATACCAGCGCATATAAATTACAACAACCAATCCTCAACTGATAGTGAAGAAATATGCAATATGTTTAATACGTATTTCAATTCAGTCTATGTAACCAGTCCTCAGGACAATAATCATAGTTCAAATGATAACATATCTCAAACTGTATTTTCATTAGTTGATATTAGTTCTGTCAACGTTTCACAAGAAATGGTTTTCAAGCTTTTAAAACAAACGAACGTTAATAAAGGGGCAGGTTTTGATAATATTCACCCCATTCTTGTTTCGAAACTTGCGAAAGAATTATCTACACCACTTTTTATAATTTATAAAAAATCTCTAACAGAAGGATGTTTCCCGAATATTTGGAAGATGGCACTGATAACACCAATACTAAAAGGAGGTGATAAACATGATGTTAAACAATATAGACCAATCTCAAAACTTTGCGTTTTTGCAAAACTTTTTGAAAAAATTATCACTAACGAATTAACGACACAAATTCATCACCATGTCGCTGTTGAACAACATGGTTTCTATCGTGGTCGTAGTGTTGATACCAATTTAATCTCTTACACTAGTTTTATTACTAAAGCTCTTGATTCTGGTTGTCAAGTGGATGCCGTGTATACTGATTTCTCTAAAGCTTTTGACAAAATAAATCATTCAATATTACTTAAAAAATTATTGACCATGGGTATACACAGCGATCTGCTAAGATGGATTGAGTTCTATATTATAAACCGCAGTCAAGCTGTAGCACTTAAAGGATATCGATTTGAGTTTCTCACGATTCCTTCTGGTATTCCACAAGGATCTCATCTGGGCCCGTTCCTTTTTACGCTATATATTAATGACATTGGAAATTGTTTCAATAAATCTTTCCATCTACTTTATGCAGACGACACAAAGATTTTCAAAATTATCCAGTCTGAAGCTGACTGTAAGGAATTACAATGTGATCTCGATATTTTTAACGAATATTGCTCCTTGAATCAACTGTTTATTAACAGTGACAAATGTCATATTATCACTTTCACCCGAAAACACAATCCTTTAATTTACGACTATGTGCTTGCCGGTAATATAATCACTCGCAATAATGCAATTCGTGACCTAGGCGTTATTCTAGACTCTAAACTCAATTTCAATCTTCATATAGATGTCATAGTTTCTAAAGCTTTCAAAAAACTCGGCCTAATTCTTCGTCTCGGGAAACCTTTTCAAAGACCAGAAACTTTAAAAGTGTTATATTTCGCTTATGTCCGCAGTATATTGGAGTTTGCAAGCGTAGTATGGAGTCCGCAATACGAGATACATATAGCTAGGATTGAAAAAGTAAACAATAGATTTTTACAGACCCTGGATTTCAAAACTAACATAATAACATAACAGACATAATTTGCAATCTTTAAAAGACAGAAGAATTTATCTGGACGCAATTTTCTTATATAAAATAATTAATAACTATATTGACTCATCCCCGCTTCTAGAACAAATCTTTTTTAAAACACCACGACCTAGTACTCGTAGTAAGGATACTTTTCATATCTCCTTTTGTCGAACAAATTATTTTAGGAATTCATTTTTTCAACGATCTTGTAATCACTACAATAAAGGGTATTTTTTTTTAAAAAAAAAGGGGGTGTAGGGTATAAGTTTTTTTTTTTTTTTTTTTTTTTTTTTTTTTTTTTTTTTTTTTTTTTTTAAAAAAAAAAAATTTTTTTCCATGTAAAAAAAAAAAAAAAAATTATATTTCTAATTAATTTAAGCCACGCATAAGTAAATACTTATCAAGTTAATGCTATGATGTCTTAAAACAGTTTAAAAATATGTTTTTCAAATAATGGTACTTTAGGTCTTTTAGTTTATATTATAATTATAACATGTTTATGTATGGCTGTTTGTTACCTAAATAAATAAAAATAAAAAAATAATGTTATAGGCGCCATCCGATTGCTGCTGCTCCGGAAATGGCCGACCATCGTTCTTGTCGTGTAGTAGAGTCAGTTAAGCCATTTGCACACACCGGAACGGATTACACCGGTCCATTTAGAGTAGCGATTTCACGTGGTCGTGGTATTCGTTCAATGAGGGCTTTCGTCTGTTTTTTTGTTTGCATGGCAACTCGTGCAATTCATATAAAATTAGTAGGTGACCTAAGCACATCAAGCTTCATGGCAGCCTTTAAAAGGTTTTTGTCGCGTCGTGGTCCTGTGGGACAAATGTATTCGGATAATGGCTCAAATTATGTAGGAGCTAAAAGTAATATCACAGAATTGCATGCATTTTTAAGATTAAAGTATTTTAACACTAAATTCGCGCAAGTATTAGCTGAAAACCGCAACAAATGGTCGTTGAATACTCCTCTCAAGTACCTACCTTGTAGAGATATAGATGAAGATCGATTGCATGTTCTTTCGCGTTACGATTTATTGGATAAACTCGTCCAGTCGTTCTGGAAGCGTTGGAGAACAGATTACTTGCACACATTACAGTCGCGTCAAAAATGGAATACACCACCTCTGTATTGGCCATTAGACGTTGTTGAGGAAGTATTTTCCGGAGCTAATAGAATTACTCGCATTGTTCGAGTTAAAACCGCAACCGGATCGTATTTACGTCCTGTTATTCGTCTCTGTCCTCTGCCTAATCAGCAATAGCAGTGGTTAGCATACCTTAGATTTAGTTTAGTGTAGATTCGATTTAGCTTAGTATAGATTCGGTTTGGCTTGGTATAGATTCGACTTGATTTGATATAGATTCGATTTAGATTAGTCATTTTGAAGGGAAACCTTCAAGCCGGGGGAGATGGTTGCGCCGCTTTATGTATGTTTGAAAATTCCCGCATTATGGATTAAATCGCGTCACTTTGAATTTTGACCAATTAATGCGATCAGGTCACGCCATCTAGTCTTGCCCAATCACATTTCCCTTTAACTATGGCACATGCTTATTCGCCGCGAGCGCGACGCTCGCGCCGCCAATAGTTTCGATTGCCGCCGCCAGTGTTCGACTGGTGCCGCCATTGTGTTGTGCGACTTCGTCTGCTATCGTCGAGTAGTTTACGCGGCTTGCACAGTGTCCGTGCCGAGCCGCACCGCATGCTGACATTTTAAGTTTTTGCATGGTCGAGTGAGAAATAAACGCATCGCTACATGCGTGCCGACATATATTATAAACAATAAGTGTTGTGTGAGAGAAGACTCGGTGGAAAGAAACGAGGAACACCTAGCCGGCTAGCCACGTGGAGACTGTATCGCCGCAAGGTATGTGCCAGGTTTCCATCCTGCCCTTCTCTCCTTAATCGTAACTGATCGCAATAGTTGAATATCAATATAGCACCCCCGCAAATACAGTCCACTTAAATTGAACATAGATAACCCCGCACCCGCACGCCCCACGGTGACGTCGACATCGCCGCGGCGCCACCAGTATCTATCTGTGTTTCCTCTCGTATCGCAGGTGTCCATGGGCGGCCGTGATCACTTACCATCAGGTGACCCGTATGTTCGTTTGCCACCAATATTATAAAAAAAACTCTTCAATTCTTAGGAGCCTATTGTGCTTATGTTCGTTTCTGTGTTGCAAAGACTTAAGGCGGAACGGAGTTCGCGGGCACTGCTAGTAAAATATATTTATGTACACTAAAAATGGAAAAATAAAGTAAATTTTCAAAAAAAACTTATTAACCGACTTCAATATCAATCAAAAACCCATAAGGCACTGAAAAGCGGAAAATAAATAGTTTATCAAATTAACCAAATTAATTAAAACATATGAATATGCGTGCTACCTAGAGATGTATTGGAAGTCGGTGCGAACCAAAATCATATCATCATATTGAAGTCGGTTAATACTTTTTTTTGAAAATTTACTTTATTAATATTTATATTTTTCTTCAATACAATGGAGTGTGAAAAAGTTTTAATACAAGTTGAAAATAGTTATGATATCATTTAGTGTTTCATGTAGGTTAGTTTTTATTTTAATTGAACCCGGTAGATGATGCTACGAACGGGTTGTAGGCTTATTTTAAAAGATTTCTCACATACCATCTGGGTATATTTTTGAGTGAGTCCCTTGATAGTATGGATTTACAAATGGAAACGGTAGGTGTAGCTGCATTCGGGTTTTAGGTTTATTAAAATTTTTCGCATTTAAAAATACAATTGAAACCGGTGATACCGATTTGATGCAGACAAAGTTGCATGGGTCTGCGAGTAGAAGATTAGCATGGACTAAAATTCTCATTTATTAATGGACAATTCGTATTTTTGAAGGGAAGTGAATTATGTAAAATATTATAGTAATATTTTTACTTTATTTTTTCCCATAACTTACTTATTAGTACTTTTATGTGCTGTGGATATTTGCTTTACACAATAGGAGTGCGATGTTGTACTGTTGCTATATTATTTAATATTAATTTTCATAATGTAGCGACGAATTAACACGGTTTAGAAGTACATGCCGGTCATAAACAGACGCTAAACATTGTGAACGATACGAGGAGACTAAGCTAGCAAAAGTCCTCGCGCAGTAGCTATGCGCGCTGCTCGCTCCCGCCTGCCCTTCGCATTATTTTCCCATAGTACTATAATAAAGCCATAATAAACTTATTTCTTTGAGTTATAGTATTTTGATTTGCGAAAAAGTCGCTTGCTAACTTGCAGGTCGTACCCACCAACGTGATTACTTACGATGATTTCAGACTCAAGTCTCTGATTCATAGCACTATTGCTACCCCGTTAAAGGAAGAATGGATGAGTCGGCTATTTAACCTTTCCAAGGTGCAGAAAACACGCAGCATTCAACTGTAACCTAAAAAGACAATAATAGCTTCTTGTGAAGCATAAACCGATCATATTTTGTTGGCGCCCTCGTGCTCACTCGTCCTACTGCGCTGAACATCTAGTTGAGGGTTTTTTGATAAAGTACATTATTCTTACCTTTGTATACGTGACAGGTTTCATGAGCCCTAGATTTGTTCCATTGGTGAATTTAATTACACATTACAGTGAAACATTACATTTCTCTAAACGGGAGACGAAAACAAAATGGTTTTAATCATATTTTAGTAAAATAAGGGCCATGATAAATAAGAAATGTACTTGCTTAAATGTTCATAATAAATATAAATGAAACAATATCAAATTATTCTTACAAATATTTATTATCGTTATATACCTTTTTATACAAACCTTATGTTTATGCTACTTGGCGCTATCCTCATTTGAATCAGAGTGCGCTTTTTATTCAGCCTTTTGGAATGAATAACGATCTGATATGTATAGTCCGCGTCATAGTTTTGAATATAGCTTTAAGTTCAGTCTTGCGCATAGTACAGTCAAGAAGTTAATACAAAACAAATTCAAAATATTATTATAGGAATTTAATATTTACATTTATTAATCTTTGAGTTGTCTCGATATTATACGTACTTACAATAATCATTAGGTTTTCATTTATTATGATTGAAGTAGATATTATTTCCCTATTACATTAAGTAATAAGAATTTAGGAGACAAGACAAAAAAGCGGTCGCTATTGCTAGAGCTAAAGCACAAGATGATTTGTAGCAATCACTGAAGAGCTCACAAACACAAACATATCTGTATCGATTAGCAATAACGAAAGATAAGAATAAGATATATTACACAAGTTAAAAGTATACAAGATGATGGTGGAAAATTTTTTGACTAATGATGAGGATATAAAGATTCGTTGAAAGTAATATTTTGGAAGACTGATGAATAAAGAAAATAACAGGACCGGAGAGTTAGAGACTACCATCAAATTTAGGCATTGTGCAAGAAATAAGCGAGGATGAAATACGAAAAGCTGTGAATGGTATAAAAAACGGAAAAGATGTTAGGCCAGATGGCATACATACATACATATTGAAATATGGATAAGTAGTTTTTAAAAATAGATGGATGTATGAGGCTGACTTTATTTTTTTAATAAGACATTACTAGAGGAAGTAATCCCAAATGAATGGTGCAATAGCATAATAGTACCTATCTTTATGAAAAAGGGTGATGTATAAAACTGTAACAATTATCGAGGAACAAAGCTCATGTCACATAGTATGAAGGTTTGGGAAAGGGTGATAACGAGACGAATTAGAGATGAGACTGGAGTGACTCAGAATCAATTTGGGTGTATGCCTGGGCGTGCGATAACAGATGCCATTTTGGCACTTCGGCAACTGTGTGAAGAAAAACAGACGTACATAGGAACTTGCATATGGTGTTTGTTGATCTGGAGTTGTGGATGTGTGGTGTAACTAGAATGGATAAGATTAAGAATCGAGTATATCCGAGGAAGTTTGAAAATAGCACTAGTGCCAGAGAACTTGAGGAGTAATAGGTTAGCATGGTATGGGCATGTCATGATGAGATAAAAACCATGTAACTAGAAAAGTTTTAAGTATGGTGGTGGATGGATATAAGAGTAGAGGAAGTCCGAAAAAGGTGTGGATGGATTGTGTGAAAAATGATAAGTGAATAAAATGTATAAATACTGAGATGACATCAGAGAGACGAGAATGTAAAGGGGAAACATGTTGTGCCAACCTTACTAAGGTGGGATAAGGGCAAGAACGCAAAGCATAACAACCACGCAGCTACTTTCAGAAGATTTTGTATGTGAAATTTTAATTCCGATTGTGTCGTCTTGTAAACGGTTTGACTGCTAGTTTACGAAAACCTGTCTATATTAATTGAGCAGACATATACACACATACGAGACAGACATATAGGATATTTGCAAAGAAATAGAGATAAAAGTGAACAGACAATAAAAATGAAATCATTACTCGAGTAATAAAATAACAGTAAAAAGTAGAAATAGACTGGTTGAACTTTATTAAGTAATAAACAAAACGAGGATATTCACAGTTCGCCACATCATATATTTGTCAGTTATAATTGAATCCAAATAACATTTAATCACGTGGTTCGTGAGTTTTGGTGAACGCGTACTTTAATTGAATTATCCCCTTATACTTGTTTCTATCTGTGGGATCTGTCTTGTATCATATATTGAACAGGTATTATGCGTGTTACAATACCGTTATTGCGAATAAAATACATTCATAATAAATTAATAATTTGTAAAAACCAACGTCTTCCATAGATACATCGTTTTTCGAAGTGGATGGGACTTCTAACAATAACAAATATAAACAAGAAAAATAAAACAACGAAAATAGCAATAACGTGTAATTAGCAACAAAACTATTCTGAATGCGACTGCACTGACACTAACACACATGTGAACATGTGTGGCATAGGAGATAAGGTACGCGCGCGGCCGAGCTTGCTCCGCTTTTACCTCACTACGTCCGTCTGATAACTAAATTGTTCGGCGCATCTGCTTCAGAGCGGTTAAAAAGTTTGACGCCGACTATAGTATTAATTAATTCAAAATCAAAAAATAAATTTATATTCAATTTAGGCCTTAAGAAGGCACTTATGAAAGTCAAAATTACCACCGGTTCAGAAAACAACCCAGTAATCGAGAAAAACCGGCAAAAACTCGATCTGGTTTATCTTTTTAACATATATATACATATAATTTAGTATACATTACACGTCACAATCGTTTATAGAGAGTGCACAGAGGGAAGTCAATTCCAGACATCAGCATCGTTCACACAGTGATCCACTCTATAATAGCCTTTTAACATCAAAACCCGCTGGACATGGCGCTTAAACTCGCAATGCGGCAAATCGGTAATATCCTTTGGGACTTTGTTGTAAAACTATACCCTAAAAAAACTGTTACTGGTTTCACAAGTCTGAAGCAAGGAACAACCAGTGTGTTACAGCTTATAGCATTTAAATCATGCCGGTTTTTAACGAAATTCAGCTTTTCAAGGTTCTGGCAGACATATATTAAATTATCAAGAAGGTATTGGGAGGGCAGAGTTAAGGGTAAGGTTAAGCTACCGAATTCCTGAAATTTGGTATTGAATGATTCACGAGGTTTCATATTGTATATTTAGTTGGTTTCAAACTTCAGTTACATTTCAAATTAGCATTCGAGCAAAATAATAATAAAAATAATTTCGATAAAATCAATGGAATGTATACTAAAGTGTAAAAGAAAGTAGTTAAACCTACATATCTATTTAAAAGTACTATATAGAGCAGTATACTCTCTATGGTACACAATTGATAGTATAATACTAATATTATAAAGAGGTAAAGTTTGTGACGTTGTGAGTTTGTGGGTTTGTGAGTTTGTGACGTTGTGGCGTTGTAAGGGGTAATCTCAGGAACTACTGGTCCGATTTGAATAATTCTTTCAATGTTATATAGCTCATTCATCGAGAATGGTTATAGGCTACATATCATCACGCTAAGGCCAGTAGGAGCGGAGCACAGATGAAAAATGTTTCAAAATCAAGATGTCTTTTTTTTTAGAGCTTCTGCTGTGTGTCAGTCAGCATTAGCCCAGAGAACTATTACTACGCGGACGAAGTCGCGGGCAGGGGCTATAATCTATATACTAATATTATAAAGAGGTAAAGTTTGTGAGTTTGTGACGTTGTAGGGGGTAATCTCAGGAACTACTAAACCGATTTTGAAAATTCTTTTACCAATAGAAAGCCACGTTATTTGTGAGTGTCATAGGCTATATATCATCACGCTAAGGGCAATATGAGCGGAGCTACAATGAAACATGTTTTAAAATCGGGGCTTTTTTTCTTTTGAGAGCTTCCGCTGCGTCTTAGCCCAAAATAACTATTCCACGCGTGCGATGTCGCGGACAGAAGCTATTAACTAATTATATTATCTATATATGTATACTAATATTATAAAGAGTACACGTACGTAAAGAGAACACGCAAACCTGTGTTTTCTTGGCATTGAACTCAACCAAGTTACTTGTTCTCCATAAAGATACGAGTTCCAAAGACTGGTTGAGCTCACTGACAAGATCAGCCCGCATTCTCTCAGTTTCACCACGACTAGCCGCGGGTCTGCTGCAAAATCCACCATGAACCGTGCTGTCGTCAGCATAAGAATGAATGCAGCCAGAGGCTAACATATCATTAATATTCATCAGAAACAGGGTTGGTGAAAGTACAGAGCCCTGAGGAACTCCTGCATTAACTATCATGAACTGCGAGCCGTGTCCATCGACGAGGACACGTATTCTGCGTTCATGCAGAAACCTAGAGATCCATCTGCATAAGTTATCGCGGAGACCGTATGCCTCAAGTTTGGATAAAAGACCTCGATGCCAAACCCTATCAAATGCCTTTGGTATATCGAGGCTAATTGCCACGGCTTCGCCATGTTTATCAACTGTCTCACCCCAGTGATGCAGCATGTAAGCTAAAAGATCACCCGTTGATCGTTTCGGACGAAAGCCATATTGCCGATCATTAATTAAGGAATGATCTTCTAGGTACCGGATAAGTTGTATATTTATGATCCGTTCCATGACTTTGCATAACACTGAGGTTACAGCGATTGGGAGATAGTTGTTGGGGTCTGAACGGTCCCCTTTTTTAGGAACTGGTTAAACATTGGTCTCCTTCCAAACATGGGGCACAACACCAGAGAGATATGACAAACGGTATCAGCGTCTTAGAGCTGGAGACAACTCGGCTGCACATTTCTTGAGGACTACAGGTGGGATGCCTAAAACTCTATTAATCAAACTATTACTTTATTATATACTAGCCGACCCGTGCCCACTTCATTATGCGGTAATAGACATTATCAAGTTACAACTTTTTTCTAGAACTCAATCATATATCTCTCATAGTTAAGGCAGCGTTCGTAAGAAACGTTTTCGTTCGACCATTTTTCTCCGACTCCCCAGATATTAACCTCTACAACCTCACAAACTTTACCTCTTTATAATATTATGACAATAATGTAATTAATTAATAGCTTCAGCCCATGACTTCGTACGCGTGGAATAGTTATTTTGGGCTAACACACAGCGGAAGCTTTCAAAAGGAAAAAAGAAACGATTTTAAAACATTCTTCATCGTTGCTCCGCTCCTATTAGTCTTAGCGTGATGATATACTGCCTACGACATTCACAAATAAGGTGGCTTTCTATTGGTAAAAGAATTTACAAAATCGGTTTAGTAGTTCCTGAGATTACCCCCTACAACGTCACAACGTTACAAACTCACAGACTTTACCCCTTTATAATATTAGTATAGATCTATGTTCGTAGGAAATGAACGTGAAACTAGAAATATCTAGCACACGTTATTGGAACATACTACACTTAAAATAAGTAACTGTAATTAAAATCATGTTGACACTTGCAAAATTCAGATATTAATTTTTTTCTCGAGAATAATCATGACATGTAATTATTATTATTATTTTCCATTGTTATCCATTTGTACTTCCTCGTATTTGTATAATGTACTAGCTGACCCGTGCAACTTCGTCTGCACCAAATCGGTTATCACCGGTGTCAATTGTATTTTTAAACGCGAAAAATTTTAATATACCTAAAACCTTATTGCAGCCACACCTACGGTTTCCAATTGTGAATCCAAACTATCAAGGGGCTCACTCAAACATATACCCAGATGGTATGTGAGAAATCTTTTAAAATAAGCCTACAACCCGTTCGTAGCATCATCTACTGAGTTCAATAAAAAATAAAAACTAACCTACATATATTGGCGATAATGTGAAAAAAAGCTTTAGAGGTCTATGGACCCCCAGTTTCTAAAGAAGTTCCTTTCCCTTTTTTGTAGACGTTTACTATGCAGTCAGTAGAGTTTACATTATAAAATATCAAGTTGATGAGTTAAATTGTAAATTAAACGATAAAATATATTCATAAAATAAATAATGATAAATGAAACACTGAATAATATCATAACTATTTTTAACTTGTATTAAAACTTTTTCACACTCCATTGTATTGAAGAAAAATATAAATATTAAAAAGATATGAGCACGACGCGTCAAATGTCACTTGCCTGTAACTATTTGTCTAAGAGCTAGTAACGGTTTCGACAAATTTTCTATAAGACAGTTTTTTATATATCTTTATGTTCTTCCGAACAGCGTGCGGGCTACCTGGCTGCCGGTAAACGTTGCGTGTATTACTGCATATCGCAACTTTACTGGCAGACATATTGATTTTTATATAATTTTGTAATGTTTTGTTTTTTACTAACTTTGAAACCCTACTAAAACATGAAATTATTATTGCCAGCATTTTTGTTATAAATAATTAATATTATTTTCCCCATTCTATTTTTTTTTATATATAATATTTATATTCTATCCATATTTTTATTTCTGTATTTTTTTTTTTTTTTTTTTTTTTTTTTTTTTGTTCACTTTTTCCCCTAAATGACATACAACTATATAACAATAAGAATGCCAATAAACTTAACAATAGCTTATATTAATTTTGTACAATTCTTTAGCATCTTTCGAAATGGGGTCAGGCAATAACGAATTGTACAAACCACTGTTGAACGAACCAGAAGCATTAAGCTGAGATTTAATATCTTCGCTTCGAACACATTCTGCCAGGATGTGGTGCACATCATCGATGAGCTCACAACTCTGGCAGAGTGGTGATGGTACTTTACGCATCAGGTAGGCGAACTTTTTACGTGGGATGTGTCCTGAGCGTAATCTCATTCCTGTGATTGCTTCCCGACGGCAAATCGTACTGTCATCAATCCATGGTGACCGTAAGGGATGTGGCTGAATCGTTGTCGTGGTACATATTCCTTTTGTTTTAGAACGCTCATCAAAGTATTCCTTCCAATGCGAGTAACAGCTATTTTTAAATACTGAGCATACATCCAAGTAAGTTGGTATTATAAATATTAATAGGAGCACCTTCGGAGGATCCTTCTCTTGCTAAAAGATCAGCTCTTTTATTCCCAGTTATACCTATATGAGAAGGGATCCATTGTAAAACAATTACTTTGTTCTTTGCTTTGAAATCTAGTAATTGCTTCAAAATAGTGTAGGCTATCGGTATTTCTCGAAAAATCGAGGTACATCGAGCTACGTGTTGAAGAGCACTTTTTGAATAGGATAAAATAACAATCTTAATGGACTCAGTTGATTGCGCAGTTGAGAAGGCCTCTGCGATTGCTATTAAATCAGTGTGCATAATTGAAATATTTTCATCAATTTCAAAAAAGTTTTGGAATTTGACTCAAAAAATGCGGCTCCTAAATAATTCCCAGCTTTAGATCCGTCAGTGTATATATTAACAAAATTTTAATAATATTTATTTATATATTGAAGACAAATATCTTTTATTTTAAGAACATCATATTGACGCTTTGGCTTCCAAATACCATCTACATTTATTTTAATTATATTGTGCAAATCAATGTTATCGACCCAGGTGTGTACAGTGAACATTTCATGTTTTATACTTATTTGAATTGGAGTATTTTTATATTGAGAAAAAATAGAAACGAATAATGGTAATTTTCTTTTACGCCAATAGAGTGATTGGAAGGGGGTGGACAGTTCTTCTGATACATTGGTTAGTTCGTTTTTTTCGAATGACTTAAATTGAAATAGAATTTTGCCAGCTAAATATTGTCTCCTAAGATGTAACGGACATATGCTCAAATCGCTTTCCATAACATAGATTGAAGTACTTTTAATGAAACCCCCGATAAATCTCATGGCCTGGTTTTGGACTTTTTCAAGTTTATAGAGG
>AP028424.1:0-220000 GCA_036509395.1 Antheraea yamamai | reverse complement strand
TTTTTTTTTTTTTTTTATAAAAATTTCCAAATTTTTAAAAAATTTTTAATTTACAATTTACCTTCTAATTTTATTATATTTAGGACAAACGCCAAGTAGCTGTACTAATACTAAGTGCTTACTCTCTTTACAAATCAAAATATACTGTGAATGTTTCCGGAGCACAACTTTCATTCCAGGATTTGTAAACCTGTTGATATTTTGAGTTTTGCGATAGCTGCCGAAATAACACTTTTGTTAACGAGACTATAATTCTGTAAACTTATTTTAAGAGATCACATGAATATAAATTTTCAAAATTCTTATACTGTAGAATATCGGAAACTTATAAAATGTCTTAAATACCTATTATATGTGTCGCTATATTTCAAAGTGAGCTAAATCCAATTTTAATCATACATATAACATGATTATTTATTTTTTTAATTTCCAGTTTTTATACACCGAGAACGAAGTCCAAATTTTAAAATGTATAAAATGTAGTCACATTTTATACATGAAAAAATTTGGACTTCGTTACTAAAATTTTTAGTATTAATATTTAATAGTTACTAAAATTGGATTTAGCTAATTTTAAAATGTAACGTCTCATATATTTACTTACAAAGCACTGATTCATATGATTATAGGTACAAGTATGTACCGTCATAGAGTGCAAACTCACTATATTTATTCATATGATTATAGGTACAAGTATGTACCGGCATAGAGCGAAAACTCACTATATTTATATCTTGTTATCACCTAACTTGAGATCAATGTCTCTTAACTTACAATAAACACCGAAACATGTACTTATGTGATACGTTACATACTTTAAGCATTAAAATCTAATACCATGTTTAAATCATTTCTTTGGTCACTTCGTATAACAATAATTTATGTCTTTAGTATTTACCAAGTAAATATAACTAGTCTGGCCATAAATACTGTTACGTAAAAACTTTTTTTTTCAACTTTTTAATAATTTTGAATTTGGAACACGTATATTATTTTTAAAACTTTTTTCGTTTTTGCGCCATTTCACATATTTTTTCGTGTTCATTATCAAATTACAATATGGAATGGGGTGTTAAAGAAAATAAAGTTGCAGTGATCGCCTTGCACAAAGTGGGTATGGAGCCGTCGGTCATATTCCAGACACTTCAAAAGCTTGGTATCAGCTGTATGTTCGTATAACGTACTATCAACAGATACAACAACACTTCCTCTATCGAAGACCAGAAAAGATCGGGGCGGCCGCGTGCTGTTAGAACTACAAAGGATGTTAATACTTTTAAAGCCAGAATTCGTTGAAACCCCATTAGGAAGCAAAAAACCTTATCGCCAGAAATGAAGATTTCCGCTAGGACTCTGTCGCTTATTATAAAACAAGACCTGAAGCTCGGTGCATCTCGTCGATATACAGGACGTGCCCTAAATCAATCTTCACAATTAAAGAGAGTTGATCGATCAAAACGCCTTCTGTCGTAATACGCAGGTGAAAGGCACAGAAATATCCTCTTTACCGATGAAACAATTTTCACGATTGAAGAACACTGCAATAAGCAAAATGATAAAGTGTACACTCACAATTCTAAAGAAGCTGCTCAAGTGCTCGGAAAGGTACAACGTGGTCATCATCCTGCATCAGTGGTGGTTTGGTGGGGCGCGTCTTATCAAGGAGTCACAAAACTACATTTTTGTGAAAAAGAAGTGAAAACCTCGGCCATAGTGGATCAAGATACAGTCTAGAATCATGTTGTGAAACCTCTCAGCAATACAATTTTTTAAAATATACCGTGGACTTTCAACAGGACTCTGCACCTGGTCACAAGGCACGAACTACCCAAGCCTGGCTTGAAACCAACGTTCCGGGTTTTATAAGAGCTGAAGACTGGCCCTCATCTAACCCAGAACTTAACTCTTTAGACTTCAAATTATGGTCAGTTTTAGAGGACATGGCCTGCTCTAAAAGACACGACGACATTGTGTCTCTTAAAAAATCTTTGGAGCGAGCAGTGGAGAAATTTCCCTTAGAAACACTGCGTAAATTCATAGATTCGTGACCAAACAGATTAAAGGCTTGTATAAAAGTCAAAGGTGGCCATTTAGAATAGAATATTTTTTAATTTTTGCTGAGACTAATAAATGTGTAGATATAAATTTTAATAATATTACATTACTTCATTAAAAAAAATGCATTTCCATTTGTAACAAAACTTATGGCCGGACTAGGTATAATAAACAAATTCCAAGTTTTACCAGGGAAATTAAAATTATAACAAGTTTGGAATAAATCGGTAGGAGAACTAATCATGAGATTCACTTGTTTATAAATTATATTATAATGATAGCAAAGTAAAAATACGTGAATATATTGCAACAAATTGTTTTTAAGAATAGCGCAATTGTTCTTCAGCGACTTTCAAATTTGATAACAAAGCAACTTAAAAACTTGAAATACTATTAATTCCAGTGGTCAAACAATATACATTTATAAAATTTGGAATATATTTTTTTCATAAAGTTCCAAAAATAAACTGTCAAAATGTTGCCTTCATATTTTTATAATGAGTTATATACCTGTTATGTAATACTAATTCTAATGTTATATGTAACACTAATCTACAATACCCAATGGAATAAAAGTAGATAAATATAATGATTATATCATACTTGTTCATTAGGAACATTACAACTACATTACAAATAAACAGCAAACACTTGTGTGTGATTCCGAATATGTGGATATGTATGATAAACTTTGAAAAATTCTATGTATAGAATTTACTTTTTCTAGAAGAAGTACTTTTAGAAGTAAAACTTGTTTAAGCGCGACTAGGAGGTAACTAGTCAACAATGCAACGGAATCCCGTTACGGCAATATGGCGGCACGTTTCTGTACCATCCGGTTAAACAATCATTAAACATAACCAAAGCTTCTATTAAATCATAATTAATTTAATTCGTTACTTATCATAGTAATCTGCTCGTACATTTCTATATTTTATTTACTTTATAAAAAAGAGTTGCTAATAATATTTTCTGTATTATTTAAATTCCGAAGTAACTGATAGACGGCACTACAGATAATGAAGCTTTGATTTTATTTGTTACTTACTTACATTGAAACCAGATGGCAGCACGGTCGCGCACCCATATAATTAATTCTATCGTATGATTTTATTATTATCCAATATTTTTTTGTTCATAAATTTTTGATTGATTTGTATAAACTATTTATTGACAAAATTAAAAATATTTAAAAGTTTTACTTCAATCGCGTTTCAATTTTCTTTAGATTTTTTTTAAATTATTCTCCCTTGATTTAATTATTCCACGTCAATCTATTGTTTAATTAAGTACTGGTATATACAAGAAAAAGTTATAGGAATCTTACATAATTAAAGAAGGAAATTGTGGTATTAAAGTTGAGAAAATGAAGTTTAGTAACACGTATCTGAATATGTCCCCGTTGACATATTTATCAACCGAAACAGCAAATATTTAGTGGCAAGTTATAATAATGTATAACTGTAAAACTAGCAATAGTTTCTAATCACAAAGCAACATATTATTAAAGACATAATCAGGTACCAGAATGGCTCTCGAGTCGTGACTCTATTTGAATTTAATGCTAGCTTAAACTATTCATACGAATGGAAATGAGCTCAAAAATAAATAATACATGTCGTGGGGTTTCCTTAAGTATAGGATAGAATTAGGGATATATCGTAATGGCATACACTAGTGATATGAGGAAGTTAGAAATGCACGAGGCGTTCACGGACGCCGTTAACAATTTCTTTTAGTTCGTCGTCTGAAAACGGCAGTATCATTTCCACCTGAGAGATATCGATCTGACTACTCCTCACCTTGAGCAAGGTGACCGCGTGCTGCAAGCACATCTGGTACTTCTTCGATATTATACCTATTACCTGTTAAATAATATAAATGTTTATAAGAAGAAGAACGTTTTGCAACATCTTTGAATGTCTGTTAGAGTGGCTCACCTTCGACAAGTAGAGGCTGGAACGGCAGATGTAGCACTCGTCATTCCGCGAGTTCCAGCCACGACGTTGTCGCGCTTTACTGCGTAGCTGTAAGTAGGAGTTTAATCAATCGATCATGGTCTCTAGTTGCAACACTCTATTGTAAAGATACGAACCTCGCCGTAGACAATCTTGACGCCTTTCGTGATAAGCTCCTGCCGGTACGAGAGCTCATCAAATATGATCGTCGAGAGGTTGCTGTGGACTTGCTGTAAGACAGTCAGGTTGACGCGTTGGTCCCGCGCCACGCTCACCAACAACTGTTCCAGGGAGAACGCACTCGGCTCGCAGCTCTCACGCAACTCCTACAATACCAATCATCATATTATCTCACTTGATATTTAATTTACAGGCACTCTCGTCATTTCATAGAATTAACACTACATTTATTCACATATTTATACACTTTATAATACCATCATTGAAAAACTAAGAGAATAATAGCATTTCTTTATCTCAAACTGACTATGCTATTGACCTGGCAAGGTCTTTACAGCTTCACTGGACTACACACGAGAATAATAGCTTTAAAATTATATTACAAGTTGTACCCGCAGCTTTGCACGCGTTTTTTAAAATTATATTTAAGGAATATAAAATTGTGAGACCGTGTAGTTATAAAAATGTCCATTAAAAACAATTGTAAGTACGACACGCACACCACTTACTGTAACACGTAACGTACACATTAGACATATAAATACTAACAGTGTGTCAAATGAGGTTTATCATTAGCAAGATATTTGGAACTTTAACCCACCATACAACTACCTCAGTGCTCACTTACACTGTATAAGGAACTAATGAAACAATGACTTACTAAATATAGATAATAATATAATATGCCCATATTGTCTGTCAATAAGGAATACGTTTATGGTCTAATATCCTATTAGAAAGAACTCTTTTACCTTCAAAATTACTATTAATAATTATAATGTTGAATTGTAAACAATGAATGAGCTGACGTCTTGAAATCTTGCATACATATATAAATCAAGATATAAAACTTTCTTTCTGTAAGCAGTTTTTAATATTCGAAAATTTAAATAGTGCTTCATTGAACTCGATACAATATTCTTATATGTTACTATGGTTCCTGAGTTATGTAGACGAAAGCGCGTTAAATAAAACAAAAGGGCCGCCAAAATGACCGAATAGACAATATACCTCAAATTACATACATAGATACATATATATGAATTTCAATTATATTTATTCTTAGAGTTCAGTATAATGCAACAGTACATGTTTACAGTGAACAACATATTTTTGCTAAATTTGATGCGGACAAAGTCGCGGGTTACAGCTAGTCTAAAGTAGAATAACCTAAATTACTTCCAATAAGGTCATTTATCTGTCAGTGAAAGTCCCGTGAAAATCGGTCCAACCGTATTGGAGACAGCACTGCGGGCGAAACCAAGGTTAACAGCTAGTCTAAATTGAAATAGACTAAATTACTTTTTAAATGCCCGCCGTCTGCCGGTGAAAGTCCCGTAAAAATCGGTCGAACCCTTATGGAGATAGCGTTGCGGGCGAAGCCACGGTTAACAGTTAGTCTAAATTAAAATAGACTAAATTACTTTTTATAATGTCCGCTATCTGCCTGTGAAAGTCCAATGAAAATAGGTCCAACCGTTTTGGATAGCATTTCGGACGCAGCCGCGGTTAACACCTAGTCTAATTTAGAGTAGCCTAAGTAACCCGCAGTAATATCAGCTATCTGTCAGTGAAATTCCCGTCAAAATCGGTCCAGCCGTTTCGGAGATTACGTAGAACAAACAGACAGACAGACAAAAGAATTAAAATTGCATTTTTTTATAAGGTGCGTGGATACTTTCATTCCCAATTATTAATAAAATGTTATTTTGATATTACATACAGACTCTTAATTTTTATTATATGTATAGAAGATTAACAACGCATTCATTCTCACTGTTTTCGAGTACCAATTATAACAAAAGTATTGAACATTGGTAAGCATAATGCTTTACTGAAGATGCTTTAAAACTTTAACAATAACATAGCGATGACTGTTCCTCCTTTTGAAATGTAACGACGCAATTGTCTTAGTAAACAAATAATATATTTTTATGCTACATATAATAGTTTAATACAGAGAACATAATATCCAAGTTATTTTTACCATAATTAAAAAAAAATAATAGTTTTCCACAAGTCATCTGCAAATCTTAGATGATTTAAATGCAATCCGTTTATGTTCAGTCCGTACCAGATGCTCGCATTCTATTTTTCTGAACATTTGTAGCACTGCTATAAGCAGCTTTGGTGAAATTGGGTCATCTTGCCTAACACCTCTTTCGATTGGAAAACCATCTTCCATAGATTTCAACCTGATACTAGCTTTACTTTGGCTCTAAATATTTTTGATGATGTCAACGTAAAGATTTTGGATCTCCTGGTCCTTTAGGCTTTGCCATACGAGCTCCGTGTTTGAGGCTATCGAAAGCTTTGGAGTAATCAATGAAGCCCACGTAAATATTTTTGTTGTATTCATTGTATAAGTAGTTGAATTGTATTATTAGGAGAGGCCGCGTTAGAACTGTCGGTACTATTGACCTGACACGCCATTGGTTGACGTTATCAGCCGTTCGTGCATTGGCTCAATGCCTTAAAAGGCGATCGACGACGAGATACAGGGCATTCTTGGATTGTCACTCAGACGGCTGTACTAGTAACATACGTGGTACGTGTTACAGGTTCGTGATAACTACATTGAGTGTTGTATTTCTGTACTGGCTAACGATTTATTCAGTTGTTCTTGGTGGACTGATCGATCGAATCAAAACCATGATGTCACTGTGGATGATGTCATACTCATACATGAACGGAGGTACTTGTGCAGAAGTGAATATTGTGCTCTACCCGCTAGTATGGTGCTGGTGTGTAAAGGGCGTGACGAAACGTGATCGTGGTCCATATTCATGCGGAGCGTCGGCCTGTCCGTATCAAGTGTGGTATATAGCTCTGTTCAGTAGTGTGCTGCTGAATCGGCTGATTGAATTTAAACATTTTTATTATTTTATCCTCGGCGATTAATAATTGCTAATACTTAATGTATATGATCAATTGTACTGAACTCTTTCCTGAACCCTACCTATTCCACGGGTTGATTTTTGTCGAGCCTGATTGATATTTTGTGTAGAATTACTTTAGACAAATCTGTAATTTTCTATATCGTTCTTTGAACGCTTCTTGTATAAAAGTATTCATGTGTGATTCTGCCTACTGGCTTGGAATTCTGCCCGTGTATTAAATCTCATTAGAGATCTTTGTTCATATTGGGCACATATTGGCTTCAGATGTTTGATTGTTCCCTTCATAAGTTCGTTTATGATTCTATATGGGCCTGGGGCTTTTTGCGTCTATTGATTTTTTTATAGCTTTTCTACTTCGAATACTAGTATTCCTGCTATATGTTCAGTATCTTCTATCCCATTTTCTTCATCGGGCGGCTACATGTTTGGCTTACTTGAATATAGTAAGCGATAACAGTTTGTTGCTATATTTTGTAATTGGTAGTCCTTTGTCCGTAACTTTGGTATCCATACTTTTCCGTTTTCTTGAAGTTCCTTGAGCGCTTTTCTTGTGCCTCGTGTTCTGTTAATGAGTTTCCCTAAGGTTTTGATTCTTCTATTTTTTCTATCTTTACTCATATTTTCACGTATCTGTTTGCTATGGTTTGATATTTCTTAATAACAAGTTTCTTATGTCTTTGATTAGTTTTAAAGTTTTTTTACTTAGATAGAATTCTTTACTCTTGTATGTTGGCATTCTTGCCTGTTCTATTAGCATATTTTCTACTCTTCTATACTTATCATTTAGGTCTATAAGAGCCCCCTAATCTTCTTGGTTCCTATCTTTTCTTGTTTGATATTTCTTAATAAAAGTTTCTTATTCTTTGATTAGTTTTAAAGTTTTTTTACTTAGATAGAATTCTTTACTCTTGTATGTTGGCATTCTTGCCTGTTCTATTAGCATATTTTCTACTCTTCTATACTTATCATTTAGGTCTATATCTGAAGTAGCCACTTCCATAAGATCTTCTGTGGTTCCGTTCTGTTTCTTGTTTGATTTTTCTTTATTACAAGTTTCTTTTTTCTTTTATTTGTTTTTAAGTTTTTTTTCTTAGATAGAATTCTTTTCTCTTTTATGTTGGTATTCTTCCTGTTCTATTAGCATATTTTCTACTCTTCTATACTTATCATTTAGGTCTATATCTGAAGTAGCCACTTCCATAAGATCTTCTGTGGGATGGTATGGGTCCCTTTTTTATTGGTTGTTTGTAAGTAGTTCATTTGAATTACTTTTGACCTAGTCTTTTTTAGATCATAAAAACAGTTTTGTACTATGCGATAGTTAGTATTGAAATGTAGGTTTTTTACTATTCTCTCTCTTTTCTATTCCTTCTCATATTCTTCGCATATCGCTTATGTCTAAAATGTCCCACTTGATTGTTTTGATGGCTAACTCTAACTCTTGCAAAATATCTCGTGTTCTCAAGGTTCATGTGTTTAGTGTACATAGGTATAAATTATTTGTTTTTGTATCCGTTTTTTTGCATTAGATTTAGTTGGCAATTTTGCTAGAGGGCGGTGGCAGTCTTCCCCCACGGAGAACTGCCAGCTTGGGGTGCAATTTATTGAAGATTTTGTTATGGATGTATCCGTTGTTGTAGATATTTCATGTGTTACGTATGTGTAAGTAAACTTAGTTTAATTATTTTTCTTGTTGTACTTAGATATGTACAGGTGGCTGTTTGCTATTCTATGTATTTAAATTTTTCTAAAATGAAGTGGTTGGTGATCATGTCTTTTCTCTTTTTCTTTTTTCACGGTTGGTATTCATTGATCTTTTCACAATAAGCTTATCTATTTTATGAACGCTATATTTCTATTATTCCTTTCTTCTACCACTTTTAGTTATAATTGTTTGCGTAATTCAAGAATTTATTTAGGGAAGTGTTTTTTTATATACATGTCATAGTGGGAGCATCCAGCAGTCGGAGCATTCAGCAGTCGGATTTAACACATAAATAGTAACGCATATTTTATTACAGAATTTTACGAAGATTCGAATTATCATATGTGTTTGCTAATAGCGCCATCTATTATTTTCTATGTTACTGGCAATGTATTGTTAATGCACTTCTATGTAATTATTCTTAATATGTTTCATTCTAAATTATTGAGTAATTTAGGTTAGATTAAACTGTTCATAACTTCTAAGATATTCACACAAGCACTGATAGAAGTCACTTAATAAACCGGTGTCAAGCCACACTCGACGCGTGACACCATCTTAAGAAATAGTGGCGTCGTATGATAACATTTCTAACTTGATTCGATTCTTGATTTCAAGTAGACCTATATTAGTGTCACGATAATTAAAATCGGACTTGTGAAATTGTAATAGAAATATTCTAGATTTTAGTAACATTTGGAACCTTTTGTTATTTATTAAAACCGGAAATACAGTCTATGTGCAGTCGAGATAGAATAGTAAAGTTGCTATTTAAAATGAATAACAATGTAATTAAAACATATTGGGATTGTACTATGTTATTGGTATTACTTTGTAATTACTAGAATAATTGTCGATCTAAAATGAGCTTTATACCAAATAAGGATTTGTAAAGTACTTCGGTTGTTACAACGGTGAATTATTTTAAGATAATTAATAATAATGATAACGTAATTATTCAATGTATGATGTTAAGATCGTTATTTATTTATAGTTAGAATTATTGGCGAACATAAAGTGTAACTATGTACAAAATCGTAGATTAAGTACTTCGTTAAACTAAGACTTCCTTCACCTGGGTTGTCGGTAGGTGAAGGAAGGCATTTCCTTTATAAGTGCTTGTAAGAGGTTGTGCAAGTTTCATTATTCATTATTGTTTCTGAGATCGTGAGATCTATCCAGTCATGGAAAAGTTTTTACTTTTAAATATTTCCTCAAGAGACCAGTATCTTGTCCAAGCGCATGAAACCCTTCTTTCTATTTCTGAGTCAGTTTCATCCTTGAAGGATATTAGTTGCCCCAGGTAAATGTAGTGTTTTACATATTCAATGTTTTCATTGTCTACTTGTATAGGTACTTCCTCTCTATCTGTCATTATTTTTGTTTTTAATTTGTTAATACTCAAACCCACTCCTCTACTTGTCTCAATAAGTTGTTGCAGTATAGTTTTAAGCATTTTACCGTTGTCTAATAATAAGACTAAATCATCTGCGAACCGTGTGATTCAGTTGTCTACCATTAATATTTATGGCAATGTTGTCCCATTCTAAATTTATGAATATGTTTTCTAGAATTGCTGAGAAAAGTGTTGGAGATGATGGGTTTCCTTGTCTTACACCTCTTGCGATAGGAACTCCTCGCCAACTGACTCTAGTTTAATTTGTGCTGTACTATTTGCATATACCTTTCTAAGTATTCGTATGTATTTTCTTGACACTCCTTGCTGTATTAAAGCCTGCGAAATTGAGTCATGATATATGGAATCAAATGCTTACTATAGTCAACAAATGCAATATACAACCTTTTACCATATTCTTGACATTTCTCTATTAATTGCTCAAAAACAAACATATGATCAACAGTTGAAAACCACGATCTAAAACCGGCCTGTCCAATTGGTTGTTGTTCATCCATTGTCTTTTTCATTCTATTTGAGAGAACTTTAGAAAATATTATAGATGTTTGATATAAGACTTATTTGTCTGTAATTTTCAATGTTATTTCTATATCCTTTTTTGTGTAGTAATATAATCATACTCTTGGTCCACTGAGGTGGCATATATTCTATATCTAATATGGTTGTTATGAATGTAATAATAAAGCATTGTCCAGTAACCAGTTCATTTAATATTTCAACTTCCCTGCATATATAAACATTCATTATTATTCTAAATCACACATGACAGCCTCCATATTGTTTATGACTAGTCTGAGGCTTTACTATCCACAACAATGGTATTGTATGATTCTGTAAGTTTTCTTAGGTTTGTTGGTTCTGTTGCAGATAATTTGATCATTTCATTTGTTATTTGGTCTGGTCCCGGAGTTTTATCATTCTTTTGAGTCTTGATAGCTTGTTCTATCTCTGACAATATTAAAACTGGAATATGCTCTCTTTTGTCTTCTTTAAGATTTATAGTTGAAGATGGGCTATTAGGTTCTAGCGAGCAAAGTCTTCTATAATAGTCAGTTGCTACTTGCCTTATAGCTTTTCTTATTGTGTCTTGTTTCCTTATTTCGTTTTTGATAATTGGTATCCAGGGTTTTGTCTCTACTAGTACTTTTAACGCTTTTTTAACTCCTCCTGTCTTTTTATATGATAAGATAGTATTTTTGTTCTTTTATTTCTGTTCTTTTTAATAGATTACTAATCGTTTTATTAATTTCTGATGTAGTATTAAGGTTCTCTTTGCTCTTTTTAAGTTTTAGGAGGTGTTTTCTCTCTTCTATAAGTTTTGAGTTTCATTTCCATTGTAGTTGATCTTAGTTTTTCAGATTTATTAAATAGTACTCTAAATAATTCATTTATCTCTTTATCATATTGTTCTTCTATCCCGTTATTTATATTGGATATCGCTTATTTTCCTTGCTACAGTTGAATTTATCTTTGGTTTGAATTTATTTCTACTTTTTTTCGGTTCCATGCTATTTATTACTGATCCCACCATTCTGTGGTTAGTATTAACTAGCGGGCCCGGCAGACGTTGTCCTACCCTTAGAATAAAAACCTTGACAAATTATATATACCTAAACCTTCCTCATGAACCACATTATCTACTGGTGAAAACCGCATAAAATTCCATTCAGTAGTTTTTGAGTTTATCGCAAACAGACTTGTAATGAAGTTGAGTTGGTTTATGACACTTACATCTTGGAAAGAATTTTTAATTGTTGGTGGCTATATAGTCAATTTCATTTTTAATAGTGTCACCTGGAGATAGCCACGTCCACTTTTTCTTTGGGTCTTTTTTAAAGAAACTGTTCACATATACAAGATTGTTTTAAAATGCCATATTAATCATTCTTTCTCCATTTTTACTTCTTCTACCAAAGCCAAAGTTGCCTATTAGTTTGTCTTTGCATGTTCGTTGAGATCCAATTCTTCCATTAAAATCTCCCATGACTATTACGTTTTTGTGTGTATCTTGTAAGAATGATGACAATTGATTGTAGAACAATTCTTTAACATAGTCATCTTGTTGTTCTGTAGGTGCATATATTTGAATAATCGACCATTATAGCCTGGTAGATAAATATTAAGAATGGCTATTCTTTCTGATATACCCTTGAATTCATCTATGTTATTTTTTAAATATTTTTTTATACCATGAAGCCTACTCTGTAGCTTACTTTTGTTTCAAGTGTATAATATAAAACATAATTATCGCGATCTTCAATATTCTCTCCTATTCTTCTTACTTCACTTAATCCTATTATATCCCATTTTATTGTAGATTGGGCTAACTCAAATTCCATGAGCTTCGCTTGTGTTCTGAGTGACAGGCAGTTTAGTGTAGCAACATATATTTTTTTAATGTGTTCAATGTGTATATATTTTACGTTATTATTAGTGTTACTTTTATTTTTGTTTTTATTTTCTCCTGTTAGAGCTGGAAAGTAGTGGTCAAAACCCTCCACGGTGACCAGCTGGCTTGGGGATGTTATATTACTTGTAGTTGTTTCATTTAATCTGTTTTTTTTATTTCTTTTGTTATATCTGATGTTGATTGTGATTTATTCCTATACATATGCTCAAATACATTTATTTTAGCTACATATTTTCCAATAGCTGTTGTTAACTTCGGGTAGGAAGACTGCTCTCTCTTCCTTTTATCCCGAATTACGCTCACTTCGCCTTTGACTACCAATTTGTCATATCTTATGTACGCCATACGTCCTTTCTTTCTTACTATCTGCAATTGTGGCAAGAGTTGTTTCCTTTTTACCAAAACTTCTTTACTGAAGTCTTCTACTAAAGTAGTTTTTGTCTGTTTCGTAAAATCTCATTTTTCTTCCACGCATTCAATAAATTAAATAGAACCGGGCGAGCTTTTTCGTTTATCTTGCCAATTCTATATGCTTTGTTGATATCTTGTTTACAAATTTCAATTCCAGTCTTTAAAAGTTGTTGTTATTGTTTCTATTAAATTTGTATGAGTAGTGTTTTCGTCAAAACCGTGAAAAATCAAATTGTTCACCTTTCATTCACGTTTCAAATGTTTATTTTTTTCATTGAATCTCTTAACTTCATTTTTCATATACAAATTTCCTTCCAAAATTGTTTTTTATTTATCATCCATTTTTTCTAATGCTTCTTTTGTAATAGACTCTGTCATAGTCACAGTTTGTTTTTCCATTTCTTCTTTTATTTTTGAAAGTAGTAGTTACATTTGTTCATCCATTTTTTAGATTTAATATTGACCACTTTTTTAATGCACTAATAATTTATTTATCAATATGGTAACACTTTAATATATTTAATATTTATATATATATGTGATGACATTAAGTTACGGCAGTTGTGTGAAGCGAAACGTTAAGGCGTTTTTTTTTTCATTGTTGGTAGCACTGCCAAATGTCATAGTCAAATCTTATTCACCGGTTATGTGACAATGTAATTTGTTTCGTACTATATTCTAGTCAGAAACTGTTTACACACACGTTATTTATTAATAAAATCAAACTTTCAGTTCTTGATTGTTGAACTCACTAGTATAGCTTGGATTTTACAAAGTTTTGGCAAATTATTTTATATGTTTTTTTCAGAGCGTAGTATAGAACAGTAGAAGAACAGTATAACTAAACGTAAATATGTATACGAAATAGACAGAAACATCGAATTTGTGTTCAAATAACTAGCCCCTTAGTGCCCGATCACGGTATCATATGTCAACTTTCTCATGAAGACTAGTATTGTGGTAACTGGAACATAGTTTAGACAATAGTTAGAAACATCAAGTTTATGCTTAGGTGTTTAGTCTCCCAGTGTAGGAGCAAGGTTTCAATTTTTTTAAATTTGGTCATTGCAGTATTTATGATAACTGAATCTTAGTATAGATAATAGTTAGAAACATCGAGTTTACGCTCAAAGGCTTAGTGTCAGCTAAATGTTTCATATCTTTAGGACCAGATGAGAGCTATTTCGTGATAAAAGAATTTTAATATTGATAATAGCTAGAAACATAAAGTTGGCGCTCAGAGGTTGAGTCTTGTCGTATCAGATGAGAGTATCATTTCTCATAGACCAAGTGAGTAGCTGTATCATGATAACAGAATTTAACAGTTAGCTTTAGTATTCATAGTAGCTACAAACATAAGGTTTGGGTTCAGATATTTAGTCTGTACCGGATGAAAGTTTCATTTCTCATGGACTAGATGCGTATTTTTGTCGTAGTAACAAAATTTTTGTATAGTATGGAGTAGCTAGAAATATAGAGTTTACGCTGAAAAGTGTCATAGTGTCTGATTAATGTTTAATTCCTCATAGGCTAGGTAAATAACTATATCGTGATAACTGAATTTTAGAGATTTAATAATTCTGTGAACTACATAGTACAAAACATTTGAATTGTAGTTGTAACAGCTGTAGCACAACGGGCAGCATGTGATGGTCATTGTGTCCAACGAACCCTAATTCCACCGACAAACTTTGCATCTCTAGCTTTGATAGACTTTTCACCAAATAATTCGATTAATTATAAACAACACTTGAGAGACCATGTTCTGATAAACAATACGCATAATCGATTCTTTTGAAAGATTACATTTGTTAGTAAATGCTGCAGCATGCTTATGATATTATTGTATGTATTCTGAATAGATAACAAAATATAATAAAGAGAATGCGAATACGACATATCTATTTCTACCCATGAAGGAGCTCCCTAGCCGTGAGGTCAGTTTGTTAAGTCCTGCGGTAAGCTTTGATTAGTACTTAACGAAAGGATTACAAACAAGATATATCTGTCTCTACCCATCATGGAGTTCCATAACAGTTTTTGCAGTGGGTCGTCATCAGATCAATTTGTTCAGTCCTGTGGTAAGCTCTCGTCACTACAAACAAAAGGACTACAAAGACGACACAAACTTAGAATTTTTGTTTCAACCTAATTACAGTGTCTCTTACTACTAAAAATATAAACCACTATAAAAAAATTGTTACTTTTTCTAAATGATCAAAACGTTTTCTGAAGTGTATACGTATTTCTACAGCGATGTTTATTTTCTAATCGAGTGCAAAGCGACGTGTACCTCCACTCGCTACGGCGCCTGAGCGCAGTCCGGCGCGACGTGAACCCTTCTTCTATACTTTTGTTTATGTCGCATATTAATAAAGAAATTAATTGGACCTTATTCCATAGAAGTTAAGGTCTACGTAACTGACTAAAATCGAGAAATTTTGTTTACAACTAAATCATTTTTTTCTCATATGTAATGTAGATAACTTAGATTTTATTTTATGTCATTTTAAACTTGACTATATGCAGCATAAAAATATGTATAATAAAAAGATACATGATTTTTTTTTTATTAAGAAAAACAAATTTACTGAGATTTTCATACCGAAAAGCAGGCTGTTTTGCGCGATGGGACTACGGAGAATTAAGAATTAATTTAAAAAAAAACAATCATCTGTACATCATTGTTAAAGGTTCAATGTATCTATAATTAGTCATTATGTTTACCAAAGTTCAATAGTTTTGTTGTAATTCTTACCGAAAAACAGTTTAAATGGACCTTTTTTGAGAGCGCGTCCTTAAGGATAGGCCTATTTATACCAGATGACTGTTTAGACGCTCGCAGTATTTTAGGGTATGACACTTCACTGTCACATCTAACATATAAAATATTAATATTAAAACAAATATAATAAACAAAGAAGAAAACCTAAGTAAAAGTTTGTTCTAAGACTTTCAAAAGTATAGCTAGAAATGTCTAAATAACATAATAAACCTAAGTGCAATAACCGCTGCCAAAAGCTACAATGGGCAACCCGTTAAAAACTTTCTATAGTAAAACGGGCAATAAACCCTTTTATTCTGTTCCTGACGTTCCTACGTTCCCTTTCAAATGAAAGTGAAATCACCCGACGGTCATTGAAACTGTGATTTAACATAGACGCGTAGAGGATTGGGTTTGTATTTTTCTAGATAATTAGGTCAAATATAAGCACCTTCTTTTTTAAATTGATTTACAACGAGGATCGAGTACAGAGTGTCCTCCAGAAATATTACTACAGTCTAAACAGTCACCCGATTATAGAAAAACCCTTATAAAGATACTTTTTGACATGTTCATCCTGTAAACAGCAAAATAATGGTTTAATCGAAAATAAAGATATGAGAGTAACCTGAAAAATTTCATTGACGCCGGTGAGCCACGAGTTATTGGCAAAGTAAGCACTCTCAGACTGTGTGTAACCTGTCGTTATTGAACAGGAATATGCTTTCGGGAATACTATAATGAACTCTCCGGGGTTCTGCACGACTCGGGACAGCGACACGTTGTGCTCGAGGAGCAGGTTCGGCGGTATCATTGTGATATCAGACGGGAGCCAGATCGGCTTGTTCCGGCACGACGTTGGGCATAACGTCTCCACAGCTTTACGGAAATGATCACTTTGTTCATCCGGTATACCATACCTGAAATAACAATTTAACACATTTTCATATCATCAAATACTATCTAATAGTTTACCTTACTTACAAACTACTACACAACTGATAATACAGTTAAGACATTCATTAATCACAGCATTCACGATGAAAATCCCAATGCTGAGGAACTCAATAAAATATTCACTGACAAATTGGGCTTATTCAAATTCACTCCTCTGTCACTAATTTTGAAAAATACATTATATAGTTATCTCTGAAATAGGTTATTTAGAAAATGTACAAAAGTGCAGAATTCCAAATATTAATATTTTTTAGATAAAGGCATTTAGTAAAAACGATCTAAATGGTGCCTTTGGATAATATGCGACGCATAGGATTATACTATCAGAAGCAAATCAACTAGTATATATTAGGGTGGAGTGAAAAAAACAAATTTTTTTTTCTTAGCCTGGGGGTCAAATTTGTAGCTTATAAAAAACAAAAATTTTTGAAAAAAAAAAAAAAATTTTACTCAACATCTTGAGCCAGTCCACTCATTTTTAAAATTAATTACGAGTAAAAATATTTGGTTGCAAAAAAAAAATTTTTTTTTGTCTTTGAATCTCTTAAAACATCTAAGAACTGGCAATTATGATCATTTCCAACTCAAATTTTATTCTAGTGCCCTAAAGAGGAATGGTACTTTTTGGGATTTTTTTTTAAAATTAAAACAATAGTCACAAAAATCTTTTTTTAACTTGTGATTTTTAATTGGCATAAAAGAGGATACTCTGAAGTTTCTAGAACGCCTTCAAAAATTTTTTTTTTGCAACCAAATATTTTTACTCGTAATTAGTTTTAAAAATGAGTGGGCTGGCTCAAGATGTTGAGTAAAATTTTTTTTTTTTTTTTCAAAAATTTTTGTTTTTTATAAGCTACAAATTTGACCCCCAGGCTAAGAAAAAAAAAAAATTGTTTTTTTCACTCCACCCTAGTATATATATATAATAACGTACCAGATTTTTCCTGGTCCCGAATGCATGTATTCCATCCAGGGTAAGCCATGTGGATCTCGATGCCAGCAGCTGCACGAGAAGCACATACCAAGGTGCAGGGTGGGTGCTGTCACGCCCAGAACAGCGTTTAAAGAGCGCAAAACATTACCAGGATTCTGACATAGAACCTGCGTAAAAGAAATTATCATTTAAAATTATAGAATTACGTATTATTTATAGTGTTTATAATATTGATAGAATTGTTAATAAAGGAGGAAATTTATGTAGGTGGTAGGTGGTAGAGCCACGACGAAGCTATTACTACTTTCAATGAATGGATCGGCTCGTCCGGGGTACTCGTACCCGACCCACAGAAACACCGACGTAAGATAATAATGCTTCCATTGTTGCCTTTCGTTCGGTCAATGAGAGCGCCAGAGGCACCCCTCGGATTCCCTTGCCCTGCCCCCCCCACTGTCTTCTTCCTAACCCGACACCCCCCTCCTCCCCAAATACGGGCTGACAACGCAGCTACGACTCCCCTGGTGTTCCTAGTGTCTATGGACGGCGGTGATCTCTTAACATCAGGTGACCAGCCCATTTGTTTGCCTGCTGAGTTAAAAAAACACATCTTGTTCTGTGGTGAAAATAATTCATGACGTCACTTCAGAATTTACAAATACACAAACAAAGCCAACAGTTTAGTTGATATCTTTTAAAACGATACTATAATATTAATACATAAGGATAGTTGTGAAATCAAATTTAAACTTGATACTTTGACATTCTAGATCCAGCGAAGGGATACCTTAACCGATTTTTAATGTAAATTAAACCATTGAGAAGGCCATCAGAAAGTTCTTTTAAAATTCACTACCTAAAGCATGAACTAATCATGAATGAATCTCTTGGCTAAATGTGTTGTATTTAGATGCATCTCGTCATATTGTAATGCAATCGATTCTCCTAGGATAATACTATATTAAATCAGTAACAAATTATAAACTTCATAAAACTCTTTATACGAAATAGTAATCTGAATGTTATTTAGCTGTGTGGATGTTATAACACTTTGTATTATATCATTTTCAAACAAATATATAGGAAATTAAGATACAAAAACAAATAGAGAAACACTGGAGTCAATAATAACCTAACCTGAATCACCAATTAATATTTTAGTGCTTGGTTTGTCTTCGTCTCCAACTTATTTATTATAAGAGTATAATATATTTTTACCAGAGATGTGCCGATCATGGGTAAATAAACTAAACGCACAAAAAAATATGTTTTCGTAAGTTCCGCTGTTATTTGTGAATGAACCAAATTTAAAGCAAGGACAAATTAAAGTATTTACATTATTTTTGAAGGTGGTCTATATTTCATTTGAGGGTACATTATATATTTTTAAAAATTTTACAAAACAGGCACCTAATGTCATTTCCCGCTGCATGACCAGTCACACGTTTCATGATAAATATCAAAATATTTCATAACACATTATGTTAGTACATATTTTTTTATATGCTATCTAATAATAAAGATATTCTGATACCTGTGTGCTATACTCTTGTGATTGGAATATCATATGAAACTTGTAATAAAACAATAAAAAGTGGTACAAAATTTTCCTCATTTCCGTGAGAGCACATCATCAGGTAAATTTTATCAAGTTGCGACACGAAAACTACAGGTTGCGTCTTGCCCAAGCCTCTCTTACTTCACTGGTGATCTCCCAAGCGAGTGCACGTATAACAGACTTACATGGCTCAGTAGATAAAACATTTTTTAAAGAACTGCGCGGCGTTTGTTACGTATTAACATCATTTCCATACGAATTAATAAAAGGGTAAGTACCAGAGGTATTTTTTTCCTTCCCTTTTACAAATAAGCTTCTTATTGTGCCTGTTATCTTGAACATTAATAGTATTACGCTTATACAATATTCTTGAACATGTGATCGAGTAAAGCAAAAAAAATCATTTCCAGTGTTGTCATTTCCAGTAATATGCTATAGATATGATCATCTTCGTGAGCCCTCTCTGCCGCCACCTTCAGTGAGATGACCTACTCGCAGAAGGAGGCCATCGCTTGCCACGTTTACTCGCTGCCGAGCATGGCTGAAACCACACTCGGCAGCGATAAATCCGCCCCTACCGCCACAGCCAGAACGCAGCGCTGTCCTAAAATTTTTTTTTTTTTTTTTTTAAATTTTAACTTATTTTTTTTTCTTTTTTTTTTTTTTTTTTTTTAATAATATATATATTTTCTCTTAATAAATTTTTTTTTATTTTTTTATTTTTTTCTAAAAATTTCTTATTTTTTTTTTTAAATATTTTATTATTTTTTTTTTTTTTTTTTTTTTTTTTATTTTTTATTTATTTTATTATTATAAAAATAATTATTATTATATATAATTTTTTTTTTTATTTTTTTTATTTATTTTTTTTTTTTTTTTTTTTTTTTTAAATTTTTAAAAATAAAAATTTTATAATAATAAATAAATTTATTTTTTTAATTATAAAAAAAAAAAAAAAAAAAATTATTATAAAAAAAAATTTTTAAAAAATTTTTTAAAAAAATATATTTATTTTTTTTTTTTTTATTAAATTTTAAATTTTTTTATTTTTTTTTATCAAATAAATTAATATTTTTAAATTTTTTATATAATTTTATTTTTTTTTTTTTATTTTTTTTCCTTTTTTTATTTTTTTTATTTCTTTTTTTTTTTTTTTTTTTTTTTTTTATTTAAAAAAAAATTTTAAATTTTTTTTTTTTTTTTTTTTTTTTTTTTTTTAAATTTTTAATTTCTTTTTTTTATTTTTTTTTCAATTTTTAAAATATTTTTTTTTTTTTTGTTGAGGATATATTTTTTTTTTTTTTTATAATAAGAAAAAATAGAATACTGTAAGAAGGAGGACCTTCCCTTACAACCAAGAACGCAGCGATCTGTCCATCCCACGTACACCACACTCTGACAGAGTATGCTGCACAGTGTCCTCCGCAGCGCCGCATTCATGGCATACCGGTGCAGGTACCACCCGAAACAGCCATGTCCGATAAGTACTTGCACCAGTCGAAATGACAGGGAGCCCCACTCCCTGTTACACCATTCCGGCAGGACCGGGCGGACGGCGTCAATTGTGTAACGCCGTAACGCGCGTCCGCCAAGTCCTGGCCTCCACCGCTCCATAGCGTCCTCCCTCTCCAACTGTCTTTTTTCTTCTATCTCCCTGGGAGTTGGAGGCTTACCAATTCTCTTCCTTGCTGCCGTGAACTCACACACGGCAGCAAGAACTCCCGCCTCCATCTCCCATGGTAGGGAGCCGGCAAACACGCAGGCCACCGCAGAGGCCACGGTGCGGTACCCCCTGACCGCCCTATGCGCCACGATGCGCTTCGCCCTACGCAACGCCCGCACGTTGGTGGCACTGAGAACGTCGGCCCACAACGGGGCCCCATAGACGGCCATCGCCCGCACGATTCCCATATAGAGTCGGAGACACCCGGCACTCGGCCCCCCTATGTTGGAGAGCAATCGGCCGAGTGCCGCCGCCGCCCCCACAATCCAATCCATTTTAAGGGGCTCGAACCGTCAGTGCCCGTCCAGGGTGAGGCACAGATACTTCATCCGGGCCCCCATCCCGATATGGGAGCCATCTACAATTTAGTGGGCCTCAGGTGGTGGCCCTCGCCGAGGCCCATGGAATAATATGGCCTCAGTCTTGTCGAGGGCTACCCTGAAGCCTAGCCTCCGAATGCGCTCAGCCACGACGGTTGTGGCCACTGTGGCTAGCCGCACCAAAGTACTCCATTCCTTTCCCCCGGCTACGACTAAGGTATCGTCCGCGTAACATATTAGACGCGCTCCGATTGGGAGCGCGCTGCGGAGCACCTAGTCGTAACCCTGTTCCACAGAAGCGGCCCTAAGGCCGACCCCTGTGGAACGCCTCGTCGAGTAACCCACCGGACCATTCTCCCGTCACCACCCATGTAGGCGACCTCGCTATCTGCGAGGTACACTTCCAGCAGCCACCGCAGGTACGGAGGCACTCGTACCGTAGTGCCTCTCGTATGACACCGTGCGGCAGGCTGTTAAAGGCGTTGGCGATGTATAAGGACATCGCCAATACCCTCTCCCCCTGGGAGTTCGCCTATGCGGACAGCGACTTCAGGAGGGACAGGGCATCCACTGTGAAACGCCCTGTCCGGAAGCCAAACTGTGCGTCCGCTTAGTTCAGCCCCACTCCCTCCAGGTGCTGGACGACCCGAGAAGAAGCAATCCTCTCCAGCACCTTCCCGGCGTCGTCCAGCAGGACGAGTGGCCGATACACGGACGCGCAGTCCGGGAGATGGCCCTCCTTCCGCAACAGTCTACCTGCCATAGCCATAGCTTCCAGGGCTTCCGTAACTGTCCGACCGACTGAGCGCTCTCCGTCTGTTTATTAGCCTACTATTAATTATAACGACATAAACAAAATCTTAGTCCTATTCGTATTCCTTAATTTTGTTAAGTAAAAAAAATTGATCTTTGTAGGTAATTTTTATGGTAATAAAGATTTTTGCAATATTATAAATTAATCTTTATGAAGAAAACTATCAATACTGAGAAATAAAACTAGTGAAATCTACGAATCTATATTATTATGATGACAAAACTGAGAAGATTCTTCTATTTCTTTTGTTTCTATGATTATTTTTTCCTAATATATATATTCTGTGTAGTTAATTAATAAAGAACATACATGATTAAAGAAGTTTCTATTTACTTATGGACTCTGAGATTTTTATTTCCTTTCATCATTTTTGACAAAACGCAGCCAAGTCACTTATTTCATCCAGAACATCTTACCTGGAGTAATATAAAATCATTACCAGTCATGAAATGTCATTTCCAAAAGTCTTGATATCATTTCCATACTACTACCGTAATTTCCGGTAATGGCGTAAAGTATTAATTATGATTTTTTTTTAAATATAACTGTTACTACTGTGCCTTTTATATCAATAACATTTGTTTTATCGTTGTAAATTTGTATAGTACCTAAAGGCTTAATTTGTCACGGAATTAAAAAGTACCTTAAAATGTATGGTGTAGAATCAAACTTAGTTTATTTACCCCGATTTGTCGGCGATTGGTCGGTAAACCCGACTATCCGCCTATTATCGTAGTCGACGATTATTCCGCAAAGAGGGCCGACTATCCGGCTTCTTACTTTTTATTTTATATTTCTCAATAAAAAGTATATGGGGAAATTGCATTATATGAAAACTTTGATTGTTTATTAATATTTTTATTTTATGACTAGCTGTAACCGCAGCTTCGCACGCGTTTTTTTAAATTGTATTAAAGGAATATAAAATTGTGAGACCATGTATAATTATAGAAATGCTGTTTAAAAAAAATTGTAAATACGACACGCATGCCACTTACAACATGTAACGTATACATTAGATATATAAATACTAACAGTGTGTCAAACGAGGTTTAGCATCAGCAATATATTCGAAACCTTAACCCACTATATAACTACCTCAGTGCCGACTTACACTTTATAAGGAACTAATGAAACAATGAATTAAAGATGTTATTATGATGATATAATATGCCCGTATTGTTAATAAGTAATACGTTTCTCGTACAATATATTTTTAGAAAGACCCCTTCTATCTTCAAAATTACTATTGATAATTATAATGTTGAATTATGTACAATGAATGAGCTGACGTCTTGAACTCTTGCATAAATATAAATCAAGATATGAAACTTTATGTCTGTTTAAGCAGTTTTTAATACTCGACAATTTAAATAGTGCTCATTGAACTTGATACAATATCCTTATATGTTACTATGATTCCTGAGTTATGTAGTCGAAAGCGCGGTCAATAAAACAAAATGGCCACCAAAATGACCGAAAAAACAATATAATTCAAATTATATACATAGATACAGATATATGATTTTCAATTATATTTATTGTTGAAATCCAGTATAATGCATGTCTTACGCACACGTTTACAACAACATATTTTTGCTAAATTTCATGCGGACGAAGTCGCGGGTAACAGTTAGTTTAAAATAGAATAACCTACATTTATTTCTATAAGATCAGCTATCTGACAGTGGAAGTCCGGTAAAAATCGGTCAAACCGTTTGGTATATAATTTGTCCAGGATTTTTTTATAATCAGGGCGGGACAACATCTGCCGGACCAATTAGTTTTTTAATAAGGCAAGGCCAAGAAAAACCTCTCCCAGAGAAGATACGCTAATGTTCGTATTGCTAAAAATACCCAATTAAAGGCTCCAACCAGATTAAAAAATGAAGTTTGAAGGAAGGTAAATTGTTTGGAAGAATCTCTCGAAAGGTACCGCTTCTTACCAAGCATCACCGAGAGAAGCGATAATTATTCGCTAAAAAATATGTCAATTGGACGGTACGAGAATGGGAAAAAATGTTATTTTCAGATGAAACAAAAATAAATGTGGTAAATTCCGATGGAAAGAGCTATAATAGACGACCATGCTTTTAATTATAAATACACAAGGAGTATAGTCAAGCACGGTGGCGGTAACATTAAAGTTTGGGGGTGATTATCAGTATGTGCAGATGGACCCGTTCGGAAGATTGAAGGTACAATGGATCAATGGCAATACAAAAATATCTTAGAGCACACAATGATTCCCAACTCGGACGATCATTTGCCTGTAACCTGGATCTTTCAGCATGACAATGACCCTAAACACACGGCCAATAGCGTCAATTGTTTCCTTAGCGAACAGCGTATACCCGTTTTAGACTGGCCAGCAAATAGTCCGGATTTAAACCCGATAGAAAATCTCTGGTATATTGTTAAAAAGAAAGTCTCAAACAAACGTAGCACCAGTCAAAACGAACTATTAGAAGCATTTGTTGAAGTATGGAATTCAATCCCCCTAGAAAAATGTATGAAATTGATTGAATCAATGCCACGCCATTGCAGCGATGTTATTGTAAATAAGGGATACGCCACTAAATATTAATTCTAACTATTGATAGGCCTTGGATAGTAGCTATTTCGTAAATAACAATACTAAATGCTAATACTTAAAAAAAAAATATTTTTTTTTACGTTTTTTTGTTGTTTTTAATTAGTTGACCATTATTGTTCATATCTTAAAACTGATTTAAATGTTTGTCCGTAATGTAATATTGAAACTGCACTTGTGTAGTGGGATTTATATTGTTTTTCTAATAAGTGATAAATCGTCGAACATATTGTTGTCCTATTTATTGTTTAATTTCAAAATAAAAACGATTGCAGTGAATATCTTACATGTCAAGGGCTGTTGGTAGAGTTTTTAATTATACGACCACCACTGTATATCAAAAAATCCTAAACATTGACTGCTTCATAAAAACAAAAAAAAAGACAGTAACATATATACTCATATGATTTATAATTGTACACAACCTAATCAAATCAGTGGTAACTGTGACAAACAAAAATATCATCATCTCCCTATAGTAGTTTTTATAATTTACTTAGATTTTTTAATTAAAGGTAAATTATGATGTAAAAAGACTAAAGCTTCTGCCCTATCTGGCAGCAATCGATTTATTTTTGTTTCGTATATACGAAACATTTCCAGCCGCTCACTATAAACGAAAACTTGCAAGACAACAAAGGTAAAGCTTGGCGATGCGCGACATTTCAGTATACCTAGAACTATTGTGACTTTGTTGGCGTTTTTGACATAAACTGACTGCGGGCCAAACTGCGAAGTGACTGCGAAGCCACGGTTAACAGCTAGTTTAGATTAAATTAAAGTAAATTACTTGCTATGATGTCCTGTATCTGCTGGTGAAAGTTCCGTGAAAATCGGTCTAGCCGTTTTAGAGATAGCATTGCAGACGAAGCCGCGGTTAATAGCTAGTCTAATTTAGAGTAGCCTAAGTAACCCGCTCTAATTTCAGCTATGTGCCAGTGAAACTCTTGTCAAAATCGGTCCAGGCGTTTCGGAGATTACCCGGAACTAACAGACAGACCGACAAAAATTTTAAAAATTGCATTTTTGTTATCAGTTGCATGATACTTTATACCCAATCAGTATTTTTTTTAATTTTCATATTACATACAGACACTTCATTTTTATTATCTGTATAGACTAATTGGTTAGTCAGCCAAAGTCATAATGGGCATATGTCTAATTTATATTTTTTTGAATATTATAAAATAATTAAAATGGACAAATTTTGATGGAGTTTGATTATTTCTTTGCAAGTGTCAAATTGTGGTATTTATGTTTCAAGGTGGTACATTTTTTGAAATTTTGGATGAGATGTTTGTAAATAAAGCAATACCTTAAGGTTCCAGGGGTGTCTGCCATATGGATCATTCTTATTTTTTGTAAAGCCGTAACCCTGAGGTCCCGTGTCGACGGAGGCCACGTTGACGCACACATGCTCTGCTGCCAGTAGTACTATGCGCCAGTATTCAACCTCAACATCGCCAACACTCGGCTGACTTATATTTGGAAAGTGGACATAAATCATATTCGTTGCGATCTAAAAGTACGAAATACTTCATTCAAACTATATTCAACATTAAACCAAACTATAAATACTAACCAAATAGTAACCCACCTTTTTGAACATGTTTAGATTCATTTGCCTACCACCTATGACGCATTCCTCAACTTCAGCCAAAGCAGAAGCCACAAAGCGGTCCATTTCTTCCTCCTCATCATCAGACGAGCCTGACTCACAAAGTAACTTGCGTTTAGCATGCAACGGATTCAATGCTCGCTCTAACATCTTCACGTTATACTTGTACCAACAACTTTCGACTTTACGCAACATCTTTTGACGCTCTTCTGCAAAATATTTATTAGAAAATAAATCCCTAAAAGTTTAGAAACATACAAGCAAAGAGAGACCACCTCATGTGGTTATAGATGAGGGCTACTGTGACTATGGCAATGCTCTGAATAGTAATCACTCACCATTAGTCAAAGTATCATAGGATAGAACATATTTAACATAAATGTAGTCAAGTTTCTTCTCTGGCTTTAAACATTGATTGACACGTAACTCTTCAGCAATACGTGTCCAACGCTTCTTCTCAATTACTTTCTTTAAACCACCGATACGTTGCACCAGATGGTATAGTTTCAAGAGATTAACTTCCATAGAGTCCAACTGAAAATTAATCATTATTATTATTAAAACAAACAAACAAACTGGATGATTCATCTTGTTTAGAAAATATGTGTTCAGGTTGATATCTGCATATTAGAAACATAAAACTTTATACACAAGACAACAGTAACAAATATGACGTTTCTCTCATGTCAAGATCACTTTCTAATTGCAGCTAGTAAATAAACTTTGTGTTAAATTATTATTATTGGCCCCGTAAATATAAAGAATCGTATTTATTTGTGCGAAGACTGAATAATGTTTTCATACAAAACTGTTGTCTTGTGTTAAATAGGAAACGATAATATAACATACCAATGGTGCCTTGTTGAAAACTACACCTTGGGTAGCGGAATTCACTTTGATTGCGCACATTTCTCGTTGAGCGACACCCCATCGGTTGTACATCCGAGCTATGTATTGATTTGATACAGAAAATCGCATATCATCATTAATATGACATGTAGGATTGAAATTATCAGGAGGTACAACTTTACACAGCCCAAACTTTTTTGCCATGGGCATTATCTTCTCAAAATAAGATATAGGGTCCTGGAAATAACCACCAATTATAATAATCTATAGATATAATAATCTATTTTCTATATCTACACACTAGCTGTGTCCGCGTAAATATAATAATCTATAGATATAATAATCTATTTTCTATATCTACACACTAGCTGTGTCCGCGTAAATATAATAATCTATAGATATAATAATCTATTTTCTATATCTACACACTAGCTGTGTCCGCGTAAATATAATAATCTATAGATATAATAATCTATTTTCTATATCTACACACTAGCTGTGTCCGCGTAAATATAATAATCTATAGATATAATAATCTATTTTCTATATCTACACACTAGCTGTGTCCGCGTAAATATAATAATCTATAGATATAATAATCTATTTTCTATATCTACACACTAGCTGTGTCCGCGTAAATATAATAATCTATAGATATAATAATCTATTTTCTATATCTACACACTAGCTGTGTCCGCGTAAATATAATAATCTATAGATATAATAATCTATTTTCTATATCTACACACTAGCTGTGTCCGCGTAAATATAATAATCTATAGATATAATAATCTATTTTCTATATCTACACACTAGCTGTGTCCGCGTAAATATAATAATCTATAGATATAATAATCTATTTTCTATATCTACACACTAGCTGTGTCCGCGTAAATATAATAATCTATAGATATAATAATCTATTTTCTATATCTACACACTAGCTGTGTCCGCGTAAATATAATAATCTATAGATATAATAATCTATTTTCTATATCTACACACTAGCTGTGTCCGCGTAAATATAATAATCTATAGATATAATAATCTATTTTCTATATCTACACACTAGCTGTGTCCGCGTAAATATAATAATCTATAGATATAATAATCTATTTTCTATATCTACACACTAGCTGTGTCCGCGTAAATATAATAATCTATAGATATAATAATCTATTTTCTATATCTACACACTAGCTGTGTCCGCGTAAATATAATAATCTATAGATATAATAATCTATTTTCTATATCTACACACTAGCTGTGTCCGCGTAAATATAATAATCTATAGATATAATAATCTATTTTCTATATCTACACACTAGCTGTGTCCGCGTAAATATAATAATCTATAGATATAATAATCTATTTTCTATATCTACACACTAGCTGTGTCCGCGTAAATATAATAATCTATAGATATAATAATCTATTTTCTATATCTACACACTAGCTGTGTCCGCGTAAATATAATAATCTATAGATATAATAATCTATTTTCTATATCTACACACTAGCTGTGTCCGCGTAAATATAATAATCTATAGATATAATAATCTATTTTCTATATCTACACACTAGCTGTGTCCGCGTAAATATAATAATCTATAGATATAATAATCTATTTTCTATATCTACACACTAGCTGTGTCCGCGTAAATATAATAATCTATAGATATAATAATCTATTTTCTATATCTACACACTAGCTGTGTCCGCGTAAAATTTCAATTATAAAATCATAAGATTGTATTTTGTATTCAGATTAGATTTCAAATCTGTATTAGATTTCTGCAAAATGCGCCCAGTAGTTCTTGCGTAAATGTCTTCTCTTTTGTATTTTCTTAAGTATAATAAGTAAGATATACAGGAATGTGTTGGTATGTGTAATATAACATACGTTCTATATGTTATATTGGTGTATAAACTGTTACCATATTAAATTACGTCTTACTGTAGTTTTGCGGGAATCCCGTACAAACGACATATAGATAGACGAAAATTAAAAAACCATGGAAATGTATTCTGTATTCGATTCCAAGCCCCAGCAGAATACTTTTTAATACGAATACGTATTCGAGATTGTAAACCTCAAGAAATCCACAGTTACATACATACATTTACTCACATACCATGGTTCTACAAGAACATTTCCCAGGTTACAGTTTTCTCATGATGTTTCCTTTACCGTCAGTCCAAAGTGTTACCAACTTCAATTAGCAATAACAATACTTATATATATACACACATCAAAAAAGTCTAAGCAACATGCGTGATATTACAAATTTTACCATTTATATTAATTAATTTCTAAGTATTTACTCAAACAAAGTGCGTAGGTAAGTAAACTTTTTTGTTATTGATGACGTACCGGCTGGTTGTAAAAAAAAAATTGATTATGTTTTGTTTTTTCATAAAATTCAAATGACTGCGAATTTGTTTGAATTTAAGTGCATTTTAATTGCTACGTTTAGTCTTGATTTTATAATTTTACCAACCATTTAAATAAATTTAGCGACAAAATTGAATTGTTAGATATTCTTTACGTCATGAAGCGACGTCATTTGATGGCAGATGAAATGCAAAGAGCTGTAGGGATGTTGCAAGCGGGAAGTAATCAATCTCAGGTATCTCGACATTTTGGCATTCATAGAAGTGTTATTTGTCGTCTCTGGCAGCGCTACAATAATACAGGAGAACCCGCTGAACAGCATCCAGGCCGTAAAAGGAGTACAACCACTCGGCGAGACCGGTACATACAACTGACTGCAAGACGCCAGCCGATGTTAACCGCTCGAGAGATAAGTTTGAGGCTACAAATTTCAAGTGGTGTTGATGTAAGTCCTCAAACTGTGCGAAATCGACTGCATAAGTACGGCCTACGAGCTCGACGCCCAATCAGGTGCCCACCGATACGTCACGGGAATCGCGCTCGTCGATATGAATGGTGTAGAGAACGCATAACATGGATCCAGGAACAATGGGATAAAATTATGTTTTCCGATGAGTCGCGATTCGGGTTTAAGCCTGATACAAGAAGGGTGCGAGTGTATCGTCGGCCCGGAAATACTGAAAGGCTCAGGTGCGTTCAGGAAGTTCATCCATACAGCGGCTCAACAGTTATGTTATGGGCGGGTATTATGAAGAACAGGCGAACTGAGCTCGTTTTTGTAAATGGAAACATGAATGCTGAAAATTACATTGAGGATATTCTCAGACCTTATGTCTACCCATTTGCACAAACCTTTGGCTCCGATTTTAGGTTAATGCATGACAATGCGCGTTCACATACAGCTCGGCGAACCAGTGAATACTTTGCAACGGAGAACATCCTGGTATTGCCCTGGCCTGCACAATCGCCAGATCTCAACCCCTTCGAGCACGCATGGGACATGCTCCAGAGACGTGTTTTGAAGGACTTGGACGGAGCGACAACAACCCAACAGCTGAAGGATTTGCTACAATTCCATTGGGAGCGAATACCGCAAGATGACATAAACAGTCTCATTAATTCAATGAATAATCGTTGCCGACAAGTTCTGAATAGCAGAGGAGCCCATACTTTGTATTAAATTGTTCTATTCTTTCACAATAAATACATTTTCTTTAGAAATTTCATTTTGTAAGAAAAAAGTTTAGTTTCTTATGTATCTTAGTTTCTACAGTATATTCTAATATTGTTAATTTCTGTTATTAAAAGAACTTATAAAGACAACAGCTGTTATTTTTACATCATAGAACCCTAAAGATATTATTTTAAAAATAAAATACAACGTTATAATGTGAAGAACCATCCTAAAATTTAAATTAGTACATGTTGCTTAGACTTTTTTGATGAGTGTATTTATTGAATTGTTGAATATACTTACAGCAAATTCAGCTTTAGTAGGATGAAAAACTAGGGCATTGACTAGCTCCGCTTTTTCAGATCCTCTGGGAAAAGTGTTCCTCGTGACGGGCCCCCCCTCTTTGTTGCTATTAGCCACAGGGTTGTTTTCTTTATATCCGAATAGTGTTTTTAATGATGTGGTCCACAGTAAGGGAACGAAGCTCGAAGTTGAATCGGAGTCAGAATTTACTCCAGTTTTGGAGGCGGTATTAGAATTACTTGGTAATTTGGTTTCTGTTATTGTTTTTCTAGTTATTTTTTTCCTCCCGACTTGGGCTAAGTTGACATTGCTTGCACTAGTGGAAGGTTGGCTTAGGCACGCGGTACACGAGGACGACGACTGTGCCCGTTGTTTTACCATTGGCAAAGGTTTCGATACCGGTTTGCGTTTAGTTAGACTTGGGTTTGGGGAAGCAGAAAACGTTGTTAAAGAACTTGTTGGATCCAGTACTCTTCTTTTCAATCTGTTAGATGAACGATCAAATTTCTTCTTTTTTGCAATGAGCCGCGATGATTGACGCTTAGATGGTCCAGCTAGCTTTAAATATTTTTTATTTACGTAATTACTCTTACCTTTTGTATTCATAATAAACCTGGAATTGGAGTACTTCTTCCTATTTTTGAGCGATTTATTTTTAATTTTGGACTCGTTGGCTGTAGTGTTACTTGTGTCCATTGGTATGAACTGTACATCATCATCATCGTCATCATCGTCATCATCATATCTTAAACAAAAATCTTGGTCGCCATCATCATCAACAGGTGCTTGTTCGTTGCAAGTAATATTTTCAGGCTGATTTTGCTGAAGAGGCTTTTCTTGTAATTGTTCTTGCTGTTCCTGTTCTGTAATCATTTCTGTGGGCTCTAATACTTCCACATCTGAATCTATTTCTTTATTTACGTAATTACTCGTACCTTCTGCGTTCATAATAAATGTGGATTTCGAGTACTTCTTCACATTTTTTAAAGATTTAATGTTAGCATTGCTGGCTGTAGTATTATTTGTGTCCATTGGCATCAACAATTCATCATCATATCTTAAATAAAAATCTTCATCATTATTATCAACAGGTCGAAGTTCATTGCAAGTAACATTTTCAGGGTGATTATGCTGAGCAGGCTCTTCTTGCAACTGTTCTGGATGTTCTTGTTCTGTAACGGTTTCTTTGGCCTCCAATAATTTGATATATGAATTTATTTTGTCAGATACCAATTCTTCAATATTGTCTAAGTCCACATCAATAATGTCAGCCTGGTTAAAAGCCACTCCATCACACATGTTTATACTTTCATTGGGTTCATCAGAGTTTTGTACTTCATTGGTAGAAGCCGGTAGCGGATCTGGTGCAGGTGATGCATTATTCTCGAGATCTATAACATTAAGGCTTACTGTCAAAACAGGCAAATTTCGTTTGAAATTATTTAAGGGGATGTGGCCCGTTCAGGAGCGGGGGAGGAGGGAGTTTCGTTACATACTCTACATCCTCTAAAGAAAATCTCGTTCTTTTTCGAGATATATTCATAAATGGGGTGCAGCGTTTACCCTTTTTAAAACTCAGGTGGCAAAAGTGGTGCACGCTACCGGGTCATCAGTGCTGATTGAAAACTAACAGTTTGTAGTGCAATGTAGTGGCCAAGGACATCGACGAGACTTTGTGCCGATACAGTAATGTCGTTGTACAATCGCCTGTATAGTCCGCGTCATACTTTTTAACCGCTTTAAAGTAGATGCGCAGAACACAAATTTAGGTATCAGAGAGACGCAGCTGAGGTCAAAGGGGAGCAGACTCGCCCGCATACGTACCTCGCCTCCTACTGTACTCACGTCCACACATGTGCCCTGTCAGTACTAATTGCAGTACACGAACATTCAGAATAGCTTTGTTCTTGTTAATTACCTGTTATTGCTATTTTCGTTGTATTCTTTTTCTTATTTATATTTGTAACTAGCTGACCCGCGCAAATTCGTCTGCACCAATTCGGTTATAATCGGTTTAAATTGTATTTTTAACCGCATTTTTTAAACCTAAAAACCCGATTGCAGCAACATCTACCACTTCCAACTGTGAATTTAAACTATGCAGGGACTCTCGCAAACATATACCCAGTTAGTATGTGAAAAATCTTTTAAAAGAAGCCTAGAAGCCGTTCGGAGCAGCACCTACCGAGTCCAATTAAGATAAAAACTAACCTACATAAATATTGCCGATAAATGTCTTCCCATTACCCCATGAGTTGCTCCTGTGCTGCTTTACTTCGCGCCCGTTCACTATTCGTGTAGAGCCTACTTCAAGAATCAACAATATTCAGAAAACTAAATTTATCAAATATCGAAACAACACACGTACTGACAGAATTCTAATTGAGTTTCATCTTCTACAATGCCTTGTAACTATTATCTAGGTTTATGTTTTAGGCAAAAAAATTGTCATCTTTGTTTAGCAAACATTTTTTATACAATAAAATAAATGTAACAACATATAAATGATAGTTTCGTTTACACATATTTTTCAACTTTGTCGACGTGGTATTATTGAAGTGAACTTTCTTTAGAGTCGTTGTGGCTAGAAACTCGATAAAACGAAAATGCTTTATGACTAAAAGACAAACATACATTAATATGGTGTTTTTATTAGGTTTTATGCTTCTAATTCAACTAAGTCAAAATTGGTTAAATACTTTCAGAGTGATACTGCGATACATGAACAGACAGATAGTCAAAAATTGTAAATAAAATATTTTTGGCTTCTATATCGATAACAAAGTCCACCCCGATTACAATTTTCAAAAAATATTTAATGTACAGATTTGGCATGGTTACAGTTTTATTGTATGTATTATAAATAAATAACAGATATTATAAAATATAATATACAAAACCTACAATAACATTATTTTTATCTATGTACGTCCTACATTCTACATTCTACGTCCTACATTACATACATTCAATCGGACCACTGTCAAGTCGAATATCGATGAGGTCGTCGCGCAACTTAAACGCGATATTAATGACCGGGATCAAGAACTGCTTGGCAATGATATTGAACTCACCAATATACCCGAGAGCCACGGGGAGAATCTAACTCATACAGTGAAACTCATCGCCACCAAATTGAATGTATGCTTGGAGGATCGTGACATAGCGCGGATCGAGCTGGAGGTCGACATATTATCGCCACTGACCCATCTGGGCCTGTTGAGTCTCGTACTCGACCTATTATTGTACGTATAGCACGACGGGATCTGCGTGACGCAATTATTCAAAGAGCTCGGGTTCGCCGTGGAGCAAACACCACAGACTTAGATCTACCAGGACAGCCTAGGCGTTTCTATATTAATGAGCGTTTGACAAAACTCAACAGAGCGTTATTTCGTCAAGCTCGAGATGCCGGAAAATGTTCAGGGTGGAAATACGTATGGATGAGTAGCGGTCGAATACTTGCCCGCCGAAAACCTGATGACGTCGTTTGTCGTATCTACTGTGAGGCGGACATACCACGGGTTTTCGGAACTGCGGAAAATGACGTCCATCAAATCTCACACTAGCAATTGTTGCATTTATTATGTATTAATGTACATTACTTTTATATTAAAACTTTCTTTGTTAATTAATTTAGTTGTAATTGTAAGATGGGATGCATTATATTGGTACTCTAAGTTCCTTGAAATAGCAACATTACATAATGTACATAGGTTCACAATATACTGTATGGCACGGTTTTCATATTATAATATCGATATTTTTCAGATGTTTACATACCGTTATCTGCTGTGACTTCCAATTATCTCACAAATTATTATTTAATATTATAATTCAAAAGTTATTTATATTCATAGTTCTTTATGTGTTTTATACATTACCTTATACGTTGCCTATAAATAATACTGAATACTATACATGGATAATAGCAAGTATTTAAAATTTGGTCTCTTTAACGCGGGATCCCTTGCTACCGGTCACGATGAGTTTATAATTGCCATGAGTAATCATTCTGTGGATATAATGGCAATCAATGAGCCGTGGTTACGACAGGGGGAGGAAGGGCGGGCTCCGACTATTCCAGGTTTTCGATTAAAGCATACACCACGCCCGGTAACTATTCGTGGAGGACGTGGAGGTGGAGTTGGTCTTTATATTAAATCAGGTTTAAAAGCACGCGTTCGGCCACACCTGGGAAACCAGGAAGTTGAGCAACTGTGGATGAGCCTTAATTTGAATAGAAAAACATTTCTATTTGGTATTGCTTACCGCCCGCCCTGGATGGACCTTGATATATTTTTAGACTACATCACATTGAGCATCAGCGCCCTCGCCCCTTACGATAACATTATCCTACTTGGGGACTTTAACGTCAATCTGTTAGATGTGGGTAGCAGTAAATCTAAGCGGCTTATAGTTTGTAGATCATTGCGGACTCAATCAAATAGTGACTACGCCAACACATTTTGTAAATGACAGTTATTCTCTTATCGTCGTTATATTCACCGATATCGGTTACAGAGACCTTTCTGTCCATCACATAAAAGATTTAGGACATCACGCATTTATTACTTGCCAATTAGTCGTGAAGAAGAAGCCTGCTAGGAGACTAGTGGTGTATCGACCGTTTCAAGACATTGTACTTGATTTATTTCAACGCAACCTCGAATGGATGCCATGGGACTCTATATGCAACCTTAATGATGTTAACATTATGGTGTCATTATTCAATATTTACATAAAACAATTGTTTGATGTTCGTGCTCCTACTAAACGCAAGTTCTTTCGCAGTGTGCCTACTCCTTGGATAACACCGACTATAAAACTAATGTGTAAACTACGTGATAAAGCTCGTGACCAGTATAGATGCACAAAACTGGACTCCCATAAAAACTATTATCTTCAACTAAAGCGGCTGGTTGAACAGTCCTTACAAAATGAAAAGAAAGCTTACTTCACTAAACATATTAATGAGAACATCACAAAATCTAAATTGCTATGGAAACATTTAAAATCCCATGTATACGTGCCAAGCCAAGAAAGTATCCTCCCTGACCATCTTCATGATCCTGAAGGGATAAATGATGCCTTCCTTGATGTTCCTGGAAACCATAATGTAACCATCTCACAGTTGACATTTTTCGAATACAATAGATATGGGCCGTCAAAATTTGCACTTACGACTGTTGATAAAATAACTGTTTTTAATATAATCAAGAATATTACGACAAATGTTCAGGGAACTGATGGCATATCTAAGGATATGATAAGGCTCACACTTCCGGAAACCTTGGCAGCTATTACATCCATTATTAACGTGTCTATCAGTACGTTTGTATTGATGTGTGTGTGAAATGTGTGAAATGTGTTTACATTTCCAGATCTTTGGCGATATTCAATTGTTCGACCAATACAGAAAAATAGTAACCCACAAAACTTCAATGAACTGCGTCCAATAAGTATCCTTCTCTGTTTGTCAAAAATTCTGGAACGAGTTGTTTACACCCAAATTACAGAATATCTTGAAAGTAACAGTATTCTACCGGATCTTCAATCGGGTTTCAGACATGGACGTGATACTACTACGGCTTTATTAGACGTTGTGAGCAATATTCTTGAGGCACGAGATCGGGGGGAGGGAACTCTTCTTGTTTTGCTCGATTTTTCACGAGCTTTTGATACTATTATTATTATTAGCTAAACTACGTTACTATGGATTCGACCAAAATACTATCAAATGGTTTCACAGTTGTTTAGCTAATCGCTCACAGTATGTTGAAATAAGAAAAGAAAATGGATCTTCGGTTGCTTCCTCCCTCAGACCTGTAACTCGAGGATTTCCACAGGGATCTATTCTTGGACTTTTACTGTACATTATATACAGTGCCGACATTATCCACTGTTTGCATGATTGTAAATACCATATGTATGCGGATGATCTACAACTATACATGTCTTTTAAGGGTGATGAACTCGGGGCATCCGTTCATAAAATTAATGAGGATCTCAGTAGAGTAATATCCTGGTCTGAGCAAAACACATTGGTCCTCAATCCCACCAAATCCAAATTCATGGTTTTAGGAAGCAAGATGCAAATTAATTATATTATATCCGCCAATCCAGTGATAAAGATTATGGGCAAGAATATAGATAGGGTTGATATAATTCGTAATTTGGGATTACTCATCGACCCGGAACTTCGTTTTGAGTCGCACATAAATAATGTTATTAGAAACTGCTTCTATAGATTAAAAGTACTGTATCGCTTTAGACAGTATTTTAGTATCACATTGAGAAAGCTATTTGTTGACAGTCTAGTTCTATCGAGACTTAATTACTGTGATATAGTGTATGGTCTTTGTTTATTATCGCGTACTGATCGTTCCATCCAGCGTGTGCAGAATGCTTGTGCCAGATTTTGCTTCAATGTCCCACGCCGTGGGCATATTACACCATTTTTGAATGACGCAAATGTCTTAAAAATGGCGGCACGACGCGAGTTACACATGGCTACGTTACTTTTTGGGCTAATTAAAACCAAAAACCCAAAATATCTGTACGACAAGTTAGAGTGGAGACAAGATAAGCACACGTATTTTTCATGTTCTCGCACCATGACTAATCCATTATCGATACCTCTCCATAGAACTACCGCTTTCAGAGGGTCATTTAAATATGCCGCCACTCATTGTTGGAACAACATCCCACCGCCATGTCGATCCAAAAAGAGTAAACTTAGCTTTAAACTCTCATATAAGCATTATCTATTGCAATTTCAAACTCAGTAATGAAAGTGACGTATAATGTATTCACGTAGTTCAGTTCTGTTTATTGGTGTGTATTTTTTTTCTTCTAAATTTATATTTTTTTGTTTAATCCTAAATTTGTGGTTACAGTAGTTATATCTCTTTAGTATGGCCATCCGTGACGTGTTACGTGTGTCTGTGTTATTTGTTTGTTCGTTTCAAATTTTGTATTAACATTAACGTCCGTTTATCATCATATATAGGCTCCCATCGAAAATCAGCGCTGCAGTAATACTTACAGTATTGCAGATTTTTGCTGAATGGGTTCGCCAATTGTTGGACATCTATTTTTCATTTTTAAAAGTGTATTTTTTTCTGTCTAATTAGTTTGTGTAATTTAATTTAATTGTATGGTTCTTCCAACAATAAAGTATTTTTTTCTTTCTTTCATTGTACGTGTATTAGTACTTCGGAATATTTAAAACTACTAAAGTAATACAATTTCTGTTTACCTACAGTTGAGTGCTAAGTTCTTGTTATCATCATAATCAAATAGTGACATGAAGCTCCGCAGTGCATGAACTAAAAAGTGTAATAAAGTATTCATATATTCAAAAGGTACTACTGAATCATTAGATCCAAGCCAAATTTATCAAAATTATAATTCGAAGTAAGCCTTACAAACACAGAAACAATCTCATTATTATCTATGCTCCTCGTTGAAATATTAGGTCTTTACCTATGAAATTGCCGTTTTGTATGAAAAAATTTAAACGAATTTTTTTCATGTATTTTTTATTTGTATTAATCGAAGTAATCACCCATGCAATCAATGCATCTTTGCCAACGCAGTGGCAGTTTATTGATGCCCTTCTTCAAGGAATTAGCTGGACGGGAGGCAACAAATTCTTCAAAGGCATTTTGTACTGCCTCTCGGGTATTGAATTTTTTCCCGGCAAGAATTTATCCAAATTCTGGAAAAAGTAGTAGTCTGTAGGCGCAAGGTCTGTAGGGCCCTGGTGAGTAGGGCGGATGACGGAGAACTTCCAACCCCAGTTCTTGCAACTTGGAGACCGTCTGCTGTGCAGTATGAGGTCGCGCGTTGTCGTGCAGGAGCAGCGGAGACGAGCGATTGACCAATGCTGGTTGGAGATGTGCCAGCTTCTCCATCATTGTGTTCAGTTCTTCACAGTACACATCTGCAGTAATGCTCACCCCGTCTGGTAAGAAGCTGTGATGAATCACACCGGCGCTAGACCACCAAACAGTGACCATCACTTTTCTAGCGGTAAGTTTTCGTTTAGGGCATTGTTTAGGTGCTGAACCAGGATTCAACCAACTTGCTGAGCACTTGCGGTTATCAAACAGAATCCATTTTTCATCGCAGGTAACAATGCGGTTCAAAATTTCTTCATTTGTGTGTCTTTTGAGCAGTGCAAGGCACGTCTCGACGCGTACTTCGCGCTAGCGATGATCGAGTTCGTGGGGCACCAATTTGTCAAGCTTTTTTACCTTGCCAATTTGACGCAAATGGACCAATATTGTTTTGACGATAACGTCGAAAGCTGCTGCTAATCCAGCCGTAGATTGTGTATCATCATCAGCTTCCACAATCGCCTTTAATTCGTCATCGTTAACCAAAGTCTTCGGACGACCGCGAGGTTCATTTTTCTGGTCGAAATTCCCAGAACGGAAGCGAGCTAACCAATAACAGGTGGTGCGTTGGTTTGTAGTGTTAGCTCCGTAAACGTCGTTGATGTTGCGTGCCGCTTGTGGCGCGTTGCTGCGACGACGGTACTCATATTCCATAATTACTCGAATTTTTAACGTATCCATGATGACAAAAAACATTGAAATGCGATGAAAATGTAACACTAATCAATAAACAAATGACTACTTTTGGAAAGAATTCCATGTTTTTAAAATAAAATTAATTTGAAATTAGAATTCTTAGCCAAACAAAAATTATTTTGATTTGAAATGGCCAGTACTGCAGAACGGCAATTTCAAAGGTAAAGGACCTATTATTTTTAGGACAGTAAACCAATAAAACGGTAAATCTAGCGCCATCTATTCTTGGAAAAACGATTCAGAACATTGCTTCGTATGTTGAGCGCTATGTATTGGCATAAATATCTGTTAATTAACTAATGAAAAATAATATTAATTGTTATTTGTGGGAAAAAATAAATAAGTAAACATTTCGTTTAATGTGTCTTGGATATCTATACTAATATTATAAAGAGGTAAAGTTTGTGACGTTGTGAGTTTGTGGGTTTGTGAGTTTGTGACGTTGTGGCGTTGTAAGGGGTAATCTCAGGAACTACTGGTCCGATTTGAATAATTCTTTCAGTGTTATATAGCTCATTCATCGAGAATGGTTATAGGCTATATATCATCACGCTAAGGTCAGTAGGAGCGGAGCACAGGTGAAAAATGTTTCAAAATCGAGACGATTTTTTTTATTCAGAGTTTCTGCTGTGTGTCAGCATTAGCCCAGAGAACTATTACTACGCGGACGAAGTCGCGGGCAGGGGCTATAATCTATATATTATACTAATATTATAAAGAGGTAAAGTTTGTGAGTTTGTGACGTTGTAGGGGGTAATCTCAGGAACTACTAAACCAATTTCTTTTACCAATATAAAGCCACGTTATTTGTGAATGTCATAGGCTATATATATCATCACGCTAAGGGCAATATGAGCGGAGCTACAATGAAAATGTTTTAAAATCGGGGCTTTTTTCCTTTTGAGAGCTTCCGCTGCGTCTTAGCCCAAAATAACTATTCCACGCGTGCGAAGTCGCGGGCAGAAGCTATTAACTAATTATATTATCTATAATCTATACTAATATTATAAAGAGGTAAAGTTTGTGAGGTTGTAGCGGGTAATATCTGGGGAGTCAAAGAAAAATGGTCGAACGAAAACGTTTCTTATGAACGCTGCCTTTATTATGAGATATATATTATTGACTTCTAGAGAAAAGTTGTAGCTTGATAATGCCTATTACCGCCCAACGAAGTGGGCACGGGTCGGCTAGTTATTTATACAATATTTATACATATAACAAAAATGAAGTGTCTGTACGTATGTAATATCAAAATAACATCTTTTTACTGATTGGGTTTGAAGATAGAAGGGGTTTTTGTAATAAGATATTAGATCATACACGTATTACTTATTGACAATATGGACATATAATACCACTATAATAACATCTTTAAGTCATTGTTTCTTTTTCTTTTTTTTTCTCTCGAACTGACTACGCTATTGACCTGGCTTTTACAGCTTCACCGGACTACTTTATTGTTTCATTAGTTCCTAATACAGTGTAAGTGAGCACTGAGGTAGTTGTATGGTGGGTTAAAGTTCCAAATATCTTGCTAATGATAAACCTCATTTGACACACTGTTAGTATTTATATATCTTATGTACTGTTACTGTAAGTGTTCGCGACATTTATAGTGATTTGTGTTAATTAGTGATGTATATTTAATTGTGCTTAGTTTTATAATGATTTGTACAAATAGTGCATAGCTTTGATAGTAGTTAGATAGTTTTGTCCACAATTAAATATATCTATTGGATCGTCTTTTATTTTACGATATAAAATAGTATATACGTATATGATATTATAATTAGAAATAGTTATACGTACATCTTGTTATTATAGTTATATGTGGTGTAGTTATACGTACTTATAGTGTAACTATCTAGAAATAGTATAGTTTAAAGTATTATAAGATGTTAGCTGTAAGAATAATTGTAAAATATTTTATTAAATAAAGAGCAAGCGAAGGGAACTCGTCGCGCCCCCGCCCCGCCCTGTGTAATAGGTTTAGCCAAGCCCTGACGCTGTGCGTGTGGCTATTAAGTGTTCTGATTGGGGGAGCACCGCCAGCGTCAGGCGAGCGACCCCGGTGCCGTGTAGGCAAGACCCGGAACGTGATTTCAGGCGCGGGCGGCATAAAGAGCAGTCGTCATAGTAATAGTAACCGCGTAATAGAGTAATCGAATAGATAGATAGTCATCGTTAGTACTAGTACATAGTGAATAGTCGTCTGTTTTGATCGAGTCTGTATACGCGAGCACATCCTTCGCTGCTCTACTAGTAACAAGTCTTTTATTGCGAGAAAACCTCAACGTTCTTCAAGTTCAACTTCGGAATCAGCAAATCATCGTTATAGTTGTGAGTCATTCGGAGGTGGCTCATAGTAAGTGATGTGCGTGTTATACAAACAGACAGACAGACATTTCTAAAAATGACTAAAATGTATTTTATTAATTACTTATTTCACGAAAATCGAAAAAGTCGTTTGTCATAAACTATATATAGTTGTCGAACCGTTTACAAGAAGACACAATCAGAATCATACTTTCAGTTAACATACAAAATCTTCTGAAAGTAGCATTGTGGTATTTATACTGCTACATTCTTATTACTCATTGTAATAGGCAAATATCTACTTGAATCATAATACATTAAAACCTAATATACTGTACGTATAATATCGAGACAACTTAAAGATTAATAAAAGTAAATGTTGAATTCCTATAAGAATATTTTGAATTTGTTTTGTATTAACCTCTTGACAGTACTTACTATGCGCAAGAACGAGCTTAAAGCTATATTTAGAGCGGTCAAGAACTATGATACGGACTACACAATGTTTTCATTAAACTTTACGAGGATTCCTTGTAAATCGCAATAAATACAAAAAAAGATTTTTTTAAAATACAAATATGGGACACGTAGTATGGATACCTTCTCTAAATAGATTATTAGATTCTTACCTGTTTCAAAAGTTTTGTTCCACCACTGAGCATTATTATCAGGCATTTTATCGTATTCTTCCTGTAAAATACTCACACCATGAAGTATTTGATATTCTTGGTTTGATGTACTTTCCTGGTTTGAATCAGTTGCATTATGCAACATTTCGTCGTATTGTTGATTTGAATTATTTGGAAGTTCACATGTACGTGATATGTTGCTCTTATTCAACTTGCTGATGAACTGGTCCAAAAGATTTCCACGACCGTTTAATAAAAATCCATTGTTAATGTTTACTTGCGATTTTGGGACAAGTCTCGCTCTTACCATCCTATCGTTTCTATGATCCCACATTATTTGAATGACGTGGGTGCACTCGTCTGACATTATATTGAAATATATTGGTATAGAGTTGGAATTCGCTAGAGAACATTGTGTAGCTGGACGACTTCCACTGTATGTAGACTGACTTGTGGTATTGCCATCTTCATTCCCGTCAAACTGGTTAACATTGTTCGTGTCTCCTTGGGTCGTACTGACAGGTTGTTCAACGAAATTGGAAATTTGTAGTAATTTATTAATGTTTATGCAAGACACACACATCCTACACCGATTATTCAATTCCTCTTTTGATGCGGCCGCTACCACATCCTTTGAATTTAAATAACTATTGCTGGAACATGGAGTAGTAAGCTCTGCGCTAGTCTCCTCAAGCTGTATACCTAATTCGTTTTCTGTACTCATAGATTGTAAATCTAAATACGTATCATTATCAACGATTTCTATTTCCAATTTATGTTCTGCATCCGAAGTTAATGAGTCTGTGTTGTTAATGGGCGATAGTTGTTCGTCCGGCATTAACATTGACTCCGTGTTTTGGTCTAAAAAACAAAATTCTACTTAGATGGGAAAACAAATTAGTACAAGTAAATATATACTGCATTTTACTTTGATAACTAGTAAGCTCTGCGCTAGTCTCCTCAAGCTGCATACCTATTTCGTTTTCTGTGTCCATAGATTGTAAATCTAAATGCGTTTCATTATCAACTATTTCTATTTCCGATTTAAATTGTGCATCCGAAGTTAATGAGTCTGTGTTGTCAATGGGCGATAGTTGTTCGTCCGGCATTAACATTGACTCCGTGTTTTGGTCTAAAAAACAAAATTCTACTTAGATGGGAAAACAAATTAGTACAAGTAAATATATACAATATATATGATGCAGACATTACAGAGTTCATAGAGCCGCTTCAGTTGCGCAGAGACATTGCCTCACTGAGCGTGTTCTACCGTCTGTATCATGGCGAGTGTTCTGAAGAGTTATTCAACTTGATCCCTTCCTCTCCTTTTCATAACCGCACCACGCGCGCTGGTCTTCGGAGCCACAGTTTTACGGTAAATCCTATCTGGGCACGAACTAAAAAGTTCGCAACATCTTATCTTTGCCGTGCCGTGAAGCTATGGAACAATCTCCCGGCCAGTGTGTTTCCTCCTTCCTATGACATGGGGTCCTTCAAGCGCAACGTGAAGAGATACTTACGCAGGCCGGCATGACAGCGGCGACCGGCGAGGGATAGTATGTCTCTCGGTAGTCGCCATTGTTTTTGGATTGTACTGTGCTTACCATCAGGCACAGTATAGTCATTTTGCCGAGCTACGATAAAAAAAAAAAAAAAAAAAAAATACTGCATTTTACTTTGATAACTTCAATTGACATCAAAATAAATGTATATTTTATAATTCAAAATCATTGTTTATGTATTGAAAAACTTACCAAACGATGTGACATCTACTTTTGATTCATTATTTTGATTACCTGTGGAAATTAATTACCATATGAACTTAATTTATTATTTTATGTTAAAATTCCTAATGATAATTTAGTTAATTATTTCAAAGCATTATTATTTATTATAATTCATGATATGTATTATTTTACACACTGTATTATTTTAATAATTTAATGTATGTGTAAGCGATACCGACCACAGAACATACTAGACTCTATTAATCTCGTCCATGTAGTTCCTGGGCTTGACAAGAATTATGACAATGGTAATAAACAATAATAAAATAGTAAATAGCTTCATCAATTAATTGAGTGAAAATGTAATGAATCTCAGTCATACTTGTATAACTTGTCGATGCTGATTCATCTCGAACGTGACCATCAGGAGTACTGCAAGAGTTATTTTCCTCATGTTTTGCTAAGACAGTGCTTGTACAAAATGTATTGTCGGATTGTTCGTTGTTAGATGCAGTTTCAATTAGTTCACAGTCGCAATCAGATTCGTATCCGTTGTGGCTGCGAAGACACCTAGCGTCCATGTTATTACAAAAAAACATGAGCGGCCGATTGTCATCAATACTAAAGTCGTCACGAAAGGTGACACGTTTTCTAACAGGCTTTTCTTTAATACCCCTTGTAATTCGACCAGAAGACCGCGATCGAGTCAACATTCTAGACTGCGATTTTCTACAAGTAGTTCGTCGATGTATTTTAGCAGGAGTACTATTGTTATGTTCGTTATTTGTCGTAGTTATTCGATCTGGTGCAGGTAATTCTAGATGAGATCTGTTTGATGTTGACACTTCGACACTCGTGCATTTAAGTCTCTCTAGCAGAACTATAGGTTGCAAGTGTGGGTATAAATCTGTAACATTAAAAGAAAATTATATGTTTTAACATCAACATAAATTCATGTATTGATAACAAACGCTTGCACTGTAAATTAGATAGTTAATAATATGAAACTAGTTGTTGATAGAATGTTATATACTTTATACAATAAAAGCAAGACATGCATAGTTGAAAACAATGTGTATACTGTTCCTATTGTTTGATAGTAAATTAGATACAGCATTGATTGCATACACTGATGTATAGAAGGAAGAAAATTTATTAAAAGATTCTATACATATAGTAAGAATGTAAATCTAACGTGTCTGTACTTTTTCGATTTTCATGAAAGAAACTGTTGCAGGTTTCTAGGAATAATTAATAGAATACTTTTCAATAATTTTTAGAAATGTTATATCTGTCTAAGCAGTGTTTAATATTCGACAATTTAAATAGTGTTCATTGAACTTGATACAATATTCTTATATGTTACTATGTTTGCTGAGTTATGTAGACGAAAGCGCGTTAAATAAAACAAAAGGGCCGCCAAAATGACCGAATAGACAATATAACTGAAATTACATACGTAGATACATATATATATGAATTTCAATTATATTTATTCTTAGAGTTCAGTATAATGCAACAACAGCACATGTTTACAGTGAACAAACTATTTTTGCTATTTTTCATGCAGACGAAGTTGCGGGTTACAGCTAGTCTAAAGTAGAATAACCTAAATTACTTCCAATAAGGTCATTTATCTGTCAGTGAAAGTTCCGTGGAAATCGGTTTAACCGTTTTGAAGATAGCTCTGTAGACGAAGCCGCGGTTAACAGCTAGTATAAATTAGTGTAGCCTAAGTAAGCCGTTGTAATTTTAGTTACCTTCCTATGAACTTCCCGTTAAAATTGGCCCAGCCGTTTCGAAGATTACCCGGAACAAACAGACAGACCGACAAAAATTTTGAAAAATTGCACTTTCTTATCAGACGTTTGAATACTTTAATATCTAATCAGTAAAAAATATATTTTGATATTACATACAGACACTTCATTTTTATTATATGTATAAATAATATAAATAATTGGTCATTAAATGTACTTCTAATCTAACAGATTCCTTTAAGGCGGCCACATACATACGGAATTCCGTTTCGGGATTTCGATTCGGAATATCGATTCGGGATTCCGCACATATTTCACTCACATACGTTTATTTCCATTCGGAATAACAAGGCTCAGTTGAGAGACGTCAACCATAGAGTTCAGACATTTTAACAGCGATGGACGATGATTTTCTATTTGCGATTGCATTGTTGTTGTATCTTGCTAAGAAGAAGAAAATACGTCCTCGTTACTGGGTACATCCATTCAACACTCTAAGATTGCAAGACAGCCAATATCTATACTAATATTATAAAGAGGTAAAGTTTGTGAGTTTGTGACGTTGTAAGGGGTAATCTCAGGAACTACTGGTCCGATTTGAATAATTCTTTCAGTGTTATATAGCTCATTCATCGAGAATGGTTATAGGATATATCATCACGCTAAGGCCAATAGGAGCGGAGCACAGATGAAAAATGTTTCAAAATCGAGATGTTTTTTTCTTTTTGAGAGCTTCTGCTGTGTGTCAGCGTTAGCCCAGAGTAGTAACTATTACTACGCGGACGAAGTCGCGGGCAGGGGCTATAATATATATACTAATAATAGGTCTTCACCTATGAAATTGCCGTTCTGCAGTACTGGCCATTTCAAATCAAAATAATTTTTGTTTGGCTAAGAATTCTAATTTCAAATTAATTTTATTTTAAAAACATGGAATTCTTTTTCCGAAAGTAGTCATTTGTTTATTTTTTTTTTTTTTTTTATCGTAGCTCGGCAATATGACTGTACTGTGCCTGATGGTAAGCACAGTACAATCCAAAAACAATGGCGACTACCGAGAGATATACTATCCATCGCCGGTCGCCGCTGTCATGCCGGCCTGCGTAAGTATCTCTTCACGTTGCGCTTGAAGGACCCCATGTCATAGGAAGGAGGAAACACACTGGCCGGGAGATTGTTCCACAGCTTCACGGCACGGCAGAGATAAGATGTTGCGAACTTTTTAGTTCGTGCCCAGATAGGATTTACCGTAAAACTGTGGCTCCGAAGACCAGCGCGCGTGGTGCGGTTATGAAAAGGAGAGGAAGGGATCAAGTTGAATAACTCTTCAGAACACTCGCCATGATACAGACGGTAGAACACGATCAGTGAGGCAATGTCTCTGCGCAACTGAAGCGGCTCTATGAACTCTGTAATGTCTGCATCATTAACCATGCGGACAGCCCGTCCTTGCAACCTGTCCAGGGTATCCAAGAGGTACTTTGCCGAACCGTCCCAGAGGTGCGAGCAGTATTCCACGCAGGGCCGAACTTGTGCCTTATAAAGGAGATATAGCTGTTCAGGCGTGAAAACCGTCGCACCCTGTTCAGGATTCCGAGTCTCCGAGATGCTGTGGAGATCACGCTCTGTATATAATCCCTGGGATTGAGGTCGCTGCGAAAGGATTCCGAGTCTCCGAGATGCTGTGGAGATCACGCTCTGTATATAATCCCTGGGATTGAGGTCGCTGCGAAAGGATTCCGAGTCTCCGAGATGCTGTGGAGATCACGCGCTGTATATAATTGATTAGTCTGTATTGATTAGTGTTACATTTTCATCGCATTTCAATGTTTTTTGTCATCATGGATACGTTAAAAATTCGAGTAATTATGTAATATGAGTACCGTCGTCGCAGCAACGCGCCACAAGCGGCACGCAACATCAACGACGTTTACGGAACTAACACTACAAACCAACGCACCACCTGTTATTGGTTAGCTCGCTTCCGTTCTGGGAATTTCGACCTGAAAAATGAACCTCGCGGTCGTCCGAAGACTTTGGTTAACGATGACGAATTAAAGGCGATTGTGGAAGCTGATGATGGTACACAATCTACGACTGGATTAGCAGCAGCTTTCGACGTTAACGTCAAAACAATATTGGTCCATTTGCGTCAAATTGGCAAGGTAAAAAAGCTTGACAAATTGGTGCCCCACGAACTCGATCATCGCTAGCGCGAAGTACGCGTCGAGACGTGCCTTGCACTGCTCAAAAGACACACAAATGAAGGAATTTTGAACCGCATTGTTACCTGCGATGAAAAATGGATTCTGTTTGATAACCGCAAGCGCTCAGCAAGTTGGTTGGATCCTGGTTCAGCACCTAAACAATGCCCTAAACGAAAACTTACCCCTAGAAAAGGGATGGTCACTGTTTGGTGGTCTAGCGCCGGTGTGATTCATCGCAGCTTCTTACCAAACGGGGTGAGCATTACTGCAGATGTGTACTGTGAAGAACTGACCACAATGATGGAGAAGCTTGCACATCTCCAACCAGCATTGGTCAATTGCTCGTCTCCGCTGCTCCTGCACGACAACGCACGACCTCATACTGCACAGCAGACGGCCTCCAAGTTGTAAGAACTGGGGTTGGAAATTCTCCGTCATCCGCCCTACTCACCAGACCTTGCGCCTACAGACTACTACTTTTTCCAGAATTTGGATAACTCCTTGGTGGGAAAAAATTAAATACCCGAGAGCCGTCCAGCTGATTTCTTTAAGAAGGGCATCAATAAACTGCCACTGCGTTGGCAAAGATGCATTGATTGCATGGGTGATTACTTCGATTAATACAAATAAAAATTCATGAAAAAATATCGTTTAAATTTTTTCATACAAAACGGCAATTTCATAGGTAAAGACCTAATAATAATTCTTATTTGTTAAAATAAATATTGACAATATTTTTTGTATATTTGAGGGTGTACTTGGAGTAGGAACATGAAACTGATGTGAGAATAAAAAGAAATGTTATTTAAGTAATTTTAATATACTTATTATTAGTAATTTTATAATGATTATCAGAAAAAATAAGTTCCACTTCAATCGTGCCTATAAGTTATAAGCATTATTTAATAAGCGCTATTTAATGTGGAGAAGCAGCTTTGGAGTAAGATTATATTAATGAGAAAAGACATATTTTTACGGTGTTTTTACAGACACGGGTAATGCTGATTTATCCAATACATAATAACTAGTGGGCGCCCAGTGGCCGACATTCGACCATAGTTTATTGATTTTTTAAAGTTTGAACTTTATTAGGGTTATTTTTCAAAGGGTATTATAACCTCTCTAATGAAAGGCTTTCATCATGCCTACTCAGTTATTTGCAACTTTTTTTTTTTTTAATTATATAAACATAATAAAAAAATCGATGTCTAAATGAAAATGAAAATTAATTATAAATTTGAAACAAAAAACAGGCGGTTACATAATGTGGTAAGGCTCACAAATTCTAAGTAAACATAACTTTACGGAAATAAAGAAATTTATCGCAACTCATGACACAATTTTCAATTAATTTTACACGACACTATAGGTGCGTGGTATTTCTGGGTGATATTGAATTAAATATAGTCTGTACAATATGAGGAATAGTGATATGCCCAGTATCATCATTTGGTAAAGTAATGGATACACAATAGAATCAAATGATGAATCCAAAACAAAGATGTTTTTAATACTACCATTAACTTTTGAAAATGAATTCATTTTGTACATAATTCATCATCAACTATACTAAATATAATTACTACATCAAGTTGAACTGCATCATTGTAACAGCGGAGATCTAAGCCATGGATTACTTTCATGACTAAACAAATTTTCTTATTTTGATTTTACAAAGTATTTTTCGCTAATTTTTTTATTGAATCATCATTTGAAGTGAGTTCACCATAAAGAAATACTAAACATTAAAATATTGGCATTGACTTTGGAAATATTGCTTTACTGTTATGACAACATGAAGCAAAATGACATGAAGTGAAAGCAGTCCTGTCACCTAAAAATTTTGACATTCAATTTAACCAAAGAGAATAATAATTATTTCAGTGATTCCATAAATTTACTAAAGATAAATTATTTATCAATTAATTTTTAATGTATATTATGAATTTACACATTATCTATACATATAATAAAAATGAAGTGTCTGTATGTAATATCAAAATAACATTTTTTTACTGATTTTGTGTGAAAGTATACACGCACTGATAACAAAAATGCAATTTTTAAAATTTTTGTCGGTCTGTCTGTTTGTTCCGGGTAATCTCCGAAACGGCTGGACCGATTTTGACGGTAATTTCACTGGCAGATAGAAAAAATTACAGCGGAGTGTACTTAGACTACTATAATTAGACTATCTGTTAACCGCGGCTTTTTCCGCAATACTATCTTCAAAACGTTCTGACCGATTTCCATGGGACTTTCACTGACAGATAGCTGACCTTATAAAAAGTAATTTAAGCAATTTTAATTTATACTAGCTACTAACCGTGGCTTCGCCCGTAACGCTATCTCCAAAACGGTTTGACCGATCTTCACGAGACTTTCACTGGCAGATAGCTGATCTTATAAAAAGTTATTTAGGCAATTTTAATTTATACTAGCTGTTAGCTGTGGCTTCGCCCGCAATACTATCTCCAAAACGGTTCGACCATTTTTTACGGGGCTTTCACCGGCAGATAGCGGACATTATAAAACATAATTTAGTCTATTTTAATTTAGACTAGCTGTTAACCGTGTCTACGTCCGCTGTGCTATGTACAAAACGGTTACATCGATTTTCACGGGACTTTCACTGGTAGATAGCGAACCTAATAAAAAGTAATTGAGGTTATTTTATTTAAGACTAGCTGTTACCAGCGACTTTGTCTGCATGAAATTTAGCAAGATTTCAACTCATTCTTTATTTTTAATAAGAGAAATAATTATCAGCTTATTGTTTACAATTCGACATTATAATTATTAATAACACATAATCTTAATTATAATAATGGCAATGTATATTAAATGTAATGTAAATGTAAATCTTAATAATAATATTTTAAATTATTGTTTCATTAGTTCCTTATACAGTGTAAGTGAGCACTGAGGTAGTTATATGGTGGGTTAAGGTTCCAAATGTGTTGCTGATGACAAGCCTCATTTGGCACGCTCTTTGTATTTATATATCTAATGTACACGTTACATGTTACATTTAGTAGCGTGCGCGTCGTACTTACAATTGTCTTTAAAGAGCGTTTCTGTAATTGTACAGTCTCACAATTCTATAATTCTTTAATACGATTTAAAAAAAAACACGTGCGGAGCTGCGGGTACAGCTAGTAGTATTATAAAATGAACCTAGAATTTGACCAGTTGATTTCAAATAGCATGTAAGGCATGTAACGTCAGTCATGTTAAAAATATTGCAAAGGTAACTGGAACGTAAGAAGGATGAAGGATGTCAGAAATGTCTTTTTATTTTACATGTGTGTATATGTTGTGTAAAATTCAAACAGTAGTGTGAGTAATGTATATTTTAATTAATTTAATATGCTTGTAATGCATTTAATATAAAAAATATCTTTCTGCCCTTCTCTGCCATATAAACTTTAACTATGCTAAATATCAAGTTCATCCTTTCGCGCAATTCGCTTAAACAGGGGTACAAAGTTTTGACTTCACGTATTAATATATAAGATACTAGCTGACCCGTGCCCACTTCGTTGGGCGGTAATAGGCATTATCAAGCCACAACTTTTCTCTAGAACTCAATCATATATATCTCATAATTAAGGCAGCGTTCGTAAGAAACGTTTTCGTTCGACTATTTTTCTCCGACTCCCCAGATATTACCCCCTACAACCTCACAAACTTTACCTCTTTATAATATTATTATAGGTAATATAATTAGTTAATAGCTTCTGCCCGCGACTTCACACGCGTGGAATAGTTATTTTGGGCTAAGACGCAGCGGAAGCTCTCTAAAGGAAAAAATACCCCGATTTTAAAACACTTTTCATTGTTGCTCCGCTCCTATTGGCCTTAGCGTGATAATATATAGCCTATAACCATTCTCGATGAATGAGCTATATAACACTGAAAGAATTATTCAAATCGGACCAGTAGTTCCTGAAATTACCCCTTACAACGCCACAACGTCACAAACTCACAAACTTTACCTCTTTATAATATTATTAGTATAGATATAGATAAATAGATTTTTTTAATTATAATTTCAAAATATTCAAATACACTAATGGCACCAAAGGACTACTAGTATGATGCATCAGAAAAAGTTGTTTTGTCTATATAGTCTAGTCAACAAGTTCAAAAACGTGATAAATAGAGATAAAAGTCCTAAAAATATGAGCGATAGCTCATTCGATTCGGAATCACCTCTAGAAAAATGTTTTTGAAGGATTTTGGGGCAGGTTAAAAATTGCAATTGTTATTAACAAAATAAGATGAAAAAAAAATGATATTTAGTTTTTCGTTAATAACTCTAAAAATATTAACATTTAAGCAATTTTGAAAAAGTTCGTTAAAGAGGAGGAAATTTCCGATAAAAATGTCTCGACTCCCGAAACTTTATCTCCATTACTTATAATTTTAATTTGACGTTGAAAATAGGGCTCCGCGCTGCTGTTACGGCATGCGCGCGCTGCCGTTAAAGAGAGTTTATCAAAAGAAATATTTTTTTATAACATAAAATGTCATTTTAAAAATTTGAAAAAATTCTAGTAGCTTATGAACACTTGAATGAATCGAGCCCCGTAGAAAAAAAAGTTTTATCACCATTTCTCAAAAAGTTATTCAATTGTTAATTAACAAATTTTTTCCCAATCTCCGTTGGTTATGCCAATAAAATAATGGGATAAAAGGTATAAATAATTGGCCTATAAATTTTAAACTTCGTGGAGCCCTTGCGGTATATATACTTCGTAAGATCCTGCGATAAAAGTTCATAAAAATTTATTAATTATGATTTTTTATAACTATTGCAAAATGAAATATCTAAAAATTGTTGATAATTTTTTTTTTTTCAATTAATCTTTAGCTATGCCTGTTTTCACATTAAACAATGGCAGTGATTAACATAGGTGATGAATTTTTTACGTAATTTGTTTATAAAATTGTTTTAAACAAATAGAGAAATTCAATATTTTTGAAAATTTTTTTTGCTATTTTTTTGGTTAGAGAAAATTATGATTAAAAAAATTTTTTTTTTCTTAATTTTAATTTTTAATTGTTTAAAATCGATTTTTTTTATATTTCGATCGTTTAAATAATTACTTAAGAAATAATTTTGCTTTTAAAAATCATAATTTACACTTTTGAATTGTTTGGCAAATAATTTTTTTTTATTCATTATTTAATTGTTCATTAGTTTAAAATTTTTTTATAAACAAATATTGACCAACGTTATATTTTTTTTCTGAAGCAGAATAAAATTATAAAAACAGCCATATCTTTAAAAGTGCCAAAAAAAATTATTTTTTTATTTATTTATATAATAAATTTATATATTTATAATTTATATATTAAAAATCATAATTTTCTCTTAAAATCATAATCATAATTTGCAATGTTTTACCTGCCCCAAAATCCTTCAAAAACATTTTTCTAGAGGTGATTCCGAATCGAATGAGCTATCGCTCATATTTTTAGGACTTTTATCTCTATTTATCACGTTTTTGAACTTCTTGACTAGACTAATACCACCATTGCACAGTGTAATAAAAGCAGAGTTGGCGCACGTATGGTCTATGTATCTATTTGATGAGTCTAGTATAAAGACTTGGCAAAAACACCGACACTATAACTTTGTTTAGTTTTCGAAATATTAACAAAATCGAGAAAAGTCCATAGAAACCAATAAAATATGTTATCTCCTTTCTTTCTATTTTTTATTACAAAATGTTACATGGTCTCATAGAGGATCACCAAAAGAACCGATAAATACGTGAATAATTGATTAATAAAGCTCTTACAAGGAGCAAAACATTCTTTTCCATGATTTCGTAATTATTATTTTTCTGGCGAACTATTACATGGTCGCATTTTCTTTAACTGCATTTATGTTTAATAACGAATACGTATATTCATACAAAAAATCAGACGCTACAGACGTTGGGTACCAGAGTTATAATTTTTTTTAATCCAATTTAGGGTTGTCAACAATGGAAGTTATTGTAACATACAATACGTCGTATAAAAAGATTGTCATCTTGACATAGCAGGCGTTTAATATTGAGAATGCAATTTGAATTTTAACATTATCTAGGAAATAAATACACATTCCAAAAAGAGAGTTCCGCAGTAGGACAAGCTTTGTGTCGTCATAACACAGTCCAGATAGCTTTTCTCTTTGATGATGGTCATTGTGTGGTATTAGGTAGGCCTCTCGTACGAAGCATATGCTTAAACCGGTTACTAACCAACTAAAACCCTGAAATTCAACAGAGGGTGGTATTGTAAAACGCAAAAAAAAAATTCAAACTGAAATCAGAAAAAAAATTGGTATTTTTGTTGGTGTCCTATGACAAAATCCAGGAATAACAAATTACGGCAATACTACCCAAAGTGCATTGTCAGATTCAAACCGCGACATCTCTGCGGATATTTTGGGGATCCAGGAATGGCTGGTAGAGAAACTACACACCGTTCTTGTGGCATTATGAAGTGGATTGTAAATTGATTCTAAAAAAAATAAAGGTTTTTGTTACAATATTACTGCTAGGTACGTACAAAATTATAATTGGTACTACATGTCAGTCACAATAACAGAAAAGACTAATGCAAGATGCAACTGTAATCGAATCTCTTTTGTTGCCAATTGGTATGCTGTTCATACAAGCTGGTGAGTCAGGAAACAAGTTTTGGCGCTATAATCGAGAGCATCCTACAGGAAAATTAAAGCATAAAACTACAGTGCTTCACTTGTTTCACAGAGTGTTAGTATCTGCAGATCCACTTATATTTGACTATGTGTACTGGCAGCCGACAAAAGAAAACCAAACGGTCTGTTCTTCCCGAAGAAATCCTATCACTTTAACGACTTTAACTTTAACTTTTGTCCCACGTTTTAGACTTAGTAAAACTAGTAACAGTTTTTTGGGAAATAGTGTTAGATTTTACAACAAAGTCCCAAAGGATATTACCGATTTGCCGGATTGTGAATTTAAGCGCCATGTCAAGCGGGTCTTGGTGTCAAAAGGCTATTATAGAGTGGATCAATATGTGAACGATGGTGATGTCTGGAATTGACTCATCTCTGTGCATCCATTAAAAGCGTTTGTGAAATTTACTATTATATAGAATATATTATTATTCTAAATATTATATATATTTGTTAAAAAGATAAACCAGATCGAGTTTCTTGCCGGTTCTTCTCGATGACTGGGTTGTTTTCCGAACCGGTGGTAGTTTTGACGTTCATAAGTGCCTTCTTAGGGCCTAAATTGAATAAAGTGTTTTGAATTTGAATTTGAATTTGAAAACCCTCAACGAAAAATTTCGTAACCTACATTTTTAGTTTATACCTTTCCATGACAAGTTTCAGAAAAATACTTTTAAAATTATTCACACACAAAAATGTGAAATAAAACTTGATATTTTTTATACTCACATTAGAAGGAACATAATAAGATTTTATCTTTATATATAAAAATCAATCTTTATATGTTTGTCCCCTATGCATGTCGAAACTACTGAACAGATTGTGATAATAATTTAGGGGTGTATTCTGCGGACGCTCGAGAGTGTTCCTGGCTCAAAAAATCTATATATATAAATGTTTTTTTTTTAAATATATGAATGAAATTGTTTGCCTTCAAGAAAAAGAGGGCTTTTTCTTCTTATTGAAACTTTTTGATATAGTTTTGACACATTTGACATATTTCAATAAAACATCAGTTATCACAATTAATCAACTCCATTTATATCAATGTCATTGTTTAGGAATTTATGTAGTCCTGGCATGGATACGAGGGCATAGTGTGATCCAGAGTATGAAGCTATTGATCTTATCTCTAAAGAAGCTATCCAGACTGGATATTTTGATCACTATAAAACCCATGTTCAGGATTTATCCTCCCCAAACAAGACTGCCAACCCAATTACTGGCAAATCATATGCTTCCATTCCGAACAACATTTCTGGTAAGCCATGGCCATATAAGTTTTGTGATTGTTGCAAGTTTGCCGCATCTACTATCTGTATATATGTGCTCTCCAGTCTATCTTGCCAAGCTCAGAATCAGGGACAATTCAATATGTGAATGTGGGTTGGATGAAGACACTCTACAACACATTTTTTTAATTGCCCCGATTTAGTATTGTATTGTATGATATTTTACCTAACAATATGCTACATCCGTCTGAATTTAATAAAGGCACAAACACATACAGTATTTTCTCGTTTTGTCAATACTACAATTTTATGTGTTTTAGCAAAAAAACTAAATTTTTACCTGTTCCAAAGCTCTGCTCAGACGACCTGGTTGCAGCGTACATTAATCTTGACGGGTGGCAGGGCCCGAAACTACTTGTGTGTTCAGCCTACCTACCTGGAGAGAAGATCAACCCAACAGAAGAACTTGTGCGAGTTGTGGACTATGAAACACAAAGCCGAGCTATTGGTGGGCTGTGATGCCAACGCAGACCATACAGGTTGGGGGAGTAGCAACATCAATGACAGAGGTGAGTTACTTTATGACTTTATCATTTCTCACACTCTAGTAATTTTAAACAAAGGGTGTAAACCAACCTTTATAACACGCGCTAGACAAGAGGTTCTGGACATCTCATTCGCCACCAAAACTTTAGCTAGGAACATAACTGACTGGCATGTAAGTGACGAAAACTCTATGTCTGATCATAGACATATAAAATTTGAACTATTACACTCGCTACAAAGTGAGGACTTTATATATAGGGACCCTAGGAATACTCGTTGGGCATCTTTTAGAGATAACCTAAGATATAACCTGGAAACAGTCCCTAACTCTATCACGACAATTGAGAGTCTAGAAGTGGCAACAACTGCTCTTACAACGGCGACTGTGGACGCCTTTGAGCGAAGTTGCCCTGTACGGCAAAAGACCTCAACAAGACAAGTACCTTGGTGGAACACAAAACTCATGAAACTGAGGGAAAAAACTAAAGACCTTTTTAATAGAGCCCAAAAAAACTAAGAATGGGAAGCGTACCAAATGGCTCTAATCAACTATAACAAAGAAATTTGGAAAGCCAAGCAGGCATCTTGGAGGAAATTCTGTGAGGAAATCAATGATATGCCTCGCGGAGCAAGAATTCACAAGGACAAACCTAATCAAATAGTGCTCCTCAAAAAACCAGATGGTACTTTTACTGCTAATGTAAAGCAGACTATGGAGCTTCTTACCTCAGTACATTTTCCAGGCTCTGAGAGTCTTATGTCACAAAGCGCATTAATGCCTGCCAAGTTAAACCTCAGTCTGAGGACTGGCGTAGAGCGACAACAATCATAAGACCACAGAACGTGAAATGGGCTATAAAAACTTTTAAACCATATAAAACAAGCGGTGAGGATGGAATACAACCTGTGCTATTACAGCAAGGAATGGACGTTCTAACACAGACTCGATTTATACCTGAAATGTGGACAAAAGTACGACACCTAAGGCTAGCAAGAAAGACTATGCTTTACTAAAGTCTTTCAGACCCATAAGGCTTACATCATTTCTTCTCAAAACATTGGTGACACACCAGTTTTAGGTATGATATCAGATATAAAATTACCTGAAACTAATTTTACAAAATTCTACACAGTAGAAATACCCCCACGGGACTCCTGGAGTAACAGTGAAATAATGTGTCAATCGGGTAGTCTATTGTGGTACACTGATGGGTCCAAAATGGGACCTAACGTAGGCTGTGGTACTTATGGAGAGCGACCCAAATTTAGGCATCACACTAATCTTGGTAGCTTCGCCTCCATTTTTCAAGCAGAAGTGTACGCTATATTAGAGTGTGCCTATATTAATCTGCAAAAAAGACTCCTTTATTTTTAAATTTTATCTTTAGCCTCTGTGGAAAATTCCACAATTCGGCCAGTGTCAAGTACATTAAGAACAACTCAAACGATAATACGACAACAAAAGATTTGAAGTTGATTTTAACCACCACCATTTATGACTAATATAGAACCAAAGAACAATAACCATTGGGATTAGTAAGTTCCTAAACAACTAAGTTAGTAAATAAACATCATATACGTATCCATATATATCTAGTACAGGTAAGTAAAATGCAACAATTAACAACAACAACAACAATTAGTATATTTACATATTAATATATTTACACATAAAGGTAATAAAAGGAGTGAAGGAAAGGGAGAGAAGGAATTGCATATGGGTGGAACGGGATATCTCCTGGGGGAGTATATTGTATAGCGACACGCGCCGATATGGACAATTAAAGAATATATGGTCCAGATTTCCTTCATGTAAACCACATTCACACAGCAAGTGATCCCGAACTCTAATTTTTGCCAGATGGACAGGCCTGCAGGCATGGTTCAAACGGATATGGCAGATGACCGATATCGTTCGCTTGTCTACGTTCCGAAACAAGGAAAACCAGGATTTAGCAGGGATGGTTGGCTGTATATTGCCATAGAATTTCGCCTTAACCTTGCGTAATGTCTGCCACTGAATATTCCATGCTTTAAACATCTGGTGTTTCATGCTTGAACATAGATCCCCAGGAATAATCTGAAAATGTTCTAAGGAGCCTATGTTTCAAGCTTGTTTAGCACAGGAATCTGCGGTTTCATTGCCTGGAATGCCTGAGTGACTCGGAATCCAAGCCAAGACTTTTTCTAAGTTTTGCCGTTGACAGATATAGAGGGCTTCTTTGATTTTGTATAGTTATTGGGGATCTGTATTTAGATTTGAAAGGTTTAGCCAGTATGGTTTGCAAGCAGCTTTTTGAATCAGTTAAAATAATAGACTTTTTGATATTATGGGATAATACAAATTTTATAGACTCTAAAATTGCGATTGGCACACCAGTAAACACTATTGAAACTGGAGGGCATTTGAAACTTAAAATAATTTTGAAAAAGGGTATCCACACGGCTGCTCCCACGTTTTTATTTTGGGCCAGATTGGATGCGTCGGAGTAGATAGCTAGCCAGTACGGGAATTGAGAAGCAAGTTTCTCTTTTAAAATTCTATCAGCATTTACTATTTCATTCTGAATGCCCAGATCTAGGAGTATATTGCGTTGATGTGACAACGCTTCATAAGGAAGGGAGAAAATAAGTTTACATGGAAACTGCAGAATAGGAATAGTTAAACGCAAAATTTTGATATAACTGCGGAGAAGACAAGATAAATCGAATAAAGAGTTGTAACCCTCGTTTTCAAATATACACGCTAGGTGTCTTAGCTTCTGTAGAAGAGGATGTTGGGAATTATGAAAGAGTTTAAGGAGGAACTTGTCGGAAAGAAATTGCCTGCGCAGATAAAGAGGGGGATCCACGCATTCCACTTGTAGAGCATTGATGGGCGAGGATTTCATGGCCCAGTTAATCACACAATTTATATCCACTCAGACAGTCAAGCCGCCTTATTGGCCCTTGCGCCAAGACTCAGTTAAGAAACTTGTGTGAAATTGTGTGGGCGTATTAAACAGTCAGCCAAAATAACAGACTAATTCTGCGATGGATTCCGGGGCATGCAGGCATTCCTGGCAACAAAGCTGCTGATGAGCTTGCAAGGGCAAGTGCTATGGGAATACATATTGGTCCTGAACCATTCTGTGGAATACCCAAAAGCCTAGCTCTTTTGACCCTTAGAAACTATTACAATCAAGAAACCAAAAGATTCTGGCGTAACTTGCCAGGACAAAACCATTCCAAAGAACTTATCAGGGTATTTAACCAGCGAAATGCTGGCAAGGCCCTGTCACTCGGTAGGAATCAATTACGGGTTTTAGTGAAAGCACTCACTGGACACTGTTGTCTTAAAAAGCACTTGTACAACATCAGTGTCCAGAGCACAAAAGAGTGTAGATTTTGTGATAGTGCGGATGAGACCCCCAAACACCTCTTCTGTGAGTGTGATCCACTGAAGCCTACACGAAATCGGATTCTAGGAAAGTATGTATTGCCTCCGGATGAGGTACAGATGCTCTCAACCAAAAAGTCCTGCAGTTCTTAAATGCTATAGGACTAGGCGGGTAGCTTTAGTAATACCCCCCGTAATACGGGGGATCACAATAGATCAGTACTGGTCGCAGTAATACATGACTAAGACCAGCATAGCCCCTTTTTCCAGAATAAAAAATATATATATATTATTCAGATGGCCAACCTCTGAATCTATCCGTTTCACTTTAAATATAAGTGAAGTATCATCTGCAAAAAGCGCCATGTCTGCACAGTTATTAGCCATTAGCGGCAGATCATTCATATATATTAAAAACAAAAACCGCCCTAAAATAGAACCCTGAGGGACACCAATTCGCGCAAAAGATCTCACAGATGCTACCCCATGTATGCTAACTTTCTGACAACGATCATGTAAATACTCTTATTTACTACCTAGTCTCTACTAGAAGGTCGAGAGAAGATTCACAAACACCATAGTGTTTTAATTTAAGGATAAGCATACTATGGTCAAAGCTATCAAAGGCCTTAGACAGATCATAGAACACACCAATTGCATCCTGCGAATCCTCCCAGGCTCCCAATATATGGTTTATGAGCATTGCACTAGCATCAGTAGATTTCAATTTTGTGAAACCAAACTGTCGACCATCCAGAAAATTTTGCACTCTAAAATATTCTACCAGTTGTTTGAGCATAATCTTTTTAAAAATTTTACTAATCGAAAGTACAGTAGAAACTCGGTTAACCGGACTAATTGTTGTCGTTAGGCATTCGGATAATCGAAAGTCCGGATAATCGCATGTATGACAGACCTTGAGTTTTTGGCGGGATTTTGGTCTGTCATGTAGTGGATTTTTGTATTTTATTCATAATCTTGTGTTATTTGACTCTATATTTGTAAAATTGGGGGTTTTTTAAGTAATACAGTTCGGTTACTGTGCATAAGTGAAGTGAATAGAAAATAATACCACAGACAATGAATTCTGAGATGCCACAAAAACCCCTTGAAAAGTTCTAAAAAGAGAGCCACCATCTTGTTGGAAAATTGTAATAATCACACGACACTTATTGTGTAAAATATGTTGTACTGTCCATTGAAACAAAACATTGACACTGGCAAATGCTACTGCGGAGGCAAAACAAGAAAAAGAAGAAGACAAACCTTCTTTGGTTTTGTGCATATGTAGTACATAATATGTACATAATTTTATGCGTTTATTTAATATTTAATACGTATACATATCAATAAAAATCAATGTTTATTAAGAAATTATAAAGAGATACATTTCCAACATAGGATGTATGCACTTATTTATGCAAGTACATACAAATTTTCTTAGATTACATCATGTAATACTAAAATGTTGCAGCCTTAATCATGATATAAAATATTTTGGTACGTATATGGGAATAATTTGTTTACAGTATGTATTTGGTAATTTGCACAATACATAGGTCACGGTTGGTAGTCCGGATAATCGCGAATCCGTATAACTGAGGGCCGGATAATCGAGTTTCTACTGTAGTACAGAAATAGGTCTATAATTTCCAATATTACTTCTACAGCCTAATTTAAACAAAGGAACCACTTTGCTTACTTTCATTAAATTAGGGAAGGTTCCTTTTGCTATACACTGATTAAATATATTAGCCAAATGTGGTGAAATAGTGACAATTAAGGACTGTATTACTATTACTGACATTCCCCATATGTCTTCGGTGTTTTTAAATTTAATTGTTTGAAAGCCCTTATTATTTCACCTGCACTAATAGATGGGAACTTAAATGTTGAATCTGTACGTGCCCTTATATTTTTTAAAAGAGTGGCAGCACTTTCGGCTGATGATGTTATATGCTTTGATATTTGTGAAAGTATATTAGTGAAGTAATCTTGGAAAACAGTTGCTACCTCTGAACTGTTTGAAATACGTACTCCATCGATACTAAGATTAAATGAGTTATCATTTATTTTATTTTTTCTTAATTCTTTATTATATATTATATTCCAGACAGTTTTCATCTTATTACTAGACTTGAGAATTTAGTTCCTAACTAGCTGACCCGTGCAACTTCGTCTGCACCAAATCGGTTATTACCGGTTTCAATTGTATTTTTAAACGCAAATAATCTTAAAAATCCTAAAAGCCGATTGCAGCGACATCCAGCACTTCCAATTGTGAATCCAAACTATCCAGGGACTCACTCAAACATATACCCAGTTGGTATGTGAGAAATCTTTTAAAATAAGCCTAGAATCTGTTCGCAGCATTACCTAAAGTAGTGTCATCAAAGTGAAGATCAAAACTAACTTTTGCCGATAAATGTCTTCCCAGTACCCCTTGTAACTTCAACACGTAACGTACTGTATAAATTGAACTTTATCTACATTAAATTTCCATTTTGTTTTAGTTGTTTGTCTGCATTCAATTTTAATTTTGTCACATTTATGTTACTTCTGACATATAAACCACCTTTTTTACTGAGAAACTGAACTTGGGATAACATACCTTTCTAACAGTGAAAGAATTTTTGAAATCGGATCAGTAATAGGTACCAAGCATTCCTCGAAAACAAAACTTTACCTCTCATTATAATATTAGTATAAATACAACATAGTATGGTAACTGCAAACACCTAAACTTATTTATTTTAATCGTAAATTCACAAACCTAAAACCCAACTACTTCAAGACTCAACAATATTTAGAAAACTAATTTTATCAAATATCGAAACAACACACGTACTGATAGAACTCTAATTGAGATTCATTTTCTACAATGCAATGTAACTATTATCTAGGTTTATGTTTTAGGAAAAAATCTTGTCACCTTTGTTTTGCAAACATTTTTCATACAATAAAATAAGTGTAACAATAGTGACAGTTTCGTTTACACATATTTGTTTCGTATGTGGTTGATAATTACGCATAGAAATGTCATATAGCCGTAACTCAGTTGTAACGCGCTGGACATTATATGGTTCGACGGAGCCGACGGTTCGGAACCCAGCAGTCTTTTTTTTTGGTATTTTTTTTAAAGTAGCTTTGGGAAATATAGCTTAAATTTTTAGCTAATCTGTCTGCTATATATATCACAAAGAAAATTTACCAAAATCCGTTAAGAATTTCATTAACTACAAATTTTTGACTTTCGTCCGTTATCCTGGAGAATTCCTTGTGTTTTATGAGACAAAAAGTATCCTAGATGTAACATTGTAATATTAGTTATCACTGTGCCAAATTTCGACAAAATTGGTTCAGTACTTTCAGAGTGATACGTGTTCAAAGGGACAGACAAACAGGCAGATCCTGGAGAATCCCTTGCGTTTTATGAGATAAAAAGTATCCTAGATGTAATCTCGTAATATTAGTTATCACTGTGCCAAGTTTCGTCAAAATCGGTTCAGTACTTTCAGCGTGATGCGTGTTCACAGGGACAGAAAGACAGACAGACAGACAGACAGACAGACAAAAATTGTAAAAAGATTATTTTTGGCTTCTATATCGAAAACAAAGACTGCCCCGATCAAAATTTTCAAAAAATATTTAATGTACAGATTTGACCTTGCTACAGTTTTATTATAGTATAGAAATAGAAAATGATGCTTTGGCAGCAACACAAACATGTTTAAAAAGTTTAGTATAATTTCTAACATACGCATGAAATGATTCACTATTTGTTAGTGATCTCTTATAATATAGCTCGTACAATCGATCTCTACTTATTTTAATGCCTGTAATTGCCCATTCATTAGTTTTTCTCCTATAGCCTTAAATGGTGTATCCTTACCAGCCTGCTCTAATTTTCGGTATCTCAGTTCATTGATACAAAGTGATGGTGGCATTGATAAGGACGTGAGGAATAGAATAAATGCAGGGTGGATGAAATCGCGAAATGTGTCTGGGGTAGCTTGTGACCCACGAATGCCTTTGAAACTCAAGGGGAAGGTTTATAAAACTATGATAAGACCAGTCATGCTGTATGCATCTGAGTGCTGGGCTACGAAAGAGAGAACGGATGACAGAAAATTACATGTGGCAGAGATGCGAATGTTAAGGTGGATGTGTGGTGTGACTAGAATGGATAAAATTAAGAATGAGTATATCAGAGCAAGTTTGAAAATAGCACCAGTGACAGATAAGTTGAGGAGTAATAGTTAGCATGGTATGGGCATGTCATGAGGAGAGATGAAAACCATGTAACTAGAAAAGTGTTGAGTATGTTTGTGGACGGATATACAAGTAGAGGAAGACCGAAAAAGGTATGGATGGACTGTGTGAAAAATGATATGTGCGTGAAAGGTGTGAATACTGAGATGACATTTGACAGGAGAGAGTGAAAAAAGAAAACATGTTGTGCCGACCCTACTTAGGTGGGATAAGGGTAATGTCCATTCACTAAAACTTTTTTTTTTCCTTATACTAATAACCTTTCTTGGGCGACGTTTAGTAAATTCAGTGCTTATGATATTAAATAAGCTGTCATAATCACTATCTGGATTTTGATTGATAAAAGTCTTGAAAGATAAATTTTGTGCAATATTATGATTTCAAAGACCTAATCTATTTTTGGATATAAGCCTAGTTGTTTTCTTAATCGCTGCTGGGTTATCCCAATTTACTTTAATAAGAATTCCTTTGTGATCAGACCGTATCCCCGTAATAATACTACCAATGGTCTTGAAATCAGTAAAGATATTATCAATACAAGACACAGTCTGAGACGTACAACGAGTTGGCTCATTAAAAAGAGGATCCAGGTTAAATAACCTAAATAACAATGTAAACATAGTGACCTCTGGTGACATACTTAAAATATCTATATTAAAGTTATCACAGACTAAAACTTGCTTATTACTATTAAATATGTTTATTAGAATTTCCTCCACTTTTTGTAAGAATTGATGAATACTTGGTGATGGAGGTCTATAAACACAGAGAATAATTAATGTATCCGTCTCTGCACAAGTCACTTCACAAAGACAATCTATTGAGAGACTACATATATTATTTCTCTCTTTATATTTTAAATAATTTTTGTATAATATAATACAACCACCACCGACAGTGATTGTTCTATTAAATACACTGCCAACTGAAAAATGGGATACATTAAATAGCATCCTATTAGGTTTAAGCCATGTTTCTGTAAAACATAATATATCTAGTCTCTCTCTATTTAATAGTAATTCTATGTGTAATATTTTGCCGGAGAAGCGATTAATATTTTGGTGGTACAATGTGATATTACACTGCTCCTTTGTCTTATCAACTAGTTTAAATATTTAATCTGTGATTAAGCAAAGCATTGTTTTCATATTAAATAAATTACCAATAAGCATTACTTACTTTTGAAAGTTACATGATCAAGCAAACTGGTTGCTGACATGTTTATTCGAGTTTTATGGACTCTATTGGGAATATTATAATCCCTGTGTGTGTGTGTGTCTCGCCTCCTTTCAATTGTGTGACTGGATGGAGGTACATATGCTCCCAGTGCAAACTTTCTCTGTGCTTGTACATTCCTGTTTACGAATAAAACTCACATGTAATATCTAATTACTCAGGAAAATAGAAAATGCAAAGTTTGCCATCAAGAAGAATATGTGGCTTGGCATTAGAAATTCGCATCACGAATTTGGGGTTGTTAAGGGTTGTTTTTTATAGGGGTTGGTTACCCCTTTCAAAATACATCCCCCTCGCCCGCGTAGACGCGTAGTTTTTTTTTATATGTGTTTGAAGTTACGTGTAACGGAACGTGATTTTTCCTTCACATGCACATTTTTAAGGTTTATAATACTATACTTTTGTTGTTTTATACATATTTATTGTTGTTTTGTAATTGCTCACTATTATTTCCGAAAAAAAAAAAAACAAGAAATCAAATATAACGTATATGTATGACGTAAAACGGAACGTTTTCCAGATCTTGTATTTTTCGTTTTATTTCTACTATGTTTAATCCAAGACTCAACCGTCTCAATCCTAGAAAAAAGTATAATTTAAGTTATTTGTATGATCATAAAGCCTCTCCACACATAACACATGCGAGCGAGCGAACTGGTCCACGCAAATCCGACTTAGTCACGTTAGGTTAATAGAGGAATAGGTTAGTTCTCTATGTAGGTTAGAATTGCGAACACATATCAAATTCCTTGTTGTTTTATGTTAAATATTTTTTAACCCCTATGAGCTTAAATGTGAAATATTTGAGTGAAAAATGAGGACAGAAGTTTATTGTAAATAATATTATTTTGTTCTCAATATTTATGCTGTTCCATCAATAATTTATTCCTTAATGCCTAAATATACATAGTTTCATAAAAGTTATTATTCTTTTAGTTGAAAAGTCAACCTTTTTTTATGCAAAATTACTATAATTTTTAGAACTGTTACAGTACAGTTACAGTTTTAAATACTTAAATTTTTTTACAGCAATAATTTTTTGCTCTACTTATATATAGACATAGTATTGTACAAACAGTTGAATTTAATTAAAAAAATCAACATGTTGTTAATATACAAAATTGTCAATGATTGTTCGGAGGAGCCATAATCTCAAAACTTTGATCATGAATATCTCAGTAACTATAACTTTTCGCTCCCTTTTCCCTCCCCCCCCCCCCCCCTCAACCCTTATGTCAGGATGCGAGTTTTTAATGCAGCCCCGAATATGTTTATCACTTGTATGAAACTATGTATATCTAGGTATTAAGGAATAAATTATTGATGGAAAAGCATAAATCTTGAACAAGGAAAAAAAATATTTACAATAAACTTCTGTCCTCATTATTCACTCAAATATTTCACAATTAAGCTCATAGTGGTTAAAAAATTATTTAATACTAGCTGACCCGTGCAACTTCGTCTGCACCAAATCGGTTATTACCGGTTTCAATTGTATTTTTAAACGCAAACAATCTTAAAAAACCTAAAACCCTATTGCAGCGTTATCCAGCACTTCCAATCGTGAATCCAAACTATCCAGGGACTCACTCAAACATATACCCAGTTGGTATGTGAGAAATCTTTTAAAATAAGCCTAGAATCTGTTTGCAGCATTACCTAAAGTAGTGTCATCAAAGTGAAGATCAAAACTAACTTACATATATTGCCGATAAATGTCTTCCCAGTACCCCTTGTAACTTCATCACGTAACATACTGTAAAAGTTGAACTTTATCTACATTAAATTTCCATTTTGTTTTAGTTGTTTGTTTTATAAGAATTTGTAAAGTATACGTGAAATCTGCATTCATTTTTAATTTGGTCACATTTATTTTACTTTTGACATACAAACCACCTTTTTTGCTAAGATACTGAACTTGGGATAATATACCTTTCTAACAGTGAAAAAATTTTTGAAATCGGGCCAGTAGTAGGTACCAAGCATTCCTCGAAAACAAAACTTTACCACTCATTATAATATTAGTATAAATACAACATAGTAACTGCAAACAGTAGTCCGGTGAAGCTGTTAAGACCTTGCTAGGTCAATAGCGTGGTCAGTTCGAGAAAAAAAAAATAACTGCATACACCTCAACTGATTTATTTTAATCTTAGATTCACAAACCTGAACTCAACTACTTCAAGACTCAACAACATTTAGAAAACTAATTTTATCAAATATCGAAACAACACACGTACTGATAGAACTCTAGTTGAGATTCATCTTCTACAATGCAATGTAACTATTATCTAGGTTTATGTTTTAGGAAAAAATCTTGTCACCTTTGTTTAGCAAACATTTTTTATACAATAAAATAAATGTAACAACATATAAGTGACAGTTTCGTTTACACATATTTTTTTCATATCAGGTGGATAATTGCGCATAGAAATGTCATATAGCCGTAGCTCAGTTATAACGTACTGGACATTATATGGTCCGGTTCGAACGGTTCGACGGTTCGAATCCCGGCGTTCTTTTTTTTGGTATTTTTTTTAAAGTAGCTTAGGGAAATATAGCTTTTTTTTTTAGCTAATCTGTCTGCTATATATAGCACAATGAAAATTTACCAAAATCCGTCAAAAATTTCATTAACTACAAATTGTTGACTTTCGTCCGTTATCCTGGAGAATCCCTCGCGTTTTATGAGATAAAAAGTATTCTAGATGTAACCTTGTAATATTAGTTATCACTGTGCGAAATTTCGTCAAAATTGGTTCAGTACTTTCAGAGTGGCACATGTTCAAAGGGACAGACAAACAGGCAGATCCTGGAGAATCCCTTGCGTTTTATGAGATAAAAAGTATCCTAGATGTAATCTTGTAATATTAGTTATCACTGTGCCAAGTTTCGTCAAAATCGGTTCAGTACTTTCAGAGTGATGCGTGTTCACAGGGACAGACAGACAGACAGACAAAAATTGTAAAAAGATTATTTTTGGCTTCTATATCGATAACAAAGTCTACCCCGATAAAAATTTTCAAAAAATATTTAATGTACAGATTTGACCTTGCTACAGTTTTATTATAGTATAGATAACACAACAAGGAATTTGTTGCTTTCGCAATACTAACCTACATGGAGAACTAGGGGGGAGCGAAGCTTGGCTTCGCTCCAGCCCTATTCCTCTGTTAACCTAACGTCACCTAGTCGGATTTGCTTAGACCAGTTCGCTTGCTTGCTGCGCTTGCTCGCCTGTGTTATGTGTGGAGAGGCTTTATGGTCATACAAATAACTTATATTATATTTTTTTCTAGGATTGAGACAGTTGAGTTTTTGCTTAAACATAGTAGAAAAAATACAAGATATGGAAAACGTTCCATTTTACGGCATACAAATAATTTATATTTGATTTTTTGTTTTTTTTTTTTTTAAATAAGAGTGAACAATTATGAAACAACAACAAATATATAGAAATAACAAAATTATAGTATTATAAACCTTAAAAATGCGCATCTGAAGGAAAATTTACATTCCGTTACAAGTAACTTCAAACATATATAAAAAAAAACTACGCATCTCCGCGGGGTGAGGGGCGTGTCTTTTGAAAGGGGTAACCAACCCCTATAAAAAAACAACCCTTAACAACCCCAAATTCGTGATGCGAATTTCTAATGCCAAGCCTCATTTTGTAATGGAATGTGTCCAGAACAATTCTCAAAAAAGACAAATATTTAAGGATAATTATGATATAGGCATTTGTAATGATATATTGACATGCCCAACATCGGAAGAAGCCAAATTAATCTATAATATGGTGGACATCGGTATAAGGACAAGAAAGTAATTGTAAAACTGTGTTTTGTTAAATTTACTCTTTTCTTTTGTAAGATGTTTGTTTGCTTTATGAGTGATGGTGGCGTGTTCACTTCCAAAGATAAAATATTTGAAACAAAAGATACGACTGCTAACAAACACGAGAAAATTAAACTCCGGTATCTATAGAAATATGTATGAGACATAATAAATATATATATAACGACATAATAAATATATATATAAAGCCATAATATAGGGTAGGCACCGTATATATGAATCGCTATGCCAATTTATTTTCATACGACGCTCAGACAAGTGAACCCATAATGAATGTTATGCTATTCATATTTTCATAAAAACATAATACAATAGAATCAATAAAAAACCGCGTGCTATGGACGCGCTCAGCCGCCATTACATGGAACATTCAAAATTATACATTATATAGTCGCCTATATTAGACAAAACAGCCTCAAAAACAAGTGTAAAGCAATAAATTTTACCTCTTTCCTTTTGGCTTCATATTTTCTTCAGCATTTAGACACTCAGGAACAAAAACGCTGACTACCGACTCCCTGATCCACCCAACTATGCGCTTCAAAGATGCGCTTGCAAATAAATTAGGACCAAAGAGTACTATCCGTAAAAACGAAATAGAGACGTATCTTTCGGTGGCTGCCGGGCACTTTCTAAAGCGCTATCTGTATTTTAATCATGGAACTAATTTTGTGTGTAAATGCGTCGCCGGCCTAAAACACCTCAGAAGACAAGTTCGAAAATTGTTAATAGCATTTTGAACTTGCAAATTAGATATTAACATTTTGGCTACTAGCACTAGCGACGTCAATATCTTATTTTTACAACACAAAATGAAAATAAAGTTCAAAATACTATTAACAATATTTGAATTTCCTTCCTCTACAGCGGCAGTGAAAATTGTTTTCTTAAATTTAAGTTAATATCGTTCAATTTCGTTAGTAAAACCATGTAATGTTTATACAAACATTTATTTTACAAATTTGTGGGATATAAACTAATATAAAGTAATATATTTGATTAAGTTTAACATAATATTAAGTTACACTATTTTCACTAGTTAAAAACTAATGGAAAAAACGATAAACCAACAAATTACAAAAATTCACGAAAGCGACCACAAATTGACAAATAATGACAAAGTTGCCAGTTGCTGTTTTAGTAAATTGCGTATTTTGTTTATTTTAAGGAAAGAGCGAGACGCTTTTCATCGATTTTGTTTGTGATTTCAGTATTTTGTATGTCAGAGTTTAGAAAAGTTACAAAATAACATTAAATCAATAAACTAATATAAATTTTGAAATTTATAATCTATATAAAGTTAAATATTACTAACACTATCCTACAGTTTTATGCCTTTATTTCCATAAAATTTATAAACCGGCAACTTTGTTGATGTAAGAGATCACATTATTATATTAAAAAATTTAGGAGTACTTAGGCGTACTGATATATCCTTTTGTTTCATCAACTTTTTAATATTCTAGGGTTATAACAAAGCGACCTCTGAGGTTTTATCTGGGAGGTATATCGTGGATTGTGGAATTTAGTGCAGTAATATTATTCCAAGATTGTATGGCCTGATTTGGACCACAAACTATTAGTCGTACTGGAGATGTGTAACACTGCGCTGCGCCGGACAATTGCGCCTACTCAGTTCACTGTACTGGATGTGGTTAACTCACTGATGTGAAGTTGTGTGACAAATGAAGATGTGAAGACAAATGAGTTGGCGTACAGCGCAGGCCCGGGAAATTCGAATATCATTTTTTATAAACTGCAACTCTGTGAAATGTAAATGGAGTTATACCTAAGTAATGCTTACTTTCCAGATTTCTCTTTAATGACAGGGCATAAGATTTTATTTTGACAAATGACTGAGTTAACAGCTATGTGTAAAACAAATGACGTTTCCGTTCGAAAATCAAATCGAATAAACTATAGTCAGTGCATTCGCAATCTTCTCACTCACTGTTTGGCGAGCAGGGGAACCGTTCCAGGGTTACCCCTCTGACGGTGATTTCTCTCGCTCCCGTCTCAACGGGAGTGTCAGTTATTTAATTATCGCCCATCTTTCTAATGGGCGATGATGGCATCTACGGCGCCATTTGGTGGGGGATCTGGGTGACTTGGATGTCTGTTCAGCGTTTTTGCGTGGTTTTCTCTTGAGAGGCCTGGCCATCAACTTTATACAGCATTTGCAGGGCTCTCAAGCATCTTTCGACGGCTTCTAGTGTCTGCGGTAGATAATATCTTCAGGAAGGCATCTCGGATTATCTTCGGGCTGGTGTCCGCGGTCAGTTCTGGCAGCTGGGTCACCTCCGCCAATTCGTGAACTCCTCCGTTGCGTTTTGGCAATCTTTTTTTTTGTATTAGGTCTTCTCTGGCGGGAGTCGTTGGCGGGAACCATCAGGCTCCCCACCGCCGACGCCTCGACCATTGTAGGTGCTGTGCTCGCGTTCTCCTCTTGTCGCCCGGTATCACTCATCTGGGCGGCGGTTCTCGCTCGGCGATTACGCGCCTCGCGGCGGTATACGGAGCATATGCGGGCGTTGTTTGACGTGTGTGGGCCCCCGCAGTTTGCGCAGGACGTCGGTTCTCCTTTTGGGCGGTCGTAGTTGCTTGCGAAGTGCGGCCCGCCGCACCTCAAACAGACTATCGATCGTTGGCAGTGGTGGGAGGAGTGCCTGAAAAGCTGGCATCGGTGGCACTGTCCTGAGCCCCTCCTCCCCCGCCAAGCTTCAATGGTTATCTCCATTAGTAGGAGTTCATCAACGTTGTATATGGCCGGGATAAGGCCTGGTGTTCTTCGTAGGAAGCAGTGGTAGATGCACCCAGGTCTTCCACCTCTTCCCTGGATTTCCTCTTCCCGTCCCAAGATTGATTTTTTACCGAGGTTTACTTCTCGTCCGCCAAGGCCCCTCCAATCTAACTACTCCTAAGCCTAGCAGCCCCCCCCTACCTAATCAGCCCTACCCTGACCCTACTCCATACTCCTACTTAGCCCCTGGTCAAGTCTACTTTGAAAAAGTAGGCAAACCAGTGATTTCCTACCCTATACCCACCCTACCTAGGAGGTTAGTCTAGGAAGGCATGTAGTGGAAATATCCTCTACGTCTTCTTCTTCTACCACGTCCAGTTCGTCCGCGCTGGTTCGTGATGGGTGGTCTGGACTATATCTCCCTTTCCCATTCAGCCGTCTTCTTCTTTAAGAGCACACTCTCACAGAACGAGGCAGTAGCACGCTATGGTTGTTCGTTGGCAACCATCAACTGCGCTACTTTCCCAAGGGAGAGATCGCTGCCAATGACCGCTGTCAACAGACTCCGTTTTTAGTTCCACGCTGGACATACTTCGAGAGTATGTTGAGATGTGTCTGAAGGTGCTCCGCAGTGATGACACTCAGGTGTTGCCTCCTTACCAGCAATCAGGTGCAGATATCTGCCGAAGCAGCCATGCCCCGTCATCAGTAGCACCACTCTATATGTGAGGGTTCCATGTCTCCTTTCTATCCATTCATTAAAGAATGGGCGAATGCCTTCGGTGGTTTTGGTTCCCGCACTAGGTTCAGTAAATGCTTCCCTCCAGACTCCCAGCATTTGTCGTTCTAGGCAACTTTGATCTCTCTTGGTGAGACTCTGCTTCCACGCCTAGCTTGCTCCTTGCACCAGCAATAAAAGTCAGCTTGGGTTTGGGCCACCAATTCCCACGGCGCCGATCCTGCTAGTAGGCATGAAGCCTCATAAGATATGGTGCAATAACCACGGATTATTCTGTCCATCATTAGACGCTGCAGTTTCCGGAGAATACCTCTACTGGTCGATGATATAGCGTCATGCCAAATGCCAAATTGGGGCTCCATATGGAGCCATTGAGCCGAGGCGCTTTTAGTAATCCTCGGAGCTTAGGAGCTGGAAGTGCTTATCAAATGTCCAGCGAATATCCAGCGTAAGACCAAGAAGACTGCAATTGTGCGTTTCGGTTTACGTTTCGTATCGGCATTAAATTTAAAGAAAACGTACTTCGTGAGGCGGTGTACTTGATTCATGCGAGAGTGTTCGGCTCGACATCCGAACTGCTCTGATTGTATTAATTTTAAATCTTTAATCGAGATCTGGAGACGGTTCAGAAGGAGTCGCTCATACAGTTTACCTAACGTATCTAGTAAACTAATAGGTTAATAGCTATCGGGAAGCATAGCTTTTTTGTCGGGCTTGTGAATGTCTATCACTACGGCCTTCTTCCAGACGGCTGGAAAGTGACCCTGGGATATGGCCACATTGAAGATGCAGACCAATAGAGCTATGATTTCATCAGGAAGGAGTCTCAGTACTTCGTTCCTGATCCTATCGGGAGCTGGGAACTTCCTAAGCTTTAAACGCTTCATGGCATCCGATACTTCATCAAAAGTGACGGGGATCAGAGTATCCGCCGGAGGGGACACGAGGATTCGATCGATCCAATATGTATAGGGTCCGTATTTGCTGTGTTCGGTGAACACTGTTTTTCTAAACTCGCGGCGAGAGACTACGCCTTGTCTAAACTATCAAACGCGATCACTGCCTGTAGTTTTATGTTTTATTAACCTAATAAATTGCTATCATTTATATTATATGAACTTGCTTTTTTGTCTAATTATATCAATACAGCAAATTTAGTAACAAAAAGTCATAGAATCATTCGCACAAAATTTCACATAAATAATTTACTTAATTACTTTTATACGCATACGAATTTATACTCTGCTTGAAAAAAAGTGTGTGTGTACTTATGTACACGAGTTAGAAGTTATACTTCTTTAGCGTAACAAGATAAAAATCTTTTCAAAAAATTTATCTTTCGCTTTATTATACGTTTGTAGAAAAAACAACACTAACAATAGAAAAAATGTATTTAATACATTGAAAGTTTTAATACAAAGAAATACAAACAACAAATACAAAGAAACAAAATGTTAAAAGTTTAACGCTATCATGGCGGGAGTATGAAAGCACTATTGCGTTAAACGTTCAATGCTTCTGGGGAGAGGGAATACAAAGAGACAGCGAGAAAAATAATCAAACATTTCGTATCTTACTTTAGTTATCATAATCCCATTGTAAATGTTATAGATTTGGATATTTCTCCACTCGAAAATGATAATTAAAAGATGCGATCAATTGTGAATTGTAAGCAATGTTAATAAAGTTTGTCTTAAAACAATATGATTTCACTAAAAATCAGTTTCTACCCCTTCCTATTTTCATTTCCACATTACGAAGTTTCACTTCTTCCGCGCGGAGGGACTCCATGCACTATTTTTGTAGAGCTTTCAATTTTGACAAGAAAATGATTTGGTCTGTCCTTTTTTATGAACCATTAAAGAGTTATAAAATTCTAAACTCAAAAAAACAAGCTTTCGCATATTAATCATACGGAAAATTGAAATTTAACAAGGGGATATCTTAATATTAATATTAAGGGATGTGTCTTTCAAGGGATGTTTTTTTTCATTTCTATCAATATTTTCGGTATCTTTAAAGACACAAAAAAATAGTCGTTTTTTTTAAATCAGTGTAATGTGTATAAAAGTTGTGAATTTTGAGATGATATCTGACAGAGGAGAGTGGAAAAGAAAAACATAATGTATCGGCTCAACCTAGGTGGGATAAGGGTAAGAAGATGATAATTAATATAATAAGAAATATTGATCGCCGATATCCAAATTTTAATATAAAAATAACAATATATCAACAAAAAAAATATTACTAAAAAATCGATATTATATCAACAGTCCTAGTCAGCGGGACTTCTTTCGTGGCACGGACTCTAGCTTTTTTATTACCTTTTAGTGACTTTTCCGTTAACGACTTACACTTTTTTTAAACTCTTTATTATTATCTCAACGTATTTGTTAAAATATATTATTAATTATGTATTTGATATCCGAATAAAAAGTTTATAGGTAGTACTCATATTTATTGCGATCACTTGCGACTTCCGTTGTCTAATGCCTTACGTTAAGCTGGCAGCACTGATTTAATTTGTCATTTTAATTTCACATCTGGCTGTTCCGTATTGCACAGTGCAGTTTGTGAGGTGCATTTTATCTGTGAGAACTATTATCCCTATCTATCTACATGTTATATGTGATCGATATCCAGGGTTTGAAGTGAAGCTCAATCGATTTAAAACCTGAAAGGGTGGTTGCGAGCCTAGACGATTCGAGCAGCCAGCAACAGCGCATTGGCAGTTTGAGCCTGTGTCACTCATCGTCCGAGTAAAATTGGTAAGTCGACTTATATGAGATTTATGTGAGAATCAATAATATAATATAATACTAAATGTCGACTATTTTAAATCAGGCAGTTGTAGTCGTCGAAATGGCGAACAAAGTATCATTTACCGTAAATGAAATATTACCGGATGAATTTACTAAATTGGACTACAGGGTGGCTTTACCTCACTCACGTGAAACTCGATTGAAGTAAGTACTTTACATTTAAATTCGCTTATTTTAATCACAAGTTGTAACTGAAGGTACGACTTTCATTGACGTCCATCGAATTGAGTGTTGGGTTGGGGGTGGGAAGGAAGGGGGGATTGGTACTACCAACCCATTAAAAGGAAAATTTTGCGAAGCCCCCCTTTTCGAGTTTTTAAAATTTTTATTTCTGAGCAAAATGGTACTATGTATATATATATAATGCACCGTGCTCGCCGACTCGCTTTATCTTTTTTCGCAAGTCTAACCAAATCGAGATAAAGCTGTTTTGTTTTCTTAAAAATCATCAAGTTGCTAATATAAAAATCGAAATGCACTCGCCGATCGCAAATGACACTGACAAATTATGGAAATGGTGTAGTTCTTTTTTTTACGTTCCGTTTCATCAATTTTGCACAACATTTTACACCACCAAAAATGTACTGGGCATAAGTTAATACAGATTTGGTTATCAATCGTAATTTAATATACATAAACTGTTAAATATAAGTGTGCATGTAAACCTATTGAAATGAGTACAAAATAATTATTTGGTAAATGTATATAAAATAAAAGGTTACCGAACATATGACAAACACACGGTTAGGTAAAACAAAACGTTCAATGGTGAGAATTCTATATAATCTGTGGTAGGAATTGCATAAATTTTGCAAAAATAATTGATTCAATTATTTTTTTTACTCAAAAACTATGTTTAATGTAATCTTTTTATTAAAAAATGAACAACCCCCAATTCGATGGATATGAATGGAAAGCTAAGCCACCATTTCTGCCATGAGCTTTATTACATCAACAAACAAAATGATATTTGTGATCATAATTTCAACCTCTGTTATGTATGTGGGTTTGAATATATCAAAGCATATACTTGTTTAGATGTTGGTGTATTCAAATTAAGGCAAACATAGTTTACACACATACATTTTCTTTAAAGTGTCAAATTCTTCAAATTTTTTTTTTAAATTAATTGAAAGTAGAGTAGCAATGTAAAGATCTGTGTGCAATGGAACTCATTACTGATATTCACAGTTTTATTAGTATTACAAGAAAATGTAAACCAGGAAATGTTGAATAGAAAGTATGAAAGCTTTATGATCTTTCCTCCCGATTAAATAATGGCAGCGAATGATCAGTACCAGCCTGTCTCTCCAAACAGAGCTTTTTTTTTTCTCAAACTGACTACGCTATTGACCTAGCAAGGACTTAACAGCATCACCGGACTACAAAACAGAGCGTTGTCACGCTCATGCCTGTCTAACCACAGATCACCCCGACTTGGCCTGGGGTAAATTTCACTCCCGCACACCAGACTAGGCCTATCCTTGGCAGCGGCTCAAGCCTAGGCGTGGAGCCCTTGAGTACGCTGCTTGAGCGAATACAGTTACACGAAATCTTACATCACTGCAACAACAGTACACGTATCACCTCGAAAGGCGAAGGTTTGGAATTTGGTGGTAGGTGTTTTTATGTTGTTGTTGAGCGGGGAACGAAATCATCATGTTGGATCCAAGGTATGGATGTGATTTGGAGGGATTGAGGTTTTCACAAAAGTTCTGCGTGTAGCTAAACATAGGCATGCGGTAGGCTGGGGAAGATGCCAATGGGTCATGTATCAGTCGATGTTGAAGTTGATAATGATTTGGATATTGTCTCGACAGTACTGGTAGTTATTACGTAGTCGTAACCCGGTAGAAATCAATCGTGTTTCTTTAAGAAACTCAAGTAATTTATCGGTGCGCAATGCGCGTTTAGCACTGGCGAAAGTCACGGTCTTGAGAGACCGTAGCGTGTAAACAGTGAGTGATGCACACAGGTGATTCATATTATGAATATGCAGTTTTTGATCCATGCGATGGATGTGCGAGAGCAATGTAATTGCTAGTCGGCTGGAGAGCCTTGGCGTTAGAGACCTTACTCGAGGGTTTCTATAGGCTTTGCGGTTTCTATTACAGTTTTAACGACTGTGGTTCATGGCCTGGGGCTTGTTACATTTTCGATTATTGCGATTATATATATTCGATATTATATATACAGTGGTGGTCATATAAATAGAAACACTTCTTATAAATAAATAAAGAAAGTATAACTTCAACGTACAAATGTTCCTAAAAAATATACACATTCAATAATTAATGATCATGCAATAATATAGCCACTCAAATAAAAAACTCATTAAATGCATGAAATATAAAACATATCTTACTTTTAATTACAAAATGAGTCTTACACATGTAGGAGTTTTTCTGTTATTAGCTGCTTGGAGGCCTAATTAGAAACATTTTAAAAAAGCATCCATAGCTCGTTCTTTTTTTTTAAATTGGAGAACTTGGAAAATCGTTGAACATATTATTGTTCTATTTATTGTTTAATCTTCTATACATATAATAAAAACGAAGTGTCTGTATGTAATATCAAAATAACACTTTTTTTACTGATTGGGTGTGAAAGTATCGTGTATACAACTGATAACAAAAATGATTTTTTTTTTAAATTTTTGTCTGTCGGTCTGTCTGTTTGTTCCGGGTAATCTTCGAAACAGCTGGACCGATTTTGACCAAAATTTCACTGGCAGATAGCTGAATTTACACTTAGGCTACTCTAAATTAGACTAGCTATTAACCGCGGCTTCGTACGCAACTCTATCTCCAAAACGGGTGGACCGATTTTCACGGAATTTTCACCAGCGGATAGCAGACATCATAAAAAGTAGTCTATTTTAATTTAAACTAGCTGCTAACCGTGGCTTCGCCTGCAGTACTATCTTCAAAACGGTTAGACCAATCTTCACAAAACTTTTATTGACAGATATCTATTCTTATAAAAAATAATTCAAGCAATTTTAGTTCATACTAGCTGTTAGCCGTGGCTTCGCCCGCAGTGCTATCTCCAAAACGGTTCCACCGATCTGCACAAGACTTTCACTGGCAGATAGCTGACCTTATAAAAAGTAACTCAAGCAATTTTAGTTTATACTAGCTGTTAACCGTGGCTTCGCCCGTATTGTTATCTCCAAAACGGTTTGTTATATGTTCACGCTACTTTCACTGGCAGATAGCTAACTTTACAAAAAGTAATTTAGGCAATTTTAATTTATACTAGCTGTTACCCGTGGCTTCACGCACAGTGCTTTCTTCAAAATAGTAAGACCGATTTTCATGGGACTTTCACTGGTAGATAGCGAACCTTATAAAAAGTAATTTAATTTATTTTAATTTAGACTAGCTGTTAACCGTGGCTTCGCCCGCTGTGCTATTACCAAAACAGAGACTGATTTTCACGGGACTTTCACTGGTAGATAGCGAACCTTATAAAAAGTAATTGAGGTTATTCTACTTTAGACTGGCTGTTACCCGCGACATTGTCTACATGAAATTTAGCAAGATTTCAACTCATTCTTAATTTTTAATTAGAGAAATAATTAGCAGCTTATTGTTTACAATTCGACATTATAATTATTAATAACTTTGATGATATAGAGGTCTTCCTAATAAGATCTTAGATTATAAACGTATTACGTAAAGAGTTCCATAATACAATATCTTGCGGAACAAACAAGCGTTTATTTTTTATTTAGTCACAAAATCTTAATTATAATGGCAATGTATATTAAATTTAATGTAAATGTAAATTTTTATAATAATTATTTAAGTTATTGTTTCATTAGTTCCTTATACAGTGTAAGTGAGCACTGAGGTAGTTATATTGTGGGTTAAGGTTCCAAATATGTTGCTGATGACAAACCTCATTTGGCACGCTGTTAGTATCTATATATCTAATGTACACGTTACATGTTACTTTAAGTGGCGTACATGTCGTACTCACAGTTGCTTTTAAAGAGCATTTCTATAATTCTACATAGTCTCACAATTTTATAATTCTTTAATACGAATAAAAACAAACGCGTGCGGAGCTGCGGGTACAGCTAGTTTCAAAATAAAAGCGATTGCGCTGAAGTATTACATAATGTCAAGGACCGTTGGTAGTGTTTCTAATTATACGACCACCACTGTATATACATATAATGAATGCGTCGTTGAACATCAACTAATTGCTCATGTTATCTTAGATTACATGGCGTGTTACAAAAACGTATTTATTAAATTAATCAATAATTAATTTTATAATGCAGTGTATCATAGATTCAATTTTGTGTATCAACAAAACGTCTGCATGTCACAAAGGGTGACCCCCACCTCCTGAAATCACAAATCAATACGCACATGCACCGAGCTATATAGAATCGGTCCGGGCTTTTTAAGCGACATGCGCAGTGTTTTCCAATCGATGTGAAATTTCCGGGGTTCACACGAAAAGTAGGCGGTGTACATCTCGAAGCGTCGCTTTATTTGCGCATGCGTAGCGTCGCTTTATCTGCGCATGCGTAGCGTTGTTTTATCTGCACATGCGCGGTGAGCGCTGATGACTCGGCGAACACAGAGAAGTGATTGTCTGAAAGTTGGCAATGCGTTGGTAATGACTGTCTTTCATATCGAATAGAAACACCTAGTAGTTGTAGCTAGGACATGCAATATTCACCCAATTTTACTATTCGAAGTTTACAAATTTTTCGAATATCTTCTTTATTATTGATTACGATTTGACTTATTAACATGTTTTCAGCTCTTGTTTAATAAGAACAATCATATCCAACTACTTTAACACAATCAACTAGGAACATATCGACAGTGGGAAGGATAATTGAATAACATGTAATGATTGTTAAATACACGTTAGCCAACTAGCACTTTCATTGTTGATATGTAGCTTAAGGCCGCCTTCTCAATTTTACGCACTTCAGTTTTGACATGACTATGACTGCGTTCCACTAAGCGCTCACAACGCTCACGCTCACGACTGCGATTTTTCCCGTTCTACTTACTTGCTGGCGTTACAATCGTACATCCAAGTGGAACGCATAATGGGGCGTTGTGAGCATTCAGGTAAATAATACAAATGGCGATCTAGAAATAATAAAGCAAAAGCTTTAAAAGGTTATGTCTTAACAGTAAATTGTAATAATTATTATGTAAATTGATTTAAGTATATTTTGAAAGATAAATATATAATTCAATTTTTATATTTAATTTTAGTGCAGTATTTAATTAATTTGCATTCAAACAAAATAAGAATGTCTTTTGAGGTAACAGTAGGATATTTGGTTATAGTTGTATATATTATTGAACTATGTTATAAAAGTGTACAAATGATATATTTTTCTCATTTAACTTTATTTATTACTAGCCGACCCGTGCCCACTTCGTTGGGCGGTAATAGGCATTATCAAGCTACAACTTTTCTCTAGAACTCAATCATATATATCTCATAATTAAGGCAGCGTTCGTAAGAAACGTTTTCGTTCGACCATTTTTCTCCGACTCCCCAGATATTGCCCCCTACAACCTCACAAACTTTACCTCTTTATAATATTAGTATAGATTATAGATAATATAATTAGTTAATAGCTTCTGCCCGCGACTTCGTACGCGTGGAATAGTTATTTTGGGCTAAGATGCAGCGGAAGCTCTCAAAAGGAAAAAAAGCCCCGATTTAAAAACATTTTTCATTGTTGCTCCGCTCCTATTGCCCTTAGCGTGATATAGCCTATGACACTCACATATAACGTGGCTTTCTATTGGTAAAAGAATTTTCAAAATTGGTTTAGTAGTTCCTGAGATTACCCCCTACAACGTCACAAACTATACCTCTTTATAATATTAGTATATAGATTATAGCCCCTGCCCGCGACTTCGTCCGCGTAGTAATAGTTACTACTCTAGGCTAACGCTGACACACAGCAGAAGCTCTCAAAAAGAAAAAAAACATCTCGATTTTGAAACATTTTTCATCTGTGCTCCGCTTCTATTGGCCTTAGCGTGATGATATATAGCCTATAACCATTCTCGGTGAATGAGCTATAAACACTGAAAGAATTATTCAAATCGGACCAGTAGTTCCTGAGATTACCCCTTACAACGCCACAACGTCACAAACTCACAAACTGTTCCTCTTTATAATATTAGTATAGACAAAATCATCAAATATATTTTTTGGTTTAATAAAACATATTAAATTATCATTAAGTGATTATATATTAATTTCCTCTCAGAATTTAACGATTCCAAACATTTTGAAATAGAATTTAATATTATCAAAACTTAATTAACATATTTCATTTAAATATATTAATAAATTTAATTAATCCTTTAAATACAATATGTTATTTAATAAAAATATTCTACTGCATCAAATAATGACATTTTTATGGTCGCCATCTTTATTGAAAATCTCGCCAATTTTGTCAACGCTCACATCGAGCCATCTCCAGACATGGGGCGTCGTGAGCTACGCGTGAACGTGTGTCATGACGTCATTAATGACGTTTTCGGCGCGACCGCAACGCTCGCGGTCGTCTAGTGGAACGGCTAAAAGGATGTTGTGAGCGCTGTGAACGTCTTGTGGAACGCGCCCAGTGTCGGATCAAACTGTCATTTCTCAAGGTTACGCAAGTTCAAGGACATTGTGGAACTAAACTAAATCTCGGTATACGTAAATAAATAACAACGTCGAATTTGTGTTCAGATATTTAGCCTCTTAGTGCCAAATCAACATATCATTTGTCAACATTCTTATAAGGAACAGTATTGTGTTGATTGGATTGTAATTTAGATAATAGCTATAAACATCAAGTTTGTGCTTAGATGTTTAGTCTCACTATGTAGGATCTAGGTCTCATTTGTCATGAATCAAGTGAGTAGCTGTATCGTGATAACATAATTTTAGTATAGACTAGCTGACCCGTGCAACTTCGTCTGCACCAAATCGGTTATCACTGGTGCCAATTGTATTTTTAAACGCGAAAAAATTTAATATAACTAAAACCTTATTGCAGCCACACCATCGGTTTCCAATTGTGAATCCAAACTATCAAGGGACTCAATCAAACATATACCCAGATGATATGTGAGAAATCTTTTAAAATAAGCCTACAACCCGTTCGTAGCAACCAACATATATGGGTGGTAATGTGAAAAAAAGCTTTAAAGGTCTATGGACCCCCCAGTTTCTAACGAAGTTCCTTTCCCTTTTTTGTAGACGTTTACTATACAGTCAGTAGAGTTTACATTATAAAATATCAAGTTGATAGAGTTAAATTATAAATTAAACGATAAAATGTATTCATAAAATAAAATAATGATGAATGAAACACTGAATAATATCATAACTATTTTCAACTTGTATTAAAACTTTTTCACACTCCATTGTATTGAAGAAAAATATAAATATTAAAAAGATATGAGCACGACGCGTCAAATGTCACTTGCCTGTAACTATTTGTCTAAGAGCTAGCAACGGTTTCGAAAAAGAAAATAAGCCAGTTTTTATATATCTTTATGTTCTTCCGAACAGAGTGCGCCTGGCTGCCGGTAAACGTTGCGTTTATTAGTGCATATCGCACCTTTACAGGCAAAAATATTGATTTTTATATAATTTTTGAATGTTTTGTTTTTTACTAACTTTGAAACGCTACTAAAACATGAAATTATCATTGCCAGACATTTTTGTTATTAACAATAATGTGCCCGATGCTATTTTTTTTGTAAATAAAATAAAGTATGTCCAAACCATGTTAAGATTGCTATAATTTTAATATTATTATTATTTATTTTTTAATGAAGGCTTAGTCGCCTTCTCGGCTATATCGCCTAAGTGACATACAACTATATAACAATAAGAATGACAATAAACTTAACAATAGCTTATATTAATTTTGTACAATTCTTTAGCATCTTTCGAAGTGGGGTCAGACAATAACGAATTGTACAAACCAGTGTGGAACGAACCAGAAGCATTAAGCCGAGATCTAATATCTTCGTTTCGAACACATTCTGCCAGGATGTGGTGCACATCATCGATGAGTTCACAACTCTGGCAGAGTGGTGATAGTAGTTTACGCATCAGGTAGGCGAACTTTTTACATGGGATGTATTCTGAGCGTAATCTTATTCCTGTGATTGCTTCCTGATGGCAAATCGTACTGTCATCAATCCATGGTGACCTTAAGGGGCGTGGCTGAATCGTTCTGTACTGTATTCGTTTTGTTTTAGAACGCTCATCAAAGTATTCTTTCCAATGCGAGTAACAGCTATTTTTAAATACTGAGCATACATCCAAGTAAGTTGGTAAAATAATAATAGGAGCACCTTCGGAGGATCCTTCTCTAGCTAAAAGATCAGCTCTTTCATTCCCAGTTATACCTATATGAGAAGAGATCCATTGTAAAACAATTACTTTGTTCTTTGCTTTGAAATCTAGTAATTGCTTCAAAATAGTGTTTGTAGGCTATCGGTAATCCTCGAAAAGTCGAGGTACATCGCGCTACGTGTTAAAGAACACTTTTTGAATCGGATAAAATAACAATCTTAATGGACTCAGTTGATTGTGCAAATGATAAGGCCTCTGCAATTGCTAATAATTCAGTGTGCATAATTGAAATATTTTCATCAATTTGAAATTTCATAAAAGTTTTGTAATTTGACTCAAAAAATGCTGCTCCTAAATAATTACCAGCTTTAGGTCCGTCAGTGTATATTTTAATAATGTTTATTTATATATTGAAGACAAATATCTTTTATTTTAACAACATCATATTGACGCTTCGGCTTCCAAATACCATCTACATTTATTTTAATTATATTGTGCAAATCTATGTTATCGACCCAGGTGTGTAAAGTGAACATTTCATGTGTTATACTTGTTTGACTTGGAGTATTTTTATATTGAAAAAAAATAGTGGTCTTTTTCTTTTACGCCAATAGAGTCATTGGAAAGAGGTGGACAGTTCTTCTGATACATTAGTTAGTTCGTTCTTTTCGAATGACTTAAATTTAAATAGAATTTTGCCAGCTTAATATTGTGTCCTAAGATATAACGGACATATGCTCAATTCGCTTTCCATAACATGGATTGGAGTACTTTTAATGAAACCCCCGATAATTCTCATGGCCTGGTTTTGGACTTTTTCAAGATTATAGAGGTTAACCTGAGCACTATTATCATAAAGAAAGCTGGCATAGTCAATTCGACTGCGTGTAATATTGAAGTATAAACGAACTAAATGTTATGGATGAACACCCCAATTAAAACCGGCTAATGCTTTGAAAACGTTTAGAAACTTAGAGCTAGATACTGCAACTGCATTGATATGTTTACCCCATTTTATGTATGATAAAGATAGCGATAATTGTGGAAGCGCCTGTTATAGACGCATGTATTCAAGATGACGTCAGTCTCGAGTCATATGTCTATGTTTATCGTTGTTTTTCGTTTACGGTGTTTACGGTGAAATCTCAATATCATAATGGTTAATAAAATGAAATATGTTCTTTGCAATGGAAAAAATAAAATGGTTTGAAATGAATTATTTTATTTATAAATAATATCATCGGGCACATTAATGTCAATAACAAAATTGTCTGGTAGTGATAAATTCATGTTTTTAATAGCGTTTAAAAGTTACTGAAAAAAAATGTTCCTTAAATTATTTATAACCCAAAATTTTAACCTGTAAATGTGTGATGCGCATTAAAAACACAACGTTAACGGGCTACCAGGCATTCTGAATTCTGTTTGGAAGGGCATAATATATCTTCATTTTAAAGAACCAGCTTTTCTAAAATTCTCGTTCTTCCAACATTGCTGGCTCTTGTACTAAGGTGTCGCAAAAAAGTCTAGTTACATTAACTACAATTTTTTGTCTTTCGTTATCCTGGAGAACCCCTTGCGTTTTATGGGACAAAAAGTATCCTAAATGTAACCTTGGAATATTAGTTATTATTGTGTCAAGTTTCGTTAAAATCGGTTCAGTACTTTCAGCGTGATGCGTGTTCACAGGGACAGAAAGACAGACAGACAGACAGACAGACAAAAATTGTAAAAAGATTATTTTTGGCTTCTATATCGATAACAAAGTCTACCCTGATCAAAATTTTCAAAAAATATTTAATGTACAGATTTGACCTTGCTACAGTTTTATTATAGTATAGATAGTAACTAGAAACATCGAGTTTGCGCTCAGAGTTTTTCTTTCATAGTGTCAGATCAATGTTTCATTTCTAATTGGTTAGGTGAGTAACTGTATCGTTATAGTATACTATGGTATAATAATAGACAGAAAAATCGAGTTCGCGCTTTTTAGAGTTCGCTTCTGTATCAAATATAATTCTGTGGACAGCATACTGCAGAACATCTGAATTGTAAGTTGTGACAGCTACATCACAGCAACCAGCAGACGATGGTCTTTGTGTAAAGTTGACCCTATTTTCAGCGACAAACTGTGCAACACTGACTTTGCAACTTTCCACCAAATTATTCGTTTCATTATAAACAAAACTCGTTAGATCATATAGATAACGATAACGATATGCCATATTGTCGATGTTTTTGAAAGACTACACTTGTTTGTAAATGCTGTACCGTGTTTGCACTGCATGGTTTAATATCGTCATCGCAGAAATAAGATGCACGTTTAAAGTACTATCCTTGACTAGGAACAATTTATGATATTACTAGCTGACTCGCGCAAGTTCGTCTGTGGTTGCGCCGTTTTATGTATGTTTGAAAATTCCCGCATTATGGATTAGGTCACGCCACTTTGAAGCCCGACCAATTAATTGCGATCAGGTCACGCCACCTTTCTAGCCTTGCCCAATCACCTTTTCCTGGCACATGCTAGTTCGGTATCGCGACGCCCGCGCCGCTAGTTTCGATTGCGGCCGCCAGTGTTCGACCGTTGCCGCCATTGTGCTACTTCGACTGCTATCGTCGTGTAGTTTGCGCGCCGGACAGTGTTGTTGTGTCCGCGCCGAGCCGCGCCGCATGCTAACATTTTGAGTTTTTGCATGGTCGAGTGAGAAATAAACGCATCGCTACATACGTGCCGACATACATTATAAACAATAAGTGTTGTGTGAGAGAAGACTCGGTGGAGAGAAACGAGAATCACCTAGCCGGCTAGCCACGTGGAGACTGCATCGCCGCGAGGTATGTGCCAAGTTTCCTTCCTACCCTTGTCTCCCTAGTCGTAACTGATCGCAATAGTTGAATATCAAAATAGCATCCCCGCAAATACAGTCCACTTAAATTTAGCATAGAAACCCATGCAAGCAAACGCATGCCCCCCGGTGACGTCGACATCGCCGCGGCGTCACCAGTCTGCGTGAAATCGGTTACTACCGGTTCCAATCGTATTTACAAACTCGAAAAATCTTTAAAAACCTAAAACCCGGCTGCAGCCCGCAGTCCAGCCAGCAGACCCGACACCAACCGTTTTTAATTGTGAAACCAAACAGTTCAGCAACCCCTTCAAAAACATAATGTTTTCCCAGTACCCCTACTCATAGGTCGAGCGGCAGCGACAACGCAATAATTTTACCAATTTATAATTTTAATTTCGCATTAGCTTCTGACGAACTTCATCAATTAACATGCTGTACAAAGTAAACTTTATCTCCATGAAATCTTCATTTTGATTTAGCTATTTGTTTTTGTAAGTGCTTAATGATGCTTAATTATCTCGAGAAAAGTAAAACTGATTTTCACTCAACATCGGATGATTTACGCAAAAAGCGCAATGAATTACCGCATTCAACGTGCACCGCACAGTCCGGCCCGCGTCCTGCATCTTGACCCGTGCACCTCTTCCTATTATTTGACCGTGCGGCATTCCGATGATAAGCAGTTACGTAATGATTAACCTTGAAAAACTCCTCTTCTAGTCTGTTCATTGAACCTAGGTGTGATTTTTTTACGTTTAAAAGTATCGTTCCCATACTGTTATAAGTTTTAGAACAAACTTTATCTAGCTTCTCTTTGATGTTTATTATTAATAAGCTGACGTCTTGAAATCTTGGATAAATATAAATCAAGATATAAAATTTTATATCCATCTAAACAGTTTTTAATGTTTACCAATTGAAATAGTGCTCATTGAACTCGATACAATATTCTTATATGTTACTATGGTTACTGAGTTATGTAGACGAAAATGCGGTAAATAAAGCAAAATGGCCGCCAAAATGACAATTCAGAATACATACATACATGGAATCTAGTACAACGCACATCTTTTGCACATATTTACAGTGAACAACATATTTTGCTAAATTCTATGCGGACGAAGTCGCGGGTAACAGCTATTCTAAAATAGAATAACCTAAATTACTTCTTATACGGTCAGCTATCTGCCAGTGAAAGTCCCGTGAACATCAGTCCAATCGTTTTGGAGATAACATTGCGGGCGTAACTACGGTCAACAGCTAGTCTAAATTAAAACAGATTAAATCACTTGCTATGATGTCCGCTATCTGCCGGTGAAAGTTCCATGAAAATCAGTCCAACCGTTTTGAAGATAGCGTTGCGGATGGAGCCGCGTGTAACAGCTAATCTAAATTAAAATAGACTAAATTACTTCTTATAATGCCCGCTATCTGCCAGTGAAATTCGTGTCAAAATCGGTCCAACCGTTTCGGAGATTATCCGGGACAAAAAGACAAAAAAAATAATTAAAAAATTTGCATTTTTGTTATCAGTATTGTGTATACTTTCATACCCAATCAGTTTTTTTTATTTATTTTGATATTACATACAGATACTTCATTTTTATTATATGTATAGATTTAGTTGTAATTGTAAGATGGGATTCATAATATCGGTACTCTAAGTTCTTTGAAATAGCAATATTACATAGATTCACAACATACTGCATGGCACGATTTTCATATTATAATATCGATATTTTCGGATGTTTACATACAGTTAACTACTGTAACTTCCAATTATCTCACCAGTTATTATTTAATATTATAAGATATTTATAATCATAGTTCTTTATGTGTTTTATACCTTACCTTATACGTTGCCTATAAATAATACTGAATACTATACATGGCTAATAGCAAGTATATAAAATTTGGTCTCTTTAATACGGGATCCCTTGCTACCGATCACGATGAGTTTATAATTCAAATTCAAATTCAAAAACACTTTATTCAATTTAGGCCCTAAGGAGGCACTTATGAACGTCAAAACTACCACCGGTTCGGAAAACAACCCAGTCATCGAGAAGAACCGGCAAGAAACTCGATCTGGTTTATCTTTTTAACAAATATATATAATATTTAGAATAATAATATATTCTATATAATAGTAAATTTCACAAACGTTTTTAATGGATGCACAGAGATGAGTCAATTCCAGACATCACCATCGTTCACATATTGATCCCTTCTATAATAGCCTTTTGACAACAAAACCCGCTTGACATGGCGCTTAAATTCACAATCCGGCAAATCGGTAATATCCTTTGGGACTTTGTTGTAAAATCTAACACTATTACCCAAAAAACTGTTACTGGTTTTACTAAGTCTAAAACGTGGGACAACCAGTTTGTCAGAGTTTCTAGTGTTTAGATTGTGCCGGTATTTTACGAAATCTAGCTTTTCTAGGTTCTTACGGACATACATTAAATTGTCAAGATGTATTGGGAGGGCAGAGTTAAGATACCGTACTCCTTGAACTTGGTCTTTAAGGATTCGCGAGGTCTCATATTGTAGATTGCTTGAACTGCTCGTTTTTGTAATAAAAATATGGTGTATACCTCAGCTGCTGTCCCCCACAACAGAATGCTATAAGACATTAGGCTATGGAAGTAGGCGAAGTAGACTAACCTAGCAGTGGCAGTATCAGTTAGCTGGCGAATCTTACGTACGGCAAATGCAGCAGAACTTAATTTGCTTGCCAATTGTTTAATTTGAGGACCCCATTGTAATTTTGAATCTAGTGTAATACCCAAAAATACAGTATTATCAACTAACCCTACAAAATTCCCTTCGATCTTAATGCTACTATCAACCTGTGGCACGTTAGGCAAAATAAATCTCATACATTTTGTTTTACCTGTATTAAGTACTAAGTTATGTAATGCAAACCAATGAGAAATTTCGTTTAAAGTATTATTTACGTGTCCAACCTCTGAATCTGTCCTTTTTACTTTAAATATAATTGAAGTATCGTCTGCAAAAAGCACCATGTCAGTACAGTTATTGACCATTAGCGGCAGATCATTTATGTATATTAAGAACAAGAACGGTCCTAGAATAGAGCCCTGTGGGACACCAATTCGCGCAAAGGATCCTGCAGAGGTTACCCCTTGTATGCTAACTTTCTGACAACGATCTTTTAAATAAGAGACTAGAAGGTCGAGAGAAGATCCACAAATACCATAATGTTTTAATTTTAGAATAAGCGTACTATGGTCAACGCAATCAAAGGCCTTAGACAGATCGCAGAATACACCAATTGCATCATGCGAATCCTCCCAGGCCCTCAATATATAACTTATAAGCGTTGCACCCGCGTCAGTAGTGGATTTAAATTTCGTGAAACCAAACTGTCGACCATCCAGAAACTTTTGCATATTGAAATAGTCTACTAATTGGTTGAGCATAATCTTTTCAAAAATTTTACTTAAGGACGAAAGTACAGAAATAGGTCTATAGTTTCCAAGACTACTTCTGCAGCCTGATTTAAACAAAGGAACTACTTTGCTTATTTTCATTAAATTGGGGAAAGTTCCTTTTGCTATACACTGATTAAATATATTAGCCAAATGTGGTGACATAGTAACAATTAAAGACTGTACTATTGTTACCGATATACCCCATATGTCTTCGGTGTGTTTTAAATTTAATTGCTTGAAGGTTCTTATTATTTCACCTGCGCTAATAGATAAGAATTTAAATTTTGAATCTATAGGTGCACTCATATTTTTTAAAAGAGCTGCTGCACCCTGGGCTGATGATGTTATATAATTACCATGAGTGGATATAATGGTGTAGCGAGCGTATAACGAGTCTACTATCTTAAGAAATAGGATAGTAGGCTAGTCCGTTCAAACGCTCCACGAGCGATAAGAAGTAATTAAAGAACAATGGGCTAAAACACGCCCTTTTGAAATGGCCACACACGATGTTCAATCGCCGTGCTCAATGCGCCAGCGTCATAATCCGTTGACCGACGTAATTATTATTAACAATTATATTCTACATAAGTTAATGCACTTGTACCGCACACTCTCTTGAGAAATAAATCATCGTACGCCAAAGTTGTATTTTTGCTTCCATACCCTCTGGTGACGCCGCGGCGATGTCGACGTCACCGTGGGGCGTGCGGGTGCGGGGTTATCTATGTTCAATTTAAATGGACTGTATATGCGGGGGTGCTATATTTGATATTCAACTATTGCGATCAGTTACGATTAGGGACAAGGTAGGAAGGAAACTTGGCACATACCTCGCGGCGATGCAGTCTCCACGTGGCTAGCCGGCTAGGTGTTTCTCGTTTCTTTCCACTGGGTTTCCTCTCTCACAACACTTATTGTTTATAATATATGTCGGCACGTATGTAGCGATGCGTTTATTTCTCACTCGACCATGCAAAAACTCAAAATGTTAGCATGCGGCGCGGCTCGGCGCGGTACGACACAACAACACTGTTCGAGCCGCGTAAACTACTCGACGATAGCAGTCGAACTAGCACAATGGCGGCAACAGTCGAACACTGGTGGCCGCAATCGAAACTAACGGCGCGAGCGTCGCGCTACCGAATTAGCATGTGCCAGGAAAGGATGATTGGGCTAGATAGATGGCGTGACCTGATCGCAATTAATTGGTCGGGCTTCAAAGTGACGCGATTTAATCCATAATGCGGGAATTTTCAAACATACACAAAGCGGCGCAACCACCCTCGAGTTGAAATAAAATTAATGTAGATAAAAATTACCTATTAGAGGTTTGCGCACTAGGGTGGTTCATTTCCGCAATTTTTTTTTTTTCGTTGCTCATGCAAAATATTTATCTACATATAGAAAAAAAAAATCTCACCAAGTTTGAGCTATTAATATTAATTTTAAGTACATACAATTTAAATTTAAAGTTTTACCATTCAAAATGCATTTATAAAAATCTTTTTTTTTTTCAAATTTCTAATGCTTACCCGGCTTTTACAATATTGCAAATCGGTTTGATGGAACTTGTGGGGAATTTCACGCTCTTCAAAATAGTCTTTGTGTTTTTTTGTGTAACTCGCACTGATTCACCAGTAGGAGTCGTCAAAGTACAGTTTTTGAAAAAAATATATTTTCTCTTAATCGTTAATCACCACATATTATAGGTCTGTTACCGATAAATTCAATAACTACTGAACGGAATTTCATGCAGGTTTCACCAGTAGATTAAATAATTTATGAAGTATATAAATTATCATTTTCTTTAATGATCACGGTTTAATCATTGATCTCATCACGTGCGATCATTCACAATCACATATCATGTACAAACTCATTGTACAACGTACCAGCTGAAAAAAAAATGTAAGCCGGCGAGTTAATAAATTTAAGGTAACCATGGACAGTGCCTTAAGGGCAATTCAATGACTTTTAGATACCTGGGTATCATAACTTTGAGCAGTAATATTTTATTAGTCGTAGTAATTTTTTATTAGTCGCAAAGTAGACATTATATATATATAATTATAATTTTCATAAAAATCTGTTAATTTGTTTTTGAGTTTGAGCCGTTTACCTGGATAAATGGACACAGACAAAAAAAAATGGGTTACTTTTTTTGATTACTCGCATTTATAGTACACATCTATTTATAGTACACATTTATAGTACACATCTATTTATAGTACACATTTATAGTACACATCTATTACAAAATTTCGAAAAAAAAAGAACTGTTCAAACAAAAATACAGATTGATATTAGAGTAAATCAGAAATAAGTATTGAATTCTCTTTGTAAAGAGTTATTTTTGTATATTCGATGTAGCAGTCAGACCTACAAGGCTGCTCAGAAGAAGTTGTGGGATTTAATCGACGCGATGGGTGTGCGGTCCGCCGCGGAGCAAGGCCTCAGCAAAGTGGTCACCAGTGTGGACAGAATGCGCGCAGTACGCAATCACTATCTCTATCTTCTGAAGGATCCCGACGCCGACGAGTGAGTATCTATTGTTGTACCGTAACGATGCCTTACTACTTACTGAATCGTACTTTCTACTCATGTATTCGTTCCACTAACGCTATGATTTATTATATACTAGCCGACCCGTGCCCACTTCGTTGGGCGGTAATAGGCATTATCAAGCTACAACTTTTCTCTAGAACTCAATCATAATTAAGGCAGCGTTCGTAAGAAACGTTTTCGTTCGAACATTTTTCTCCGACTCCCCAGATATTACCCCCTACAACCTCACAAACTTTACCTCTTTATAATATTGGTATCGATTATATAATTAGTTAATAGCTTCTGGCCGCGACTTCGCACGCGTGGAATAGTTATTTTGGGCTAAGACGCAGCAGAAGCTCTCAAAAGGAAAAAAAGCCCTGATTTTAAAACATTTTTCATTGTTACTCCGCTCCTGTTGGTCTTAGCGTGATGATATGTAGCCTATGACACTCATAAATAACGTGGCTTTATATTGGTAAAAGAATTTTCAAAATCGGTTTAGTAGTTTCTGAGATTACCCCCTACAACGTCACAACGTCACAAACTTTACCTCTTTATAATATTAGTATAGATAATATAATTAGTTAATAGCTTCTGCCCGCGACTTCGTACGCGTGGAATAGTTATTTTGGCCTAAGACGCAGCGGATGCTCTCTAAAGGAAAAAATACTCCGATTTTAAAACATTTTTCATTGTTGCTCCGCTCCTATTGCCCTTAGAGTGATGATATATATTCTATAACACTCACAAATAACGTGGCTTCCTATTGGTAAAAGAATTTTCAAAATCGGTTTAGTAGTTCCTGAGATTACCCCCTACAACGTCACAAACTCACAAACTTTACCTCTTTATAATATTAGTGTATAAATTATAGCCCCTGCTCGCGACTTCGTCCGCGTCGTAATAGTTACTACTTTGGGCTAACGCTGACACACAGCAGAAGCTCTCAAAAAGAAAAAAAACATCTCGACTTTGAAACATTTTTCATCTGTGCTCCGTTCCTATTGGCCTTAGCGTGATGATATATAGCCTATATATTTGTATGAAAAAATTGAAACGATTTTTTTTCATGTATTTTTTATTTCTATTAATCGAAGTAATCACCCATGCAATCAATGCATCTTTGCCAACGCAGTGGCAGTTTATTGATGCCCTTCTTAAAGAAATCAGCTGGACGGGAGGCAACAAATTCTTCAAAGACATTTTGTACTGCCTCTCGGGTATTTAATTTTTTTCCCGCCAAGGAGTTATCCAAATTCTGGAAAAAGTAGTAGTCTGTAGGCGCAAGGTCTGGTGAGTAGGGCGGATGACGGAGAACTTCCAACCCCAGTTCTTGCAACTCGGAGACCGTCTGCTGTGCAGTATGAGGTCGCTTGTTGTCGTGCAGGAGCAGCGGAGACGAGCGATTGACCAATGCTGGTTGGAGATGTGCCAGCTTCTCCATCATTGTGTTCAGTTCTTCACAGTACACATCTGCAGTAATGCTCACCCCGTTTGGTAAGAAGCTGTGATGAATCACACCGGCGCTAGACCACCAAACAATGACCATCACTTTTCTAGGGCTAAGTTTTCGTTTAGGGCATTGTTTAGGTGCTGAACCAGGATCCAACCAACTTGCTGAGCGCTTGCGGTTATCAAACAGAATCCATTTTTCATCGCAGGTAACAATGCGGTTCAAAATTCCTTCATTTGTGTGTCTGTTGAGCAGTGCAAGGCACGTCTCGACGCGTACTTCGCGCTGGCGATCATTGAGTTCGTGGGGCACCCATTTGTCAAGCTTTTTTACTTTGCCAATTTGACGCAAATGGACCAATATGGTTTTGACGCTAACGTCGAAAGCTGCTGCTAATTCAGCCGTAGATTGTGTATCGTCAGCTTCCACAATCGCCTTTAATTCGTCATTGTCGACCAAAGTCTTCGGACGACCGTGGGGTTTATTTTTCAGGTCGAAATTCCCAGAACGGAAGCGAGCAAACCAATAACAGGTGGTGCGTTGGTTTGTAGTGTTAGCTCCGTAAACGTCGTTGATGTTGCGTGCCGCTTGTGGCGCGTTCCTGCCACGACGGTACTCATATTCTATAATTACTCGAATTTTTAACGTATCCATTATGATAAAAAAGATTGAAATGCGATAAAAATGTAACACTAATCAATAAACAAATGACTACTTTTGGAAAAAGAATTCCATGTTTTTAAAATAAAATTAATTTGAAATTAGAATTCTTAGCCAAACAAAAATTATTTTGATTTGAAATGGCCAGTACTGCAGAACAGCAATTTCATAGGTAATGACCTATTATTTACGGACACTAAAAATAGAGAAATAAAGAATTTTTCCAAAAAAAAATAAACCGCCTTCGATGTGAAAGATAAATAAGGCACTAAAAAGCGAAAAATAACTGAATTATTAAATTAACCAAATTAAATAAAAAATATTGATATTCGCGCTACCTAATAATATATTTGAAGTCGATGCCACACATATATTAGATAAAACTATCATATTGACAGATTCTCTGAGTTACTTACAAACTATTCATCATAGTCCGATTTTTTCTAAAGTTATAATAATTATTAAATTCCATTTGTATCAACGTCATTGTTTAGTAATTTATGTATATCTGGCATGGATACCAGGACACAGTGGGAACCAGGGTAACGAAGCTGTTGATCTTCTAGACTAACTGATACTGGATATTTCGGTCACTATAATACCTATGTTTGGGATTTATCCTGTCCAAAACTAATTTGTTTGAATCATGGAACTCATGGTATGCATCCAACCAAATTAATGGTAAATCATATGCTTCCGGATATATTCAGGATAACCTTCCGGGTAAGCCATGGCTTTATAAGTTTCGTAACTGCTACAAGCTTGCTGCGTCTACTATCTGTAGACTGACGATCTATCTGTAGATGTGTGCTCTCCAGTCCATCTTTCAAAGCTCAGAATCAAGAACAACTCAATATGTAAATATGGGTTGGATGAAGGCACTCTAGAACACATCTTTTTCAATTGCCCCAATTTTGTATTGTATTGTATGATATTTTCCTGAACAATATACTACGTTCGTTAGATTTTAATAAAAGCGCAAAGGTGTGTAATTTCTCCCTTTGCCAAAACTCTAGCTAATTTTATAAGTTTTAACAAAATTATACTTTAATGTAACGCAATAACTAACAGTAATTATTATGTAAATATATATTTATTTAAGGCATGATGTCTGTAAGTGTTGTGTTTGGCTTTGTGTATATCAGTGACCTAATCTGGAAGAATTAAATTATACAATAAAAATTTAATACTACATATAAAGTGACTCTCCCATGACTGACTTGACACTGGTAGAATTCGTATCTATTAAACTTCAATATTAAAAAGTTGAAGTTAGTGAGTTTGGATGTTCGGGGTAATCTCTGATACTAATAATACGATTTTGAAAATTCTTTCACTGTTAGAAAAGTATATTAGACTCCTTTTTTTGCTACATATATATTTTCAATAATTGATCACGATAAATGTAATTAAAATTAGCAAAATTCTATAATATGATGTGCGCTGCTTGAACGGTTTGAAATAAGAACTCCGCGACACCATATATATATCTAAGTTTAATATCTCAGTCAACAAGACGATGAGTTATGTGTCAAAAGTAAAATAAATTTGATACCATTAAGTTTGAATGCAGATTTCACGTATACTTACAAATTCTTATAGAACAAACAACTAAATTGGATCCGATTGATGATGCTGCAAACGGATGATAGGCTTATTTTAAAAGATTTCTCACATACCAACTGGGTATCGTGAGTTCCTGAATAGTTTTGATTCGCAATTGAGAACGTCAGGTGTCGCTGTAATCGGATATTAGGTGTTTTAAGATTTTTTGCGTTTCAAAATATAATTGAAACCGGTAGTAACCTACTTGGTGCAGACAAAGTTGCACGGGTCAGCTAGTACTATATATTATTGAATGAATGTAGTATTTCAAATGTATATATTGTGCGTTAAATATTATTATTATTTATTTACCTTAGTAAATATGTATAACCTTTAATGTGCACAAAAATAGTTTTTTAGTAACCGATTGCCATTCTAATATAATATAGTCCCGGCATGAAAGCGTCAATGATAATAAACAATGCTAACAATACCACCTCAACTCGAGAAATGCCCTCCTTCACATGAATCCTCAGTTGTGCTACCTCATCTGTGGTAAAGCACTCTTTGGGGAACAGAAACTATACAAATTGGAACAAGATCATGCGTTATGTATATTATACGTCTAATAACGCATTTTTTAATGATTATTTCAGATCATTATATTATCATATTATCCCAGAGCACGTAAAGCGAAATGGCGTTGGGTGTGTCTTTTTCTGGAGCAAGAATGATCGGTAGCAGTTCTATCGTAATAAATTTCGCAACATCCCACACTCCCACGCTCTCCTCTCTTCCCACGTTTAGAAATCCTAATAGTTAGAAATTGATATCTTGAATGTGGTGCTCAGCCTCATCTTAAAGGTGAGGCTTGAAGACAACTGGAATGTGGCTCTTAACATGAAATTCTCAATGAAACACTATTGCGCAACGCATCCAGTACCGGACTAATGCGGATGAAGGCTGAGTTTGAGTCCCAACGGCCTAAAGTCCTGGCAAGCGTTCAGCAAAGTCGTGGAGTTAAAGAAGTAATGATAATGATGAATGAATTAGAGAGTTCACTACTCCAGGAGAGTAGCCGAAAAGGAGAATCTCTCCCTGATTTTAGCTTTGATTGCCTCACTTTATATTTGTGTAAATTTTGCGTGATTCTACAAAAATGACATGATTTTGAGTAGCCGAGAAATTGCAGAGCCATTATTTGGGAACTGCTGAGGAGCGGACGGATTCTGAAATGGATCCGAATTGGTTGGAGTCCACTTCGAAAATATTGACATCTCTGAGGACAACACCCGTGACTCAAGCGCGTCGAAGTCGAAACACATTGTCGTGGGGTCAATAAGACATCGTGAAAGGATCCCAAAAGACTCAATGCTCTAGCGAGAGTTAAAGTGGCCAAGATTTACGAAATGTGCTAGAAGCCTGACCACCGGCAGGATTCGTGTACTACGGCCCTCATAAACGATACTGGACATTAGAGCCACAGCGCTCACGTGTACGGAGGAGGAGGATACCAAACCCAAGGCGAAACTCTCCTCAATGCCGCACTCGGCTGCAGTTAGAGTTAGCGATAAGGATGCCCCTTCATATGACTTTAGAGCATCGACGAAAAGTGGCTTGTCTCTCAGTGTTCTATAGGTTACACTTTGGAGAGTGTGCACAGGAATTACATAATATAATTCCACTGTCCCCATTCCATCAGAGGACGACTAGACGCCGTGGGGGTTTCCACCCTTACGTGGTTGATATTCCCGTAATTCGTACGAAGCGATTTGCTTCCACATTCATTATACGTACGGCTAAGGAGTGGAATTCACTCCCGGCATCTGTCTTCCCGTCATCTTATAACTTGGGAGTCTTCAAGAGTAGAGTGAACAGGCATCTAGTGGGTAAGCGCGATACATCGTCGGCCTCATCGTCACTTACCATCAGGTGAGATTGTGGCCAAGCGCGTACCAGTTGAACGTAAAAAAAAATCAAGGTGCGTCGCTTGACTTTGGCAAATAAGTTATGTCGATCCATCCTTCTGCAACGAGAGAAACAGGATCCTTCTGATCCCTGGTGAAAATGGTTCGTAACAAACTGATTGGCTGGTGTGTCCTGTGTGTTAAGATGAGTTAGAAAAATGCACATCCGCATTGAAGTTGACAAACTAAAAATAGAAATAAGGCTAGAGAGATGCAAAAAATAAATTCGAGATGATTTTCAATATTAAAATGCAATGATAGTATAAGTAAATTTTACTTTAATAACATTGATTAAAATGTAATTGACAAAATTTTTAAGTTTTTTGGAGGATTTTGGAATGTTTTTCACATTTTGAGCGACCTCGTACAAGCTTTGAGTTGCGCTTTGAAGGGGCCTCTTCAAACATGACGAACTAACATATTTTCGTGAGACTTGAAAAAGAATCGTTTTTTTTCTGCTCCCTCCCCCTAATATACACAGTAACTTCTCTTACTACTTTTGTTTATGTTACTGTTAATAATTATGTATATGTAGAATATATATTTCTTTTTGTATAGTTATAGTTGTCGTTTTAATGTACTAGCTTTATATATTACTAGCTGGCCCGTGCAACTTCGTCTGCACCAAATCGGTTATCATCGTTTTCAATTGAATTTTTAAACGCTATAAGTTTCAATAAACCTAAAACTCGATTTAGCCACACCTACCGTTTCCAATTGTGAATCCAAACTATCAAGGGACTCACTCAAACATATACCCAGATGGTATGTGAGGAATCTTTTAAAATAAGTCTAGGACCCGTTCGTAGCATCATTTACCGGGTTCAATTAAGATAAAAAGTAACCTAAGTATATTGGCGGTGATGTAAAAAAAGCTTGAGGGCTCTATGGACACGAGGTTGGGACGAAGTTCCTCCCCCTTTTTTGTAGATGTTTACTATAGAGTCAATATAGTTTACATTATAAAATATCAAGTCGATAGAGTTAGATTGTAAATTAAATGATAAAATATATTCATAAAATAAATAATGATATATTAAACATTGAATGATATCATAACTATTTTCAACTTGTATTAAAACTTTTTCACACTCCATTGTATTGGAGAAAAATATAAATATTAAAAAGATATGAGCACGATGCGTCAACTGTCACTTGCTTGTAACTATTCTTCTAAGAGCTAGCAACGGTTTCGACAGCGAATTGTAGTCCGGTGAAGCTGTTAAGACCTTGCTAGGTCAAAAGCGTAGTAAGTTCGAAAAAAAAAAATCCGGAGCGAATTTCAATAAGCCAGTTTTTTATATGTCGCTATGTTCTTCCGAATAGCGTGCTGGCTACCTGGCTGCCGGTAAACACTGCGTTTATTAGTGCATATCGCACCTTTACAGGCAAAAATATTGATTTTTATATAATTTTAGAATGTTTTGTTTTTCAATAACTTTGAAACGTGACGTGGAAAACATGAAATTATTATTGCCAGACATTTTTATTATTAACAATAATGTGCCCGATGCTATTTTTTCTGAATAAAAAAAGTATGTTCAAACCATGTTAAGATATCTATAATTTTAATATTATTTTATTTAGACATAAAAGAGGATAAATTTAAAATAATATGTATAGAATTACTTAGCTATGGCTATAGTTTAGCGCAACACTGGCTGTATGATAAAGATAGCGATAATTGTGGAAGCGCCTGTTATAGACGCATGTATTCAAGATGGCGTCAGTCCCAAGTCATATGTCTACGTTTATCGTTGTTTTTCATTGTTTACGGTGAAATCTCAATATCATAATGAAATTAATAAAATGAAATATGTTCTTTGAATTGGATAAAGTAAAATGGTTTGAAATGAATTATTTTATTTATAAAGAATATCATCGGGCACATTATTGTCAATTATTTGGCAGTGATAAATTCATGTTTTTAATGGCGTTTAAAAGTTACTGAAAAAAATCTTCCTAAAATGATTTATAAATCAAAAATACGCATGTATTCAAGATGGCGTCAGTCCCAAGTCATATGTCTACGTTTATCGTTGTTTTTCATTGTTTACGGTGAAATCTCAATATCATAATGAAATTAATAAAATGAAATATGTTCTTTGAATTGGATAAAGGAAAATGGTTTGAAATGAATTATTTTATTTATAAAGAATATCATCGGGCACATTATTGTCAATTATTTGGCAGTGATAAATTCATGTTTTTAATGGCGTTTAAAAGTTACTGAAAAAAATCTTCCTAAAATGATTTATAAATCAAAAATACGCATGTATTCAAGATGGCGTCAGTCCCAAGTCATATGTCTACGTTTATCGTTGTTTTTCATTGTTTACGGTGAAATCTCAATATCATAATGAAATTAATAAAATGAAATATGTTCTTTGAATTGGAAAAAGTAAAATGGTTTGAAATGAATTATTTTATTTATAAAGAATATCATCGGGCACATTATTGTCAATTGTTTGGCAGTGATAAATTCATGTTTTTAATGGCGTTTAAAAGTTACTGAAAAAAATGTTCCTAAAATGATTTATAAATCAAAATTTTGACCTGTAAAGGTGTGATGCGCATTAAAAAACACAACGTTAACCGGCTACCAGGTATCCTGAATCCTGTTTGGAAGGGCATAATATATCTTCATATTAAAGAACCAGCTTTTCTAAAATTCTCGTTCTTCCAACGTTGCTGGCTCTTGTACTAAGGTGTTGCAAAAAAGTCTAGTTACATAAATACAATTTTTTGGCTTTCGTTATCCTGGAAAAACCCTTGCGTTTTATGTGACAAAAAGTATCCTAAATGCAACCTTGTAGTATTAGTTATTACTGTGTCAAGTTTAGTTAAAATCTGTTCAGTGCTTTCAGCGTGATGCGTGTTCACAGGAACAGGCATACAGACAGACAAAAATTGTAAAAGGATTATTTTTGGCTTGTATATCGATAACAAAGTCTACCCCGATCAAAATTTTCAAAAAATATTTAATGTACAGATTTGGTTTTGTTACAGTTTTATTATAGTATAGATTTTATCATTGCTGGTAATAAAATGCGGCTCGCATTAAATGAAATTATTCATGAGTCTCTCCAGGTGTTGTGATTTTTTAGGTTGTTGCTTGTAGTATACGCTTTTCACATGCAATATATTATAATGGAAGGAAGGACGAAACTTGGAAATATTATGTTACAATGTGTATTGGTTTCGTAAATTGACACAGTTAGTGATGACTTACCTATCTCAATACATTAATATAGGCTTACCGGAAACTTCTGTTCGTTTCTATGACAACTATTTTCGACACGTTAGTACATGTTTTTTTGGCGCATGTCCTGCTCTCTGTTTTCATTTTCCATTGAGTCGATCCACGGTAATCTCAGGTGTGAAACAATTATGTACCCATGGTTACTGATAAAGTTCATTAGCGCCACTATATTTTACACAAACTCCGACACGGAAGAAATGCTACAGATGCATATACTTAGCACCTTCTGGCTATCACTTGTTTTTGGCCTTACACTATTTTTTAAGAGAAAACAATTTTAAAATGAGGAAGGTATGAGAGGTTGCTTTCATGCTAGCAACAAGTCATTATAAGCCATAGAATTTATATTATTTAATAAAGTTTATTGACTGTAAGAATAATTTGTACCATGTTTTATTGCAATAATGAACAGAACTTTCCGGTTGACTTTATACACGATGTTTGGAGTGAACTCCAGTGTTGCGTGCGTTGGACTGAATTTTGCAGATATTTTTTTGTGAATAATATGCGTATAATAAATAATATAGAAATACTCGGGGATTAGAAGCCGTATGTTAGTTATTCGAGAATATAGTATGAATTTATTTCATATTTACGGTAAAAAGAAAATATTATTTGGATAATTATTGTGTTTTACTTTTTTAATCGTATGGTCTTTATATTTAAATATATTACTTAATATTATGTGTTTTAATATAGTTTGTGTTAAAAAACAGAAGGCTGTTTTCTCGATGCGATGCGATGGAAATGAGATAGACTGTAGAATTGTATCTAAACATATTGTATTCAATGATCAGATCAGATCAGGGATAGACATAGTGATGTTAACGATATTGACTGCCTTATTTATAACATTTACGATGTATTTACAGTGGGCGTGGCCTAGTGATTGGCATACTGAAAGTCGGCTACAAGCATCTCTTCCTGTATGACGACGAAGGCAGGCTTCACGAGTTGGAGCCGCCCTGTGTGCTCGACTTCTTTGTGGATCCAAAATTCCAGCGTCGCGGTTGTGGAAACAAGCTCTTCAACTATATGTTAAACGTTAGTTTTACCTATTTTTAACTTTGAATTATTGAATACTTTATTGCACTTTTTAGTTTGTATACTGGCGAGATTATAGTGTGCTTTTTTCAACAATAAAATAAATACTTCAGAATCAAGAGAATGTTTAATAATAAGTGTTATAGAAGATATATCCAATTTTTAATATAAGAACTATAAAGTCACGTCCAATGCCATCATAACCAACGGCATTGCTTGAAATATACATAATAATTTTTCAAATGTCCCTTTGACGGAAGGTAATGACGGATTTAAGAATGATTGAGATATTAGTTAAGCATGAATATAGTCGCTGCTGAAAGTCTCATGAAGTTGAGAATAATGGGCAGGGATGCGGGGTGCGATGTCAGGGACCTCCGCGTGATGCACCCCGGGCAACGTCGACCGCTTCTCGGTCGGCGGCTGATACCTGACACAATGACGCTTGCCTAACGGACTTTGATTTCGTCTCTCTTGTTGACCCATTGCTCTCTTTCTGGATTCAGATTCTCCCATTCATGATGACCCCCGCTTGCCGTTTGACTTCGATGTCTTCTCTTTATGTGGCCTACGTATTCTTTAAGGCTTACTTTACTCGCTGCTGATAAGGCGAAAGCTGCTGCCGGCCCAAAAAAGGCAGCGAGAAGGATTGTAGAGCGCCGGTCCGCCATGGAGGGAGTCGGAACTGACCCGAGGGTGGAAACCACCCCAGAGTCCCGCAAGCCGACCCCGCGGTCCGTGCCGCCTCCGGCAGCCTCGATCCCGTCGGAGGAAGCCTGGACGACTGTAGTCTGCCGCCACAAGAGAAAGAAGGAGAAGGCGATTCCGGCGGCGGCTGCAGTAGCCACGACTGCCAAGGCGACGGGATCTAAAAAAGGAGGAGGAGGCGAGAGAGGTCCAGTGACAGACTCGCTCCTCCTCGCTCGGCAGGAGTGCTCGTCGCCATGCGGCTGGAGGTGGAGGAAATGGGGGCTAAGTACAGTGACGTCCTCCTGAAAGCGAGAATGGAGGTGCCCCTGGCGGAATATGAGATCCCCTCAGTAAAGGTGCGGCCTAGTGCCACTGGAGCCCGACTGCTGACGGTCCCAAGCACCCTAGCCCCGGAGCAGGTGAACAAGTTCGCCGAGGGGATTAGGCAGTCGTTGCTCGGACTGGCCACTGTGGTGCGGCCCGTCAAGAAGGCAGATATCCGAGTCGTCGGAATCGACGACTCGGTATCATGGGACGAGGCCGTGGAGGCCATTACGAAGGCGGCTGGCTGTCCCCTCACCCACCCTCCTCCTGTTTGTTTCCCTGTTTGTTTCCCTTCCCGTGGACGCAGCACGGAAGCTGGTGGAAGCAGGCCGAATATTGATCAGTTGGAGTGTGGCTCGGGTCCAGCACTTGGACAGCAGACCGCTCAGATGCTTCAAGTGCATGGGCCTGGGCCACATCCGGCCGATGTGTCCGTCGGCCATAGACGGAAAGACGGCCTGCTTCCGATGCGGGGAGGGAGGACACTGCGCAGATAGCTGCACCGCAACAAAACCGCGGTGCGCTGTCTGCGCAGAAGCCGGCAAGCCGGCGGCCCACGTTATGGGGGGGGGGGGGTGATTGTCGACCCCCCCATGTGAAAGGGAAGCCGCCCCTGCTAAAGGCGGCGAATATGGCTAGTCGTGGGATAGTCAATGGACTATATCCACAGCAGCTACTTCCAGACTAACGCAAACCACTTCGCTGCTGCCCAGGACCTGCTCCTGCAGGTGGTAGCGGAGTGGAGAATTGATGTTGCGGTGGTCGCGGAGCCGTACCGCGTCCCGGACCAGTCTCACTGGGTTGGAGACACGGACGGCTCCGTGACAGTATGGTCAGGAGGTGGAATACCCCTTTCAATCAGGGAGAGGGGCGCTGGATTTGTGGCGGTCGCCTCACGGGGTTTTGCGACCCTCGGCGTATATTTCTCGCCGAACCGGCCCCTCATCGATTTGGAGTCCTTTTTGGACTCGCTGGGGCCGGTCGTGAGGCGGCTCGAGCCGCTCCCCATCGTCCTAATGGGTGACTTCAACGCCAAGTCAAGGGCATGGGGAGCGGTGACCACGAACCCACGTGGCGAGGCTCTTGAGGAGTGGGCAGCCCAGCATGGGTTGTCCCTCCTCAACCGGGGGAGCGTCTACACGTGCGTGCGACACAACGGGGGGTCTATAGTGGATCTATCGTTTGCTACCCCGTCAGTCGCACGCCGTGTCCGGGGGTGGAGGGTGATGGAGGAGGTGGAGACCTTATCGGATCACCGATATATCAGGTTCGAGGTCTCCACCTCCCACAATGAGCCGGTAACCTGCCCCCAGGGGGGCACTAAGTTCCCCCGGTGGGCGATGAGCCGCCTCGACCGGGAGCTAGCGGAAGAGGCGGCCATCGTCCAGGCCTGGTCGCTGTCCCCCCCAGACAGCGATATCGACACGTCTGCAGCCCGCCTCCGTGATGCTCTCACGGAGGTTTGCGACGAGTCGATGCCGCGGAGCGTACACCGCCCAAAGAGGAGGGCGGTGTACTGGTGGTCGCACGAAATCGCGGAACTTCGTGTGGCCTGCTCCGCGGCCCGGCGGCTGTACGGGCGCAGCCGCCGGAGACGGTCCAATAGGGACCCCGAGGAGGAGGCCCGGCTGTATGGCGACTACAGGACCTGCAGGAAAACGCTGCAGGTCGCCATCAGCCAGGCGAAAGAGCAGGCATGGGAGGAGATGCTCCGGGAGCTGGAGAGGAATCCGTGGGGGCGCCCGTACAAGCTGGCCCGGAAGAAATTCCGCGGCCAGGCGCCCCCGGCAACGGAGACTCTCCAACCGGAGGTGGTTGAGAGGGTCGTGGGAGCATTGTTCCCCGACTCTCCGGAGCTCCTCCCTCCTCCCATACCTCCCCCTCAGGTGGTAGAGGAGGCGCTGATCGGCCCTCACCCAGTTACGGAGGAGGAGATGGGGAGGACGATTAAGCGCCTCCGCACCGCCGGGCGTAAGGCACCCGGCCCTGACGGAGTCCCGGGTCGGGTGCTGGCCATCGCGTTGGGCCATCTAGGAGAGTGGCTTCGGGAGCTGTTTGACCGCTGTCTTGTGGTTGGACAGTTTCCGAAGCCCTGGAAGACGGGGCGGCTGTGCCTGATGGCGAAGGAAGGCCGCCATCGGGCTGCGCGTCCGCGTACCGGCCCCTTGTGTTGCTGGACGACACCGGGAAGGCGCTCGAGAGGATCGTTGCCTCCCGGGTCGTCCGGCATCTTGAGGAAGTGGGGCCGAACCTGTCGAACGTGCAGTTCGGCTTCCGGTCAGGGCGTTTCACGCTAGACGCCCTGACCCTTCTAAAACAGGTCTCCACGGAGGCGACCTCTCAGGGCGAAAAAATAATGGCGGTGTCCTTGGACATCGCCAACGCCTTTAACAGTCTGCCGCATGGTGTCATACGGGAGGTGCTCCGCTTTTTCGGAGTGCCCCCGTACCTGCGGCGGCTGTTGGAGGCGTACCTGGAGTAGAGAGAGGTCGCCTTCGTGGACGCCAGAGGTCAGATGGCCCAACGCAATACGGCGTGTGGGGTTCCACAGGGGTCGGCCTTGGGTCCGCTCCTGTGGAACATGGGCTACGAACATGGGTGCTTCGCGGCGCGCTCCCATCTGGAGCGCGCCTCATTTGCTACGCGGAAGACACCCTAGTCGTAGTCCGAGGGGGGGAAACAAAAGAGTTGTTGCGCCTGGCCACGGAGGCCGTCACCCTCGTGGTGGCCCTCGATAAGACCGAGGCCCTAATGTTCCATGGGCCACGGCGAGGGCTGCCTCCAGGGGCCCACATCTATGTGGAGGGCGTCCGTGTCAGGGTGAGGACCCAGATGAAGCATCTGGGCCTCACCCTGGACGGACGCTGGCAGTTCGAGCCCCACTTCAAGGGGCTCGGACCGCGCATATTCAAGGCGGCAGCGGCGCTCGGACGACTCCTCCCCAACACGGTGGGGCCGGGCGCCGTCTGCCGTCGCCTCTATATGGAGGTCGTCCGGTCCATGGCCGCCTACGGGGCCCGGTGTGTGTCGACGCCCTCAACGCCACAAATATCCGTGCGCTGCGAGCTGCGCAGCGTACCGTGGCGTTGAGGGTGATACGAGGATACCGAACGGTGTCCTCAGGGGCGGCCATGGTGCTGGCCAGCTCCCTTCCCTGGGAGCTAGAGGCGGAGGTGCTTGCCGCCGTATATAAATATACGGCGGTTAAGAAACGGGTGGGGGAGCCTCTAGCTCCCAGAGAAATAGAGGAAAGGAGAAGAGAGAAGAGGGACGAAGTGGTCGAAAGCTGGAGGCGGGACCTGGCGGACGCGCGGTACGGTCGATACACGATCGACGCCGTCCGCCCGGTCCTGCCGGATTGGTTTAATAGAGGATGAGGCTCCCTGACGTTCCGTCTGGTGCAGATCCTGACCGGACATGGTTGCTTCGGTTGGTACCTGTACCGGATAGCACGCAGGGAGCCGACCGCCGTATGCTATCAGTGCGGCGTTGACCCGGACACCGCGCAGCACACTCTGTCTGATCTTCCCATTGCACAGGTCTGGCAGACGGAGGAGACGGCCCGTGTGTACCCGGTTGTCTCCTAACAAGACGGGGCCTGGCGGCGGCGCTTTCGCTGCTGGGCCAACCGTTGGGGCGGCACGATGAATTCTATAGAGATCTCGTGCCGCCCCAACTATAGCGGCAGACGTACACCGTGGGGTTTTAGTCCGTGCCAGTGGGACATAACCCACACTCTCCCCCGAGAGGGTGGTGTATCCATAAGGGATTTCCCCACGTTAAAAAAAAAAAAGAGATGCTTTGAGTGTTAATATGATTCAGTGAAGACATTATGAAGAACTTCTTATGATTTCTCATGTCTACAAGCAGAACGGATCTTAGTTTTATCACTAAACATGTCGCGTATTTAGATTTGGTATATCTCGGAGGTGGACAAGCAAGTTCAGGTGGATCTTTGCCGTCTTGTAATTTAAATATTTGGCGCCTCGGGAGTGCAAGTAATTGTCCGATGTTGTTGTTGTGACGTCGATTTTCGTTTCCAAATCACCACTTTCATATAATTGCTCTTGGCTTTTTTACGTTACAGTCAATACGAAAACATGACTTGACGTTAACATTCATAAAGTTCGAAAATTTTTATTTGGTAATTATAATATCAGTAATAACACCTGTAACTTCTCATCATTACTATTTAGTATTCCTTGAAAGGACAAGAACTTATTTCCTCTCGTGTTGCCCAGCTTATTTGTTATCTATGTTACGGAGTTCATCTGTGTATGAAAGCTTCAAGAGCTAATTGCACACTATCCTTAAATGCGGGAAAATTCAGTTATACACAGCCAAGCAGAGTTATATAAGAAGACATCTATGCCTCAAATTTCTTTTTAGATCTTTGCCAGGTTGCTCGAAATCAGGTTTTGCCTTTCTGGTTGTCATCTTGTATATTATAAGCGTATAGCATATATGTATGTAGTGTAGAAGGTGATGTAGTGAACCATGTGAGGTTTTGGATTACCTATTACAGATCTGTTGGCATGACACTTTAGTCCGAATAATAGTAATATTATTTGGATCAAGGTGTCATGCTAATAAATAACGTCAATACAAATTAATTTTTGCTTCAATGTTTAAAATAACATCAAAATTACAAGAGCTAAAGAAAATATGTGTTGACTTTTTGTACACCTACCTATCCTCCCTAACTTTACTTTTTAATAATAGGTCTTTTACCTATGAAATTGCCGTTCTGCAGTACTGGACATTTCAAATCAAAATAATTTTTGTTTGGCTAAGAATTCTAATTTCAAATTAATTTTATTTTAAAAACATGGAATTCTTTTTCCAAAAGTAGTCATTTGTTTATTGATTAGTGTTACATTTTTATCGCATTTCAATCTTTTTTATCATCATGGATACGTTAAAAATTCGAGTAATTATGGAATATGGGTACCGTCATCGCAGCAACGCGCCACAAGCGGCACGCAACATCAACGACGTTTACGGAGCTAACACTACAAACCAACACACCACCTGTTATTGGTCTGCTTGCTTCTGTTCTGGGAATTTCGACCTGAAAAATGAACCTTGCGGTCGTCCGAAGACTTTAGTCGACAATGACGAATTAAAGGCGATTGTGGAAGCTGATGACACACAATCTACGGCTGAATTAGCAGCAGCTTTCGACGTTAGCGTCAAAACAATATTGGTCCATTTGCGTCAAATTGGCAAGGTAAAAAAGCTTGACAAATGGGTGCTCCACGAACTCAATGATCGCCAGCGCAAAGTACGCGTCGAGACGTGACTTGCACTGCTCAACAGACACACAAATGAAGGAATTTTGAACCGCATTGATACCTGCGATGAAAAATGGAATCTGTTTGATAACCGCAAGCGCTCAGCAAGTTGGTTGGATCCTGGTTCAGCACCTAAACAATGCCCTAAACGAAAACTTACCCCTAGAAAAGTGATGGTCACTGTTTGGTGGTCTAGCGCCGGTGTGATTCATCACAGCTTCTTACCAAATGGGGTGAGTATTACTGCAGATGTGTACAGTGAAGAACTGAACACAATGATGGAGAAGCTGGCACATCTCCAACCAGCATTGGTCAATCGCTCGTCTCCGCTGCTCCTGCACGACAACAAGCGACCTCATACTGCACAGCAGACGGTCTCCAAGTTGCAAGAACCGAGGATGGAAGTTCTCCGTCATCCTCCCTACTCACCAGACCTTGCGCCTACAGACTACTACTTTTTCCAGAATTTGGATAACTCCTTGGCGGGAAAAAAATTCAATACCCGAGAGGCATTCCAAAATGCCTTTGAAGAATTTGTTGCCTCCCGTCCAGCTGATTTCTTTAAGAAGGGCATCAATAAACTGCCACTGCGTTGGCAAAGATGCATTGATTGCATGGGTGATTACTTCGATGAATACAAATAAAAAATACATGAAAAAAATTCGTTTAAATTTTTTCATACAAAACGGCAATTTCATAGGTAAAGACCTAATATAATTACTAGCTATTTTAGTGTGAAATGAATTAGTTATCGGCGCTTTCTCTTGCCACCCTAGATGTTTTATTAATATTGTTTCTTATTATAATTGTTCCCGTAGGTAGTTACGTGTAGGAGCTTCGGGCTCACTACTATAAGAGTCTAGACCAGAGCTTCCAAGAATTTTTTCTCATAGACCCCTTTCAAAATTTTACTGGTTCCAATGGACCCCCTGCAGGTTCAATACTACCATATTCCCAAAACTCAACAAAAAATGTGAAGATTAGATCTAACGGTCTTCCAAAAAAAAAAAATAGTGAGAATTGATTGGTTAATTAATTAAACCCTAGACTGCCGTAAGGCACGCGCGTTTACTTTTTTTGGCATCCATCCACAGCAAAAGCAATTGATCTCTTGAATCGCGAAGTTGAGACACAATCGATTTTTAATTGTGCCTGGGGATGCGCCTGCCTTACGGCAGTCTAGGGTTTTATTAATTAACCAATCAATTCTCACTAATTTTTTTTGGAAGACCGTTAGATCTAATCTTCACATTTTTTGTCGAGTTTTGGGAATATGGTAGTATTGAACCTGCAGGGGGTCCATTGGAACCAGTAAAATATTGGAAAGGGTCTATGAGAAGTGTGTATTCTAATATGTAATATAATTACAATTAAACATTAATAACGTAACGTAATTTCTACAATGACAATCACAAAATAGTCGTAATTTTAATGGGAGGGATGTACTCGATGGATTGACAGCAAATTATCAATATTTGGCTTCAGTTGTATTAGGAGTAATGTTTTATTAGGAGTAACCGCAAATCTCCCCATTCTGTTATGATTTTTTCAACAAGATATGACGAGGGAAACGCTGTCAAAAGCTTTCTCGCAATTCTTCACAGTCCAGGATATTTCTCGGGTATTTCTGCCTGCAGCCAAAATGTTTGATACCCTCTTTTAAATTTCAACTTCAGCTCCTCATTAGTGCTAAGCTCGAGTAGCTCCTCTTGTAACATCACATTCTCCACTTCCGTTTCATCAAATGGATTTATGATCCGTGGTGGTATTTCCATCGTCAGAATATCTTCAAATCTGATTGTGAAGTCATCATGCATGCCAATTAAATGTTGGGCGTATACCTGAATATCCTCATCAAGGCATTCTACCCGTGACAAGTTTGAAAACTGAGAAAATTCACGCAGACTAATATTTTGCTTCATAAATTTTAATTTTCCAAGAAAAGCTGAAATTACACCCTTTGTTTGTATTAAAGTGAGGTTGTCCTCTTGTAATTGTAAGTTAATGTCATTAAATGTTTTGAATAAATCTGTCAAATACGCGATGTCTGCTTTCAAATTGATCAGGATTTCTTTTAAATCTTGATCTTAACTTTCCAGAAACTCTAAAACTGATACAAAAAGTGAGTAAAATCTTGTTAAACATTCACCTTTCAACAACCAGCGTACTTCTGTATGTAAGAGTAATCGTTGAAAATTTTCATCATTTTCATCGCAACTTTGTGCATATAAATAAACGCGTATTCAAAGCATTGCTTCTTATTTTGTTAACTGCGCTAATCACAAATTGAAGATGCAATTTATCACTGAATCTTTTTACTACTAGGTGTTGTCAGTGAATGACACAGTGAATTGCAGTTACCCCTGGTATAATTCTTGTAAGATGACTTATTTAACGCGATATCGCCCGACCATGGCAGGAGCTCCATCTATTGCCACCGAAGTAACGTTTGTGAATGGAATCGATTTTTCCTTAAAAAAATCACTCAGGACATTAAATATTTAGTGCCTATCTCCAAAGCTTTCGCGAATAGCAGCTCTTCATAAGTTTCCGCCTCCATAACAAATCGAACATATGCCAATAATAACACTTCATTACTAGGTAAAGTTGACTCGTCCAGTTGAATAGAAAAATGAGTTGTTTGCAGATAATTACACAAGAAACTTCCAATATCAGAGCTCATTTCACCAATTTGTCTTTGTATAGTGTTGTTACTCAAAGGAATTCCTTTGACTACGTCAAATGGGGATTTTTGGAGAACATTTTTTAAAACCTCTTCAACAGCGGGTAAAATTAACTGTTCTCCAGATTTCGCTATAAGTAATGAGATATTGTAAGATGCCCGCAAATCACTATCGTTACTTTCAGACGTTGAAGCGAACATACTGTCTTAGTGGGTTTTTTTTCATATTTCTCTTTCAACGTTTGAAAATATTTCAAATCTTTACCTATTTTATCAGGATGACACCTTTTTAAATGATCTCCGAGCTTAGATGTTTCCTAGAGTCATTGCACAAAACTCTGTTACATAAAAGGCATATGGGCAATCGTTTGTCTCCCTTTGATGGCAGAAAACCAAATTTTAAATAATCAACACTGTATTGTCGACATTTCTTATTAGATTCAGTAACTTTTCTTATCAGTTACCTAATTACCTGTAAATAAAAAACTTTGTTTTAGTAATCATGGGGCGGTTTTACTTAAGAGGATATGTCTTTTTTAAGATAATAGGATTAGTTAATTACTGCAACAAAATAAACAAAGTACCTACTGGCGGCAAACTGATTCTAATTATTAAAAGCAAATAAATAAATCGCGAAGCTCCATAATAAAGTTTTATGAAAACTGTGGAACCGATTTTACGTAAAGTAAAATATTTTCTCATTAAGTAGGTATATTTTGAGATATTTCTGTAAATTTTATAGAAAATACTTTTAAATAAAATGTTTTTATTAAAATTCCGCGACTTTCATTATTAATTAAAATACTTAATTATTACTTTGATACACGTTACTAGTACGTAAAGACACATACAATTTAGGAAAATATATTTAATTAAGGCTGAGTTGTTTGATCCGTAGTTAACTTGACCAATGGTTAGTTTTGTACCGAAATGTCAAAATTATGTATGGAGTCAGAGCACAGGTTAGAGATAACCATGGTGCAAACAACACAGCCTAAGTCATTTAGAATTAGTAACTGCGAGGAATCTGAAACATTTACAGTCATGCAGGTCAATCATAATATAGTTTTACTTTAGTGAAGCGCCACACACTCAGGTAAAAAAAAAACTAATAAAGTAGGTACAAAAAGCTCAATTATTCTCGGCTTTCTGATCTCTTATGGAAGTATCTAACAGTGTCTCTGTTCAGTATTTAATTTTTAATAAGTACCTAAAACACGCAAACATTGTAAATATATATATTTACAAAATAAAATGTAAGTGCTTACTTTTTCGACATTGGAATACACGAATATTGAATTACTTTACTTTTCTATTCGAAATTCCGGAAACAAAAGAGTAACGTTTATCCTTGGCATTCGTATATATCTATACTAATACTAGCGGACCTGGCGGACTTTGTCCTGCCGTGGTAATAAAAAATAAAATCCCTAAAAGCCAACCGCAGCGCCACCTACCGGGTCCAATTGTGAATCTAAACCATTCTCGGATCCACTGAAACACGCACAAAAAATTTCATCAAAATCGGTCCAGTCGTTTAGGAGGAGTTCAGTCACATACACACGCACACAAGAAATATATATATTAAGATTATAAAGAGATAAAGTTTGTGACGTTGTGAGTTTGTGACGTTGTGGCGTTGTAAGGGGTAATCTCAGGAACTACTGGTCCGATTTGAATAATTCTTTCAGTGTTATATAGCTCATTCATCGAGAATGGTTATAGGCTATATATCATCACGCTAAGGCCAATAGGAGCGGAGCACAGATGAAAAATGTTTCAAAATCAAGATGTTTTTTTTCTTTTGAGAGCTTCTGCTGTGTGTTAGCGTTAGCCCAGAGTAGTAAGTATTACTACGCGGACAAAGTCGCGGGCAGGGGCTATAATCTATATACTAATATTATAAAGAGGTAAAGTTTGTGAGTTTGTGACGTTGTAGGGGGTAATCTCAGGAACTACTAAACCGATTTTGAAAATTCTTTTACCAATAGAAAGCCACGTTATTTGTGAGTGTCATAGGTTATATATCATCACGCTAAGGGCAATAGGAGCGGATCAACAATGACAAATGTTTTAAAATCGGGGCTTTTTGTCCTTTTCAGAGCTTCCGTTGCGTCTTAGCCCAAAATGACTATTCCACGCGTGCGAAGTCGTGGGCAGAAGCTATTAACTAATTATATTATCTATAATCTATACTAATATTATAAAGAGGTAAAGTTTGTGAGGTTGTAGGGGGTAATATCTGGGGAGTCGGAGAAAAATGGTCGAACGAAAACGTTTCTTACGAACGCTGCCTTAATTATCATTACATAGTATAAAACAAAGTCCCCTACCGCGTCTGTCTGTCTGTCTGTTCGCGATAAACTCAAAAACTACTGAACGGACTTTCAAGCGGTTTTCACCAGTGGATAAAGTGATTCATGAGGAACGTTTTGGTGTATAATTTGTCAATTATTTTTTTATAATCAGAGCGGGACAACGTCTGCCGGCCCCGCTAGTGAGATATATATGATTGAGTTCTAGAGAAAAGTTGTAGCTTGATAATGCCTATTACCGCCCAACGAAGTGGGCACGGGTCGGCTAGTCTAAAATATACCAATTTTCATAGACCCCCGTTTATTAATTCTGCACCCCCATTTCTTTGTCACGCCAACGTACAATCCCATCGAATCTTTCGTGGACCCCGGGGGTCCACCTAGACCACTTTGGGAATCACTGGTCTAGACTGACACGGATAGCGTAATAATAATACTTGGAGTGCGTAAAATAGACTGTTTATTCACAATTCCATCTATGGTATTTATAGAAACGCGATCGTTCATTTGTTTGAATGACATTTTATCTATCTATGTCTCCTTCTATTCTATACATATAATAAAAATGGAGTGTCTGTATGTAATATTAAAATTTAAAAAAATTACCGATTGGGTATGAAAGTATACACGCTTCTGATAACAAAAATGCAATTTAAAAAATTTTTGTCGGTCTGTCTGTCTGTTTGTTCTGAATAATCTCCGAAACGGCTGGACCGATTTTGACGGGAATTTCACTCACAGATAGCTGAAATTACAGCGGGTTACTTAGGCTACTCTAAATTAGACTAGCTATTAACCGTAGCTCTGTCTGCAATGCTATCTTCAAAACGGTTGGACCGATTTTCATGGGGCTTTCACCGGCAGATAGCTGACCTTATAAAAGGTAATTTAGTTTATTTTAATTTATACTAGCTGTTAACCGTGGCTTCACCCGCTGTGACCATAACAGTTAGAGACTGATTTTGACGGGACTTTCACTGGTAGATAGCGAACCTTATAAAAATTAATTGAGGTTATTCTATTTTAGACTAGCTGTTACACGCGAGTTTGTCTGCATGAAATTTAGCAAGATTTCAACTCATTCCTTATTTTTCATAAGAGAAATAATTATCAGCAAAAGTAGGTAGGTGCACAAAAAGTCAACACATATTTTTATTTAGCTTCTGTAATTTTGGTGTTATTTTAAATAGTTAAACAAAAAATAAAGTGTTTTGACTAACTTTTAATTGAACTAAAGTGATATGATAATAGATCTGGAGTAAGTAATCCATCTTCACATTTACACTGGTTCACTACATCACCTTCTATAATACACTACTTATAACTTACAAGATGACAAACAGAAGAGCTAAACCTGATTTGGAGGATCCTGTTAAAGGTTTAGAGCGAAAGTTTGAGGAATACATGTCCTCATTTCAAGCTCGGCTTGACTGTGCAAATCCCTTAAGTATAGCTCAACTGACAGCTGATTTTGCTTCATTTAAGGACAGCATGCTATCGGCTCTTGAAGCCCTCAAGGTACAGATGAACTCCGTTTCACAGTTGACAGATGAGCTGGATAATAGGAGCCGAAAAAAGGTTTTGCTTTTTCGTGGAGTTCCAGAAAGTGGTGATGAGAAGGTGCAGGATGTTGTGGCGGATATCATAGTCACTAAACTAAAAATATCGGACTTCACTAATAATCTTGTTTTCGCATTGGTTCCAAAGGCCACGAACAGGCCACGAACAATTTTAGTGAAATTTATTAGTGCCAATTGGAGGTCACAAGTATGGCGCGCCAAAAGGTTTTCAAAGAGTAGCGGCCTTAGCGTCGGAGAATTCCTGACACCTTTGAGGCGGGAAATCTTTCAAGAAGCCCGTCAGACACATGGTATGCATAGATGATGGTCCAAAGACGGTATCATCTTTCTTAAATTGCAAGACGAGGAAAAGATCCGCCTGTATTCGCTTGCTCAACTGAGAGATTCCTGCGAGGTACATCTTCACATAGTCGTTTTTATATGCATAAAATCTTCAAGTTGTGGTCACGTCTGATTGGATAGCTGACATCGTGACATAATAACGGTATGAACTATAACTCATTTTAGTTAAATTTATCGTAGTAGGTATTTTTACTTATTATGTACTATTATATTGGTACCTAATTTGTTTTGTATACATTGCAAAGTGACATTTAACGCTAATGTTATATGTCAAAGATGACAGTTTCATTATTGTCACCACAGACTAAAGAAAGACCACTAATACCACAGAATGTTTTTGCATAATTATGTTTGCTATTAATATGAGTTGCGTTCAGTTTTGTCATTTTTATTATGTACATAAAATTGTTTTATATTTATTTTAAACTACACAGTATTAGATTGTTTTTCTCTATGTTTACTTGTATTAGTGTTAGTGTTTTTGTTTGTTAGTATTTTCTTCAACCAACCAGTTGTAGATGTGAAGCATCTATGATTAATTTTTAGTCGATTTTAAATCATAACATAGCTTATTATAAATATTAGATAATAATTAAATAATTAACTCTATTTATATTTATTTATATATACACACTATATTATACTTATAATTTGTATGGATGATATGGATAGCTCTGATTCTTTTTACTCTTGTGACTCCGTTAATTCCTCGACCGAATCTTTAAATTTAAATCTTAGTGATAAACTCAATGATATCTTCACTAATTTTCCAAGACATTTAAACATTTGTCAAATTAACGCGCAAAGTATTCCGGCACACCATGCTGAACTTCTTGATACTTTCCGCAGCGACTGTATTCACGCTTGTCTGATATCTGAATCTTTCTGGAAGCCATCATTACCCTCCGCTTTTTTCTCACTACCTATCTCACTATCAGCTTTTCTCTTTATTCTGGCATATTTCCCTCATTATGGAAAAACGCACACATAATCCCTCTACAAAAACAAAGCCAACCTACCGAGATTAAACATTTTCGCCCTATCTCTATCTTACCATTTTTATCTAAGGTTCTCGAACGAGTAGTACATCGGCAATTTGTCGCCTTTTTAAACATTAACCGGATTCTTAATCCGTTTCAATCTGATTTTCGCCCGGCTCATAGAACTTGCTCCACATTAAGTAAAATAACTGATGACATACGCCGTGCTATGTATAATAGTAAGCTTACTCTTCTAACTTTAATCGATTTTAGCAATGCTTTTAACTGCGTAGATCATGATATTTTATTATCTCTTCTTTCATCTTTCAATATGTCGATTGAGTGTTTCTCTTCATATCTGAAAGGGTGTCGACAACGTGTCAAGGTTAATGAATTATTTTCTGATTGGTGCGATGTGGTTATTGGCGTACCTCAAGGCGGTGTATCACCTTTGCTTTTTTCTATTTTTATTAATACTTTGGTTACAAAAATACACCACAGTAGTTACCATCTATATGCAGATGATGTTCAGCTCTACCAACATTTCGAACTTGATGCCGTTTCAGAGTGCATACAAAGGATGAACGATGACCTGCACCGCGTTCACTCTTGGACCGAGGAATACGGTCTTATTAATCCAATAAAAACACAAGTCATAATTATCGGTCGTCGAGCTGCCCTAAACCGGTTAAATATTGAAACTTTGCCCAAAGTTACGTACAATAACGTTAGACTAGAATATTATTCTCAAGTCAAGAATTTAGGTCTGCATATTTCCAAAGACCTATCATGGGTTCAACATATCAATGCAGTCAGTAAAAAGGTTTACGGAGTAATACATTCCCTTAAAAGAATACAAAAATTTTTACCACTTTCGACCAAGAAAACACTTGTCAACTCGCTGTTACTCCCCATAATTGATTCCGCCGATGTAACCTATCCAGACCTTACAGAGGAGCTACTCGATAAACTTGATCGCCTCATAAACTTGTGTATTCGTTACATTTTCGGGCTGCGTAAGTACGATCACATTTCTCAATTCCGTTCGCAACTAAACTGGCTCGATATCCGATTTCGTCGAAACGCTCACATATTGCATTTTCTTATGGTGTTCTATTTGACCCTAGATCTCCACAATATCTCCAGGAACGATTCGTTTTCCTAACGGCTCACGGTCGCGATCTTCGTTCGGCATACACAAAAACTCTGGAGATACCTCAGCACCTATCATCTAATTTATATTCAAACTCATTCGCAATAACTGCCATACGATTATGGAATACATTACCGCGTCGACTTCAAGATGTCAAAACTATCAATAAGTTTAAAACTCAATTACACCACTATTTATTCGAAAAAAAGGAGGCAGAGGGTTCGTGATTTTACAGTTTGTATTTATAATTAACTTTTGCTGTGTGTACACATTTTTATTACTATCTTTGTCATTGTTATATTTGTACGTATGTATGTATATTTATGTTATATATGTATTTGTTTTATGTTATATATATATATATATATATATATATATATAACATAAAACAATATATATAGTATATATAATAAATATATAGTATATATAATAAAAATATATATATAGTACCCCGCGGCTCCGCACGCGTTTTTTCTAAAATGTATTAAAGAAATGTAAAATTGTGAGTGGGTGTGTACATTACAGAAATGCTTTTTTAAAAACATTTGTAACTACGACACGCACGCCATCTACTGTAACATGTAGCGTGTACATTAGATATATGAATACTAATAGTATATCGAATGGGATGGTATTTATCATCAGCAACATACCTGGAACTTCAACTTACTATATACCACACTCAGTGCGCACTAACACTATATAAGAAAGTAATGAAAATTTTAAGCTATACACTATCGAACAATATGTCTTAAATCACTTATTATATAGATATAATATGCCCATATTGTCGATATACTTAAGTTATTCTTATACGTTGCTTTAATCACTGAGTTATGTAGACGCAAACGCGGTAAATAAAACAGTATGGCTGCCAAATTGACTAAAAAGATGATATAATTAATATTACATACAAATATAAGATTTTCAATTATGTATATTTATTCTTGGAGTCCAGTAAAGCACACGTCTCACGCGGTTGTAACATATTTTTGATCAATTTCACACGGACGAATGCACAGGTAGCAGTTCATTACTGCATAGTGTACCAATTCAAATAAAAAAAGAATAATCAAAATCGGTTCACCCAGTCCAAAGTTATGAGGTAACAAACATAAAAAAAAAATACAGACGAATTAATAACCTCCTCCTTTTTTTGAAGTCGGTTAAAAATTGATTCACAATTGACGAAAATATCGATTAACATACATATAAAAAATACATACAACCGAACATAGTAACCTCGTCTTTTTTCGAAGTCGGTTAAAAAGAAAGTCAAAATCTACCATTTTCATGCCGTTTTCACCAGTAGATAGAATGATGATTCATGGGGAAGGTTTAGGTATAATTTGTCAAGGTTTTCATTTTATTATCGGGGCGGAACAACGTCTTCCGAGCCCGCTAGTTATCTGCCCGTAAAAGCCCCGTGAAAGTCGGTCCAACCAATTAGGAGATAGTAGGATATTGCGGACGAAGTCTTGAGTAACAAAATAAAATAGTCTAAGTTACTTCTTATAAGGTGAGTTATCTGCCAGTGAAAGTCCCGTGAAAATCAGTTCAAGCATTACGGATATTCCACTGTGGCCGAAGGCGAATAAAAACTCTAAATGACTTTTTATGAGGTCTGCTATCTACCAGTGAATAGCCCGTGAAAATCGGTCCAACCATTTTGGAAATAGCAATGCGGACGAAGCCGCGGACAAATAAAATAGAATATGTCAACCGCTATAGTTTCGGCTATCTGGCAGTAAAAGTAAAATTCCCGTTAAAATAGGTCCAGCCGTTTCGGAGATTACCCGGAACAAACAAACAAACAGACAAAGTATTAAACTTTATTTTTATAATACGTAATAGAGAACAAAATGTTTGCGATAGAAACTTACCACGTTACCATGGCAACGTATATAATACTAAGGCTAACGAAATCTCACAAAAGGAAAAAATTGTCCGATTTTGAAACATTTTTCATTGGTGCTCTGCTTCTATTAGTCGTAGCGTGATGGTATATAGCCTAAAGCCTTCCTCGATAAATGAGCTATCTAAAACCGAAGGATTTTCTCAAATCGGACTGGTAGTTCCTGAGAACTTTTGTAGGTAGTGCCTATATAAACAAAACAGAATAAAATATTTATTTTATTATAATATTGTATACATGTATATATTTATTTATCCGTTTTCTTCTGTTTTGTTTATATAGGCACTACCTACAAAAGTTTTTGCTTAACATCAATACCGCTGGTTAGCTGGAAGAAAATGCCTCATGGCATTAAGCTCGCCAGTGTACAAATCAAAAGTGCAATAGAGAATTCATTCATTCATTATTGTTTACAATTCGACTTTATAATTCTTAATAACTTTAATGATATAGAGGTCTTCCTAATAGGATCTTTGATTATAAACGTATTACGTAAAGAGTTCCATAATTCAATTTCTTGCGGAACAGATATGCGTTTATTTTTTGTATAGTCACAAAATGTTAATTATAATGGCAATGTATATTAAATGTAAATCTTTATAATAATATTTTAAGTTATTATTTCATTACTTCCTTATACAGTGTAAGTGAACATTGAGGTAGTTATATTGTGGGCTAAGGTTCCAAATACGTTGCTGATGACAAATCTCATTTGGCACGCTGTTAGTATTTATATATCTAATGTACACGTTACATGTTACTGTAAGTGGTGTCGTACTTACAATTGCTTTTAAAGAGCATTTCTATAATTGTACATAATCTCACTATTTTATAATTCTTTAATAGGATTTAAAAAAAAACGCGTGCGGAGATGCGGGTACAGCTAGTTTACAATATATACAAAGACTTAGCCAGTCTGCCAAAGAGGATGACATACTCAGTACCTACATACGTATCGTAACCGAGATGCTTCGCAATGGTGATGTGGTCGCCGTCTGTTTTGTTATCCCAGAGGTTATGTGTTCACAGGACATGGATGTGATGCTGCCCGATTTAGCTATCGACGGCCCCTCCGAGAGTATGAAGTTGTTTATACATCGCAACTACGGAGTCGATCTCCTCGTGCGTCAGAATAACAACTTCGCCGTCGCTCCGGGATTTTTCGATCATCTCGAGAGCGGAGCCAGGTATTTCTGATAAGATAAGTGATATGTTGTGAAATTGCGTATAATATGTGTGTATATGCTGGGAAACGTTGTGTCCCCACAGCCAGGTGCGTACGGGACCACCGCAGAGGCGTCACCGCTCCGAGAGGCGCACGGCATACCGTCCGCAATGCACTATCGGCTCGGTGAGTACCTCTACCTCCTCCGCCTATCCCTATAGTCTAGTTTCGACGTAGCCATAAATATATTTTCCTGTATAAAACACTAACAGTAAAGAATAATTCAACAGATATGAGATGCCTATACATAAAGTAATTAACGACTTTCATATGTTATATAAAAGTAATAAAAGAGAGTAGAACTTCATTAAAAGTAGGTCAATAAAAATATAATTACTTATATGAAAGTCAGTGGCGTGGTGAAACTTAAAGTGGCCTACTATCAAATGCATGTGATGTAGAATGCATTAGAATCTAGGAACACTGTCATTATTCTTGGTCCATTATTATTCATAATTCTTATCTGTTATTAGTAAATAATTATAAGGATAAGATATTAAGAAACTTGTCACTCCATTATCTTTCTCTATTCTTTATTCTATCTTTATTATGAGGGAACTGTCACATACGTAGATTTGAAATGCAATATACTAATTAAAACTCATATCCAAATCTGTTATGTACCTTTACTATATAAAGTACCAAATACATATAAATTAAAAAAACAGCAATGTGTAATATTTTTTATTTATTATGGGAATATAAATATATATATCCATAATATATCTATATACTATAAATTTATTCTGCTAACCCTATCTGTTAACTTCATATGATTATGAATTACTATGATGAATTCGTATGTAGATCTACCGTATTCTTCTCAAACCTAAGATATGCAAATGCTTATTATATAGATATCAATACTACATGTGTCATTTTAGATATCCGAAATAGAACAATATACAAATACAAATAGATATACATACAGATAAATACTTTTCTTAGAGTGATAACACAGTGGTAATCGTTGTGCAGATAATTCACGGGGACGCGACCGGCGCCAGCGGAAGGTAATTAGTAGCGCGAGTGAGAGTCGCGAGTCGCTCTGCCGCTATCGCTACCTTCGCGTCAAGCTTGCTGCATTTTACTTTGTCTATTATTATTTTGAAGCTTTTTATTAATCTCACTCGTATTCAACCATGAAATCTCGACAATATCTGTACAAAATTACAACTTAACATTCATATTTATATTAGATATTTTCATAATAATCATTATTTTATATCAAGCATTCCTACAAGATGGCGTACCGCAAACAAAATTTATATCGTATGTTTAAACATTAAACGGATACCTGGCTAAAAGCTAACTTATATCAATTCTCGCAGAGAAAAATTCACTAATAATATAATATTGTCTTCTACATAAATACTAATTAATGTCAGTAATCTTGAAATAATTAAAAAGAAATTATTTATCACGTCTTTAGATACCTTTTATACATTTTTGAGGGTAAAATTTTGTAAAAGCAAAATATACTTATTCACTAATCATACAAAAGAAGTAACGTGTGCGTGTACAGATGCGGGGATGCGTCACGCGTCACGCGTCACGCGTCACGTCACGCAGCACGCATTAATACTAACAGAGTGAACACGCTACGCTTCGTTCACGTAATCCTAACGATGGTATTGTATAGTATATATAGGCTTTCACCGAAGTCGACTTCGAACCGAAATCGGATAATAGGCTAAATCATAAGAGTCACCAGAAAAATATTTCAAATAATCTACGTTACGTATTCTAAAAATTATGGGCATTTAAAAACGTCGAGAAAATTTATATCATGTGACGGTCTTTTCACTACTGTTCATATTTACTTTTTTAATGGTTTTTTTTTTATTTTGTAATTCCGAATACTGCTTCTTTAAACTCAAATCTTAATTCAACTGCTCCACCTCGAAAGTAAATGTCACTTTTACAACTAAAGATTCAAAATTACCACTTAGCTCAGTTTTAATTGTCCGTACTAAAAAAAAATTTTACGTGAAATTGACAATTAACTTGTAAAGATGGCGTATTTAACAAGGATTCTAGAATGGTATGAATGGTTTCGGACAACTGCTTTCCTTTCCAATAGAATACAGTTTTAAACATTTTTATCTTACTTAAAAATGGTTTTAATGTACCTGTCGCTTTCTTCAAGGTCGTATCTTTAATATTCCAATTAGAATACAGCGGAGAGAGTCATTTTACAACGTGCGAGTCACTGTGAGAAAATGTTATAGTCAGGTCAGTCGAAATAAACATAACTTGTACGACACTTATACAACGAAATAGATCGATTTAAAATAAACATATGAACTAAAAATATTAAATAAAAAAGTAGTTGGTCCTTTTGAGCTACCAGAGATCTTGAATGGTGAAGTTTATTTGATGTTTTTACAAAATCATTTACCAAACGTACCGGAAGACATGCCACTAAGTGGTAACAGGGACATGTGGTTGCACCAAGGCGGTTGCCTAGCGTCCAAACTCTTGTTGTTTCTCTTTGTCGTCCCTATTACGTTAGCGCCACTATCTATCTCGCTCACACTTCGCAAAATATCTTTGTCCGTCTCACTCGTACTGGAGTATTAAAGTTTCGGTCTTAAGGAAAGCCACGGGTACATATAAACATTTTAAGGTAAATAAGAAAAAAAATTTAGAAACTGTGTTATTGAAAAGGAAAGAAATGTCCACAATTTAAGAAATAAATCAGCAAGTTGGAGTTTTGGAATCCTTATTATTTGCATTAACTTTTGAAGTTACTTACCAAACTTGCCTAGCACATTTTTTTCATTATGGTCAGTGAAAACTGGACTAGTTATTAATTTTGAATCTATGGTGGGGCAAAAAGCCATATTTTAAAGACTTTAAAGAGAAAGATTTTAAAGACATATTACTTCATATTTTAGACCTAAGTTTAAAGAAGTAGTATTCAGGATCAAATAATGAAAAAAATTATTGAAAAAGTAAATATTTGTAGTAACAGGAGTGGAAAGACCGTCACATTCCGGCTTGACGTCGACTTCTGGGACACCTGTATATATAAACTCGGCACTGTGATAACATTTATTTTTCTTTAGCGCTTTTTTATTTTATTTTTCCTAATACTGTGTGAGTATGTGCGTTTGATTCTTTGTTGTAACAAAATTCATGTCATGTAGTCCATCCATAGCAATGTTTTATTCCCATAGTGGAGTCGTCGCTAACTCCCCCACCCATGTCTTGTTGACACTATTTGCGAATATTCTAAAATATTTATTATATGTTGTTATCGATACTTACCTGTACCTGTGCATCTCAACACTATATTGATGGTTTACTAAAGGGCTGAGGAAATTGAGACCGCCCTCGCTCAAAACTTTGGCGAAGACTACACTGTGTGGAGCCCCTTCGAGCGCAGTAACGGTTCCGACTCCGACTCGGAATCCGAGGTGGCCGCATCATCGACATCAAACACCGCTTTCGAGCATCGGCGGGGCGAGAAGTGGTGAACGGTTACTCACAAGCGCCGCCCTCCGCCGTCCATTACACCCTCCTACGCTCCCCTTACCCCCTCCCCCGCTCTCGGGCACATTCCCCTCTCCGTACTCCACTTGTACTCCGCCTGAGTCGTCACTCGATTAAATGTATTGTTCGTAGCCCCCTAGTATGATCGTCTACTTATCAATGTATGTACGTAATTTAAATAATACTTGATATTCATATTCATAATTGTGTGTATCTATATTATAATGAACATAATACGAATGAATGACAGAGGAGAGGTTAGGTAGAGACGTCTCGACGGAAAAGCGCACACTCTTATTGTAAGGCGCGCATCTCTAATCTCGTGTACGTTGAATCCCCCTTGAGAATGAGTACTCGAGCATCGGTCGGCTGCGTATCCTAGACAATGAAATGTAATTAGTGTTGACGTGGTTCAAACTGCTCCAACCTGGAACACTGAGAGCATGTCTGGTTCGACTATAAATTTCCTTGTTCGCTTTCATATTCCGTGTAAATACTTGAATATCCCGTCCGTTATAAATTCGATTAAAATGCACATTTTTTTTTTTAAATCTTTATTTAATTTAAGGACTTAGGTCCACATAGAACATGTCAGTCCGATCTTATCCTAATCTTAAAATATTCACAAAAGAGACTTAAACACAAACTTTTATAGAATCTTGGCTTCCTCACTTGCAGGTGCACACAACATTCTATGAAAGCTACCCTGATCTAATCTATTAAGCTTTAACTCATTGCTAAATGTTTATGCTTTCTTATTACATTAATAAAGACATCATCAGCATTTTGCCCGTTATCTTCTTGGTTTTCACTATCTTCTCGCACCCTTTTCTCAGATAATCGCAGTATATCTGGTTCTAAATTATTATCTTCCATAATATCCTCGATTTCTCAGATAGCTGTTCGCACTCAATGTCACTATAGCGCCTGTCGTTGACATCGCTCATGCATTATCACTTTTATAAATTTATGTGGGAAGGTTAAAAACAAATTCACAACTGCTGTAAATACTATTGAGAATACTTGCGCGCGTCACAAGAAAGTTTCGGGAAATCCTTTAACTGAGTCCGAGCTTACCTCCTAGTTCTAGCTGAAAGATCTGTTGGTCTATTATCAGTATTTTATTATTATTCATTCTTTACAGAATATTGCTTACGTACTCAGAGTTCTTTCTCGCTGTACTGCCTCGCTTGTTATTGATTAGAGGCCAGCAAGAACTCCTGTTTTTTTTAAACGTCTATTTTTCTCAAAACTTGCACTAAAATATTAACGGGGTAGTAAAAGAAGTAGTCGCAATCCAGTCTTGAAGTATTAAATAGTCCAATTATGCAATAATTTAATTTTCAGTTTGAATAACTTTTGAAGGGTTTGGTTTATCGAAAAGAAGTTTTTGTAGACCGTTTTATTTCCTACAAAATCATATATCACTTATTAGAATACGATTATTGGCTTGTAGGCTAATTAAATTATATTTATTATATACTAGCGGGCCCGGCAGACGTTGTCCCGCCCTGATTATGAAAAAAATCCGTGACAAATTATATACTAAAACGTTCCTCATCAATCACTATATCCATATAAAAATCCGTTCGATAGTTTTTGAGTTTATCGCGAAATTATATATATTATAAATATTTACATTGTAAAAACATATTAAATTTTCCTGTCTTATATGACAAATAGGAATCCCCAGTGCGCGTACTGTAAATATTAAGAGGTGTGGTTTCCCAGGTGTCTTCTCTTACTACCTCGAAGTAATTTCAATGCGAGTTTTGAGATTAATCATCCTAGTATATACTTACATTTCTGATCCGGATTTACGATATTTCCGAGACACGTCAAAAACTTGACATTGACACTCCTTTTTTTAGCGTTCATAATTTGATCCTTAGTACTTACAAAATATATGTAAATAATGTAAGAGTTGGCAAACAATATCCTTTCAGACATGTGAACAGTAATAAAAATAGGTTTGCAAGATATTTGAAATATCATGTTAAATGCATTAAAGATGAATTTTAATAATATTTCTAAGCTTATGTTGTTATAAGGTATTCTAAATAAGTTATTAAAATTGTTAATATTTATCCTTTATATTATGTTATGAGAGTTTATTTGTATGGCCTATGTTATTCTTTATATACAAATTTCTTCTGTACGTGTGTATGTCACTGAACTCCTCCTAAACTGCTGGATCGATTTCGATGAAATTTTGTTGGACTGTTTAACGGCTGAATAAACCAACTATATATTTTCATGTACATCTCGAGTATGGACCACATTGTTGAATGTAATTTTCATTATAAATTATTTACCTACTTTAGTTGGTAATGAAGCGTTGGCAAGAAATCATCATAATTGTACTTTGTTGTTAATTTATTGGTTATTTTTAAATATATTACAGTAGATATGTAATAGCTGAAATGAGTATCGGTCGGGGTGTGCGAATACATCCTCGGGGTATGTGATAGCGATGCATTTACTTAACTAGTTTATGGATAAGCTGCGTGGGAACATTGTGTTGTGTGCGCTTACGAATAGACGCGGTACACGTGTACACTGTACGCGTGCACGCGTGTGACTCGTACCGTAACAGTTGGCTTGCCTCCAAAGAACATTCTCCAATTATATACTAATTATTAATAGCTTATCATTTATAATAATTACATTATACCATTGATTAATTATCTACTTGTCGAGATTGAAATGTAATATTATATTCTCATTAATAACCACTTTTCGGAAACATGACCCGTTTTATAAAATAATAATACACGACACTATTCATATTTTATGTAGCCTTTTAGAGTATAAATAAAGTAATGGTGACAATTTACAGAAAAATATAATTTATTGAAATGTCATTCAGAAATATATTCGAAAAACGTAAAAGACAGCTTGAAAATAAAACGCCGATAGCGGTTATCGTAATCATATTCACTCTACTGAGTGTGGTTGCAATATGAAAGAACATGATATCAGTAATCTTCTTTTACCTGCTACAGGTTAGCATAATAAATACGTATGTAGGTAGTCTCACTCGTAGATAATGAATCAACAGTAGACAGTTCTCTGTTATATCATAAGGTTACAATAGCAATAACTTATACATTGTATGTTTGTCTTCCTGCATCATTCCAACATTGATGTTGTGTAGCGCGCCACGGCGATGCTGCGATACTGAGTGTCGCAACTCGCAATTCAACACTAATCTCTAATTTTATAATACAGTATACAATTAAATAAAATTCTAAGTGTAACAACTTCACGTTTCATTTGTTCCTCTTTGACACACTTATCAGGTACCAGGAGGAAGCAGTAGCACTTTTAACAGGTAAATAAGACTACGGCTCAATCTGACACAATATAAGTGCTAAATTATCTATATATTAATACGTGAAGCCAAATCTTTGTATCCCTTTTTGAAAGAAATGCGCGAACGGATGACCGTGAAATTTGGCATAGTTAAAGTTTATATGGAGGAGAAGTGCAGAAAGCTATTTATTTTATATAAAATGCATTATAAGTACATTAAATTAATTAAAATATGCATTACTCACACTACTGCTCCAATTTTACACAACATATACACACATGTAAATAAAAATGACATTGAACTTCAAAAAAGTAGTAATAATATTCGTCCAATAGGACAGGCGAAGGAATTAATCCATACTGCCAAACTTCAAAAAAGATTGCGAAGGAGGTTGCTATGCTCGACTGTATGTATTTTTTTTTACTCTTACGTTTTCCAATTACCCTTTTTTATTCTACATTCAACAATGATATTATAACATATCTTATATATTAACACGTGAAGCCAAAATTTTGCACCCCTTTTTAAGCGAATTGCGCGAACGGATGAACTTGAAATTTGGCATAAATAAAGTTTATATGGCAGAGAAGTGCACAAAGCTATTTTTTTATATAAAATGCATTACAATCATATTAAATTAATTAAAATATACATTACTCACACTACTGCTTGAATTTTACACAACATATATGTAAATGAGAAAGACGTTTCGAACATCCTTCAACCTTTTTACGTTCCAATTACCTCTTAAAAATTTTTAACATGACTGACGTTGCATGCCTTACAATATGCGCTTTGAAATCAACTATTGTAGGTTAATTTTAGAATAATATAATATGTAAATTCATAATATACATAATATTAATTGACAAATAATTTATCTTTTGTAAATTTATGGAACTACTGAAATAATTATTATTCTTTTTGGTTTTATTGAATGTTAAAATTTTTATGTGACAGACTGATTTCACTTCATGTCACTTTGCTTCATGTTGCCATAAGAGTAAAGCAATATGTTAATTTAATAGCAATATAAAAAAATAAAAGCAATATTTTAATGTTTAGTATTTCTTTATGGTGTACTCAAATGATGATTCAATAAAAAATGAGCGAAAAATACTTTGTAAAATCAAAATAAGAAAATTTGTTTGGTCATGAAAGTAATCCATGACTTATATCTCCGCGGTTACAATGATGCAGTTCAACTTGATGTAGCAATTATATTTAGTACAGTTGATGATGAATTATGAACAAAAATGAATTCATTTTCAAAAGTTAATGGTAGTATTATAAACATCTTTGTTTTGGATTCATAATTTGATTCTATTGTGTATCCATTACTTTTCCAAATGATGATACTGGGTATATCACTATTCCTCATAATGTATAGACTATATTTAATTCAATATCACCCAGAAATACCACGCGCCCATGGTGTCGTGTAAAATTAATTGAAAATTGTGTCATGAGGGGGTCCGATAATTTTTTTTTATTTTCGTAAAGTTATGTTTACTTAGTATTTAAGAGCCTTACCACCTTATGTAACCGACTGTTTTTTGTTTTAAATTTATAATTAATTTCAATTTTCATTTAGACATAGATTTTTTTTATGTTTATATAATTGAAAAAAAGTGGCAAATAACTAAGTAGGCATGATGAAAGCCTTTGATTATAGAGGTTATAAATACCCTTTGATAAAAGAACCCTAATAAAGTTCAAACTTTAAAAATTCAATGAACTATGGTCGAATGTCGACCACTGGGCGCCCACTAGTTATTATTTAAAACTTCTCACACAAATATAATAAATAATATTGCACAAAGTTGTGCGTAATTAATTAAAAGTAAAACAGTAAACTTTAGGTAAAATATAAATTCTATTTTTCGATCCCATAAGGTTTATGTTTACATATCTAATTAATTTTATTCTGTAAATATTATAACTTATAAAATCTTGTTAATTAGTAGGACAATTATACCTAAATTTCTTTTTTTTTTAGAGTAAAGAGACTAAAATTGTACATCGAACATATGTAGTAAAAAAAAATACTCTGGGGTTTTTCTTGCATTGGAGAAGTGGGGCGCACATACAGGGAGACTATAAGTAAGCGGATAATATTGTTAAAAAAAATTGTAAGCAAAAGATATTTTTGCTTTAAACATTTGTTTATGGTATTCTTTTGTACATAAAATATATTATTTACACAATAAACAATGCTGACAAAGTTTCGGATTTAGGCTATTTTAAAATTAAACACGAGTTCAAATGTCATTTTAAAAATAATATGCACCTGTGATTGTGAATGAACACAGAACAAAGAAATGAGTTCTCCCGCGATGAATAATTTTGAAATGGAAACTTCTTTAGGCGCATCGAGCGGAGATTGTAGGAGATAAACTTATAATTCTTGTAATCTATTATTACTATAATGTAACAAGGCCAAATCTGTACAATAAATATTTTTTGAAAATTATAATCGGGGCAGAGTTTGTTATCGATATAGAAGCCAAAAATAATCCTTTTACAATTTTTGTCTGTCTGTCCCTGTGAACACTGAAAGTACTGAACCGATTTCGACGAAATTTGACACAGTGATAACTAATATTACGAGATTACATTTAGAATACTTTTTGTCCCATAAAACGCAAGGGGTTCTCCAGAATAACGGACGAAAGTCAAAAATTTGTAGTTAGTGAAGTTCTTGACGAACTTTAGTAAATTTTCTTTGTGCTAGCAGACAGGTTAGCTATAAATTTAAAATATATTGGAACGAAGTTCTTTATTGCGCGTTACACGCTTTGAGCGGATGGGAGCTAAACCGAAAAAAGTGTAACAATACTTTTGCGACAGCTTAGTACAAGAGCCAGCAACGTTGGAAGAACAAAAATTTTAGAAAGGCTGGTTCTTTAATATATCTTTCTTTATGCTCTTCCAAACAAGGTTCAGGATACCTGGTTGCCGGTAAACGTTATGTTTATTAATGCGCATCGCACCTTTATAGGTAAAAATATTGATTTTTAAATAATTCTAGGATACGTTTTTTTCAGTAAAACTTTCTTTTTAAACGTAATTAAAAACGTGAATTTATCACTGCCACATAATTTTGATATTCTTTATAAATAAAAGTAATTCCTTTCAAACCATTTAATTTTTTCCATTGCAAAGAACATATTTCATTTTATTAACCATTAGGATATTAAGATTTCAACGGAAACAAAGAAAACAACGATAAACGTAAACATATGACTTGGGACCGACGCGATTCTGAATACATGTGTCTATAACAGGCGTTGCCACAATTATCGCTGTCTTTATCATACAGCCAGTGTTGCGTTAAATTATAGTTATAGATAATTTATTCTAAACATATTATTTTTAATTTACCCTCGTTTATGTCTAAATAAAATAATATTAAAATTACAGCTATCTTAACATGGTTTGAACATACTTTTTTTATTTACAAAAATAACATCGGGCACATTATTGTTAACAATAAAAATATCTGGCAATAATAATTTCATCTTTTAGTAATGTTTCAAAGTTAGTGAAGAAGAAAACATTCGAAAATTATATAAAAATCAATATGTTTGCTTGTAAAGGTGCAATATGCACTAATAAGCGCAACGTTTACCGGCAGCCAGGTAGCGCGCACGTTGTTCAGAAGAACATAAAGATATATATAAAAAGGTGTGTGTGCGATTCACACACGATAGAAGTGAAACTTCAGTAAATCGACAAAAGAATGAGAATTTGTTTAAAAATGAAACAAACAACAAAGCGCACAAAAATATATAATGCCTTTTGACATAAAACCCTAATTGCAGTGATACGTACTTTATGCTTTTGTCACATAATTCGATCATATGTCATGTATATACTGACGTGCAATTCATAAACGCAGTAAAGAACATGTTAACTGTTTCGAGAAAAATGCGGTCAAATTTGAAATTGTATTTGTGGTTACCTGCAATTTGTTATGGTTTTTAGATTCACAATTGGACCCGGTAGGTGGCGCTACGGTTGACATTTATAGGTCTTTACTTATGAAATTGCCGGTCTGCAGTACTGGCCATTTCAAATCAAAATAATTTTTTTTGGCTAAGATTTCTAATTTCAAATTAATTTTATTTTATAAACATGGAATTCTTTTTCCAAAAGTAGTCATTTGTTTATTGATTAGTGTATGGAATATAAGTACCGTCGTGGCAGCAACGCGGCACAAGCGGCACGCAACATCAACGACGTTTATGGAGCTAACACTACAAACCAACGCACCACCTGTTATTGGTTTGCTCGCTTCCTTTCTGGGAATTTCGACCTGAAAAATGAACCTCGCGGTCGTCCGAAGACTTTGGTCGACAATGACGAATTAAAGGCGATTGTGGAAGCTGATGATACACAACCTACCGCTGAATTAGCAGCAGCTTTCGACGTTAGCGTCAAAACAATATTGGTCCATTTGCGTCAAATTGGCAAGGTAAAAAAGCTTGACAAATATGTGCCCCACGAACTCAATGATCGCCAGCGCGAAGTACGCGTCGAGGCGTACCTTGCACTGCTCAACAGACACACAAATGAAGGAATTTTGAACCGCATTGTTACCTGCGATGAAAAATGGATTCTGTTTGATAACCGCAAGCGCTCAGCAAGTTGGTTGGATCCTGGTTCAGCGCCTAAACAATGCCCTAAACGAAAACTTACCCCTAGATAAGTGATGGTCACTGTTTGGTGGTCTAGCGCCGGTGTGATTCATCACAGCTTCTTACCAAACTGGGTGAGCATTACTCAGCATTGGTCAATCGCTCGTCTCCGCTGCTCCTGCACGACAACGCGCGACCTCATACTGCACAGCAGACTGTCTCCAAGTTGCAAGAACCGGGGTTGGAAGTTCTCTGTCATCCGCACTACTCACCAGACCTTGCGCCTACAGACTACTACTTTTTCCAGAATTTTAATAACTCCTTGGCGGGAAAATAATTCAATACCCGAGAAGCAGTACAAAATGGCTTTGAAGAATTTCATAGGTAAAGACCTAATATATTAGGTCTTTACCTATGAAATTGCCATTTTGTATGAAAAAATTTTTTTCATGTATTTTTTATTTGTATTAATCGAAGTAATCACCCATGCAATCAATGCATCTTTGCCAACGCAGTGGCAGTTTATTGATGCCCTTCTTAAGAAATCAGCTGGACGGCCGGCAACAAATTCTTCAAAGGCATTTTGTACTGCCTCTCGGGTATTGAATTTTTTTCCCGCCAAGGAGTTATCCAAATTCTGGAAAAAGTAGTAGTCTGTAGGCGCAAGGTCTGGTGAGTAGGGCGGATAACGGAGAACTTTCAACCCCAGTTCTTGCAACTTGGAGTCCGTCTGCTGTGCAGTATGAGGTCGCGCGTTGTCGTGCAGGAGCAGCGGAGACGAGCGATTGTCCAATGCTGGTTGGAGATGTGCCAGCTTCTCCATCATTGTGTTCAGTTCTTCACAGTACACATCTGCAGTAATGCTCACCCCGTTTGGTAAGAAGCTGTGATGAATCGCACTGGCGCTAGACCACCAAACAGTGACCATCACTTTTCTAGGGGTAAGTTTTCGTTTAGGGCATTGTTTAGGTGCTGAACCAGGATCCAACCAACTTGCTGAGCGCGTGCAGTTATCAGACAGAATCCATTTTTCATCGCAGGTAACAATGCGGTTCAAAATTCCTTCATTTATGTGTTTGTTGAGCAGTGCAAGGCACGTCTCGACGCGTACTTCGCGCTGGCGATCATTGACGTAGATTGTGTATCATCAGCTTCCACAATCGCCTTTAATTCGTTATTGTCGACCAAAGTCTTCGGACGACCGCGAGGTTCATTTTTCAGGTCGAAATTCCCAGAACGGAAGCGAGCAAACCAATAACAGGTGGTGCGTTGGTTTGTAGTGTTAGCTCCGTAAACGTCGTTGATGTTGCCTGCCGCTTGTGCCGCGTTGCTGCCACGACGGTACTCATATTCCATAATTACTCGAATTTTTAACGTATCCATGATGACAAAAAAGATTGAAATGCGATGAAAATGTAACACTAATCAATAAACAAATGACTACTTTTGGAAAAAGAATTCCATGTTTTTAAAATAAAATTAATTTGAAATTAGAATTCTTAGCCAAACAAAAATTATTTCGATTTGAAATGGCCAGTACTGCAGAACGGCAATTTCATAGGTAAAGACCTATTATTTTAATACTAACGCTAACGAAATCTCTCAAAAGGAAAAAAGTGCCCGATTTTGAAACATTTTTCATTGGTGCTCTGTTTCTATTAGTCTTAGCGTGATGATATACAGCCTAAAGCCTTCCTCGATAAATGAGCCATATAAAACCGAAAAATTTTCTCAAATCCGACTGGTAGTTCCTGAGATCATAGCGTTCAACCAAACAAATATAGTTTGTGTTTGCATTTATAGATGTACTAGCCGACCCGTGCCCACTTCGTTGGGCGGTAATAGGCATTATCAAGTTACAACTTTTCTCTAGAACTCAATCATATATATCTCATAATTAAGGCAGCGTTCGTAAGAAACATTTTCGTTCGACCATTTTTCTCCGACTCCCCAGATATTACCCCCTACAACCTCACAAACTTTACCTCTTTATAATATTAGTATATAGATTATCGCCCCTGCCCGCGACTTTGTCCGCGTAGTAATAGTTACTACTCTGGGCTAATGCTGACACACAGCAGAAGCTCTCAAAAAGAAAAAAACATCTTGTTTTTGAAACATTTTTCATCTGTGCTCCGCACCTATTGACCTTAGCGTGATGATATATAGCCTATAACCATTATCGATGAATGAGCTATATAACACTCAAAGAATTATTTAAATCGGACTAGTAGTTCCTGAGATTATCCCTTACAACGCCACAACGTCACAAACAAACTCACAACGTCACAAACTTTACCTCTTTATAATATTAGTATAGAAGAATAGATAATTCAAGTACGTAAGTACAATTCAAGTAAAACGGTAATATATAATACAAAGGTTTTTTGTACCCGTCCATATTTTATCCATATTAATTTTACTACCCTCCTTTTATAGTACATAACTATATGGAAATTTCACTTATCCACATTTTAAAAGGATTTCGAAGGTGTTTTAAAATGTATAAGTAATGACTGTATTTCATGTTTATTCATGTATGTATAATACATTTTTTTTTCGAACTGACTACGCTATTGTCCTAGCAAGGTCTTAACAGCTTCACCGGACTACTAAGGCGAGCGCTTAAGGCACTCAGCCGATTTTATTTTAACTAGCTCAAGGGTGCGCGGCACACCTCGGCTTGGGCTGTTGCCTGATTCATGCAATTCGTGAGCTATTTGAGCTAACCTAAGCTTAGCTACATATTCATACTTATATGAGTTGTTGAAACATATATGTGTACCAAGCATAGATACCTCAACAACTCTTATATGTATTTTGTGTTGGATAAACTGTTTCAGTTCAATAAGGGAAAAACAAAAATAAAAATCCTTCCACTTCCATGTGTAAGCATTAGGGTGGGCCAAAAAAGCTCTTAATATTAATATTAAGAGGTGGCGCATTAGAGTTTTTCTTTTTTTCTTTAGTCCCATACAAAAAAATTCATATCTCACCATTCGTTGTTCGTACAGCAAAATTTTTCAAGAGTTTTTTGTAGGAAATTGAACGTTCTACAAATAAGGTTTCCTTCATTTTTTTCGCACGCCTCGCCATTTTAAAGATATTCAAGATTGAAATTTAAAGATTTTAAGGTACATTTCTTTTTTGCTTCTGAATTTTGTAAGTCGTTGACAAATGAACGTTATGAAATGCGCAATACATATTTCTGCAGGAAATTAAATGCTCTACAAAAAAGGTCTCTTATGCTTAGTCGATTAGAATAAGCGTTTGAAAGATATTTATGATCAAAGTTCAATACTTATCGCTCTTACTAATTTTTCAACATTTTCTTCGGAAAATTTTAATATAATTCATTAGTTTCGAAAAAATTAATGCAAATTTAAGTTTTTATCAGCATAAAATAATTTAAATAATAAATAAAAGTATTTTATCTATTATTTACACTCGACGCGTGACACCATCTAATGAAAATGTGAGTCGTACGATAATATTTGTAACTTGATTTGATTCTCGATTTAAAGCAGACCTAAATTAGTGTCACGATAATTGAAATCGGACTTGTGAAATTGTAATAGAAGTATTCTAGATTTAAGTAACATTTGGAACCTTTTGTTATTTATTAAAACCGGAAATAGTCTATGTGCAGTCGAGATAGAATAGTAAAGTTGCTATTTAAAATGAATAACAATGTAATTAAAACATATTGGCATTGTATTATGTTATTAGTATTACTTTGTAATTACTAGAATAATTGCCGATCTAAAATGAGTTTTATAGCAAATAAGGATTATTTAATAAGGAACAACGGTGAATTATTTTATGATAATTAATGTCAACGTAATTATTCAATGTATGGTGTTAAAATAGTTATTTATTAATTTTTTTTTCGTCATCTCAGACGATATTTTCATGGTAATTAATAAAAAAAAATTAAAAGTTTTTTTTTGGCCCACCCTAGTAAGAATGTGTGCGTGCACATGTGTGGAGGTGATATGTGTAATGTTGTTGCAGTGTTGTAAGATTTTGTGTCACTGTATCGCGCGAGCAGCGTACTCAAGGGCTCCACGCCGAGGGAACGGACCTAGGCTTGAGCCGCTGCCGAGGGGGGCCTAGTCTGGTGTGCTGGAGCGAAATTTACCCCCAGACCACGGCGGCGTGATCTTTGGTTATGCGAGCATGGGCGTGAGCACGCTCTGTTTGGTGAGACAGGCTGGTACTGATCATTCACTGCCGTTATTTCATCTGGCAGATCGGTAAACTATGTCGCGGACGTCTTTTACAACGCGCAGCGTTCGGTACGGGTTGGTATTTTGCGGCGGATACCACTAACGGACTGGGATAATTCACGGCTTTTTCAAAATAACTAATCGTAACTGATTTTACGTACGCCCAGATAGAAGGCATCTCCAGGTCCCTATGGAGATCGACTCTCCGGACGTACCACGTGGCACCGGTCACTTTACGTAAAACGCGGAAAGTGAAGAACCGTCATCACGGGACGGATACACGTCTCATACAACAAGTGAGCTTTTGTCTGAGGGACATCTTAGTCTTATGACAAAGCAACGGATGGAGGAGACCCAAAACCATAGCGGCTTTGTTTCGTACTCCTTCTATATGTGAATCGAATTTTAGATGTCGATCTAATGTAACACCGAGATATTTAACCTCTTCGGCCCAAGGGATATCGGTTCCGTATAGCCTGATGGGCTCGAGGTTATTACTACGTCGTAAAGGATCGAAAAGTATCGCGGCGCTCTTATCAGGATTAACTTCTATGCGCCATCGACGAAACCAAACGAGTGTGCAAACGGTCTTTTCGATGCGCTTCCTAAGAAAGTCCGACCGCCAGCTGGAAGTGTAAATAACGGTATCGTCAGCATAACAACCTTTTTTTTATTGACGAGGGGAAATCCATTACGGAGGAGAGAGTGGGTTATGTCCGACTCCCACGGACTAAAACCCCCCGATGTACCTCCACTGCCTTGATGAAGCGATACGGGCTCGAGGCTAGCTAGCAATCATGTCGCTCCGGGCAGCCGGCCCAGCCTCATCCTGGGCCTCCCACGCTAAAGAGAGACAGCCTGGTACATCCCGACTGTCTCCCAAACGGCCAAACCAGTACAATGGAGAGACGGGCCCTTCGGCCCATCTCCCCTTGGTCCGGCTTAAGGACGAACGTAGGGGGCGAAAGAATCGACTTTCCACGTCCACCCAACGTATAGCTGGCGCTGATGGTAGCGGCCTGCGCCTGCCTGGAGGGGGCCTGCAGTTAAAACCCCTATCTGGTGCTCTGAGGGTAATCCAGCCTCGGCACACAAGACGCAGTGTGGCTTTATAGCCTCACACTGTAGCGCTTTGTGTCCGGGTTTTCCATAACGAAAACACAGACCATTTCGGTCAGCCAACGACAGACACAGTGGGCGAGTGTGGCCCACGCCCATGCACTTAAAGCAGCGCATGGGCTTGGCCACCAATAGGCGGACCAGAGCCACACTCCAGCCGATCAAGAGCCGCCCGCCTTCGTCTATCAGCGTCTTGGTCGCATCCACCGGGAAGGTCACGTGAATACTTCCCATGCCCCTACCTCCTCTGCGTATAACGCCAGCTTTTATGAAGGCCGGATTGCATCTTGCCCTTGAAGCGACCGCCGTGACAACGTCGTCCTGGGTGACGGAGTCGTCAAGCCCGACAACCCGGACGTTGGCCTTCTTAATGGGCCTAGCAATAGTTGCAATGTCGCCTAATACTTCCTGCAGTTTTTCCGCTAGCCGATCGGCCTTTTCCGACCCTTGTGGAACCAGCAAGGCTCTGGCCCCTGTCGCTGTCGTCCGGATCGATTGTCCCTCGATTCCAAGACTGGGAAGGTTTATCTTCGATATGGCTCTTAGGAGCGCATCCTTGTATGTTACACCTTGCACCTCCGCACGACTGCAAGGTGAAAACCACGGCAGCAGAGCACGGGTTTGAGGGGAGCTTGGGCCTGGTCTTGGGCTTCGCTGCTGGCTTGGCGTTTGGCTTCGCTGCTGGCTTGGCGTTTGGCTTCGCTGGTGGCTTAACTTGTGACCCTGGGACATTCTTTTCAGGAGCTTTCTTTGCTTTTTTCCTGCGGGGCACAATGATCCACGTCGCATCTTCGGCTACAGGAGCTGAAAGCCGAGGACAATATCCGCCCAGAACAGGCTCTTGATGAGATGTCACCGCCTCCACCATTATATCTGTCACTACAGAGGAGGCAGGCCTGCCAGGGGGCGCAGGTTGTGCGTGAGGCGCAGATTTTGCGCGCTCTAGCTTTGAACCTGCTTTTTTAGCGACTAAATCAGCCGCAGTCCTTCTATTATCCACCACCAGAGAGGGACGGTTTGCATCGACCGGGAACAATCGGTCCTCGAGCACCACCAGGCGGGCGCTTAGTTCACCTACAGTTTTCTGCAGGCAGCGCTCCAGACCCTGGATGGCATCGCCTACTGTATTCTGGTCCCAACAAGGAGACCCATCTCGAACTTCGGGTTGAGGTGCCGGCTAAAGTTGCACCATCTCACGGTTAATAAGCTCGAGCACCGGAGGTCTAGGAGGAGCTCTCGCTTCGTCAGCCTTCTGCCGCAGATTCCTTGAGGTCGACGATCTCGCGACGGAGCTGTCTCACCATGTGCCCGAGACACACCGACTCCTCATTGGCATTGCACGTGAGCGCAGTGGCTGCAACCTTTTGGAGCACCCTAGTTGAGGCCTTCAGTACCTTGATCATGGGGCCTTGCAGATTTTTAGATTTCTTGCAGACCTCATAAATAACTCCGACCTTTTCGTCTGCTAACTCTCGCAGCCGTTGCGGGTCAAGAGTCTCGATTTCATCGAGCTCTTTTTGGACGAATGGCCCTAGCCCGTCATCTACCAGCTCTACTTCTAGGCCTATCTGGCTGTCCCTTCGTGACCCGTCTTGTGCCACATACGCAGCTCTATTGGCGTCATTTCGGGTCGGTTCAAGTTCGCATATGTCACTTGACTCCGACATCAGATCGATGACAATTGAATCGGCTGACCACGAAGTGGTCGAGGTAAACATTCCTCTCAAGCATAACAACAGGCTGTTTCTCAGGTGTCCCTTTTGGAACTGCCAAGTTCGTCGTCTGTGCAGTATCAGTTGTCCGTGTGCATGCCAAAGTCGTCTTAGGTATTAGATCGCGCAAAATTCGCAGAGAACGTGGGCAGCCCAGACCCAAAGGCCCGGGGAGTGTTTCTCCGCTACCGGAGGCGGCGGTACTCTCCTGGGGTAGTTCCAGTTTAAATTTTTTAATTTTGCTACCATTCAGCATAACAACCTACCTCGACCTCCGGAGACCGAGGTAGGTCACTGATGAACAGATTAAAGAGCGAGGGCGCGAGTATGGAGCCCTGTGGCACACCTGAGCATATCGGGTGGGGCGGGGATAGTTCCCCATCCACTCTAAAGCGGAAAATCCTATCAGTGAGATAATCGCGCATAATATGAATTAACTTATCGGGTACGTGAGATTTACATAATTTATGGATGAGCCCTCTATGCCAGACCTTATCGAAGGCTTTGGCGATATCGAAGAAAACTGCAATTGTGCGTTTCGGTTTGCGTTTCGGATCGGCATTAAATTTAGAGAAAATGTACTCCGTGAGGCGGTGTACTTGATTCGTGCAAGAGTATTCGACACGAAATCCGAATTGCTCAGGTGGTATTAATTTTAAATCTGTAATCGAGACCTGGAGACGGTTTAGAAGGAGCCGCTCGTATAATTTACCTAATGTATCTAACAGGCCAATAGGGCGATAGCTGTCAGGAAACGTAGCTTTTTTGCCGGGCTTGTGTATGCCTATCACTATGGCCTTCTTCCAGGCGGCTGGAAAGTGGGACTAGGATATGGCCCCATTGAAGATGTAGATCAATAAAGCTATGATGCGATCAGGAAGGAGTCTCAGAATTCGTTCCTGATCCCATCGGGACCTGGGAACTTCCTAAGTTTTAAACGCTTGATGGCATCCGATACCTCATCAAAAGTGATAGGAGTTAGCGTATCAGCTGGTGGGAAGGCGAGCGCGCGCTCTTTCGAGGTCTCGATCGATCCATTATGTATAGGGTCAGTGTTTGCTGTGTCCGGTGAACATTGTTTCTCTAAACTCGCGGCGAGACCCTCCGCCTTATCTATACTATCGAACGCGGAAGGCAACCCGGGGCCTCTATCGAGAGGGGGCATCGGAATAGTCTCGTCTGACTTAAATGCTCGCGCGAGTTTCCAGTACGCTAGGTAGGACGGCCGGATGTCCTCCAGGAACTTATCCCATCTGTCGGCCCGGATCTCAGAAATACGAGTCCTGACCTTCTTTCGTAATAATCGTAACCGATCGCGATTCTCTACAGACGGATAAGTGTCGTGAGCTCAAGTCGCTGCGTTCTTTTCCATGATCAACGCTCTCACGTCGTCTAGGAGTATAAAGCGGCGATCGTTCACTGCTTGTACCTCTTTCGAGGACTCCCTGACGGCGGTCTGAAAATAGTCGACCAGGGAATCGATAGCCACATCCGCGTCGGCTTTCGACATCAACACGTCCGGGATCCTGTCTAAACTTAGAGACGTTGGATTATCTTTGAAATAACGCGCGAGTTTCGCGTAATCGGCCACCCTGACCGACGGAGGGGTGGCATCAGAGCTCGATCCTAATAGTAATATTACTGGGCGGTGATCTGAGTCAAGTTCGTGTACGACTTGGATGAGTCGTAATCGAAGCGTGACATTTTTGAAAAGAGCTACGTCTAACACTGTCGGACGACAGTTATCTCCTCCATACTGACACTTCCATATTGGATAGAGCGGGCGGATCTATCGGCATGCACTATAGCGAGCGTTTGAAATAGATTAAGGTGTCAACCCCGCGGGTGACACGCACATTTCTAATTATATTATAATTCGCGATCGCGGGGCTACGCATTTTCGGTTTTAATACTGTACAAGGAAAATATCTATTTGTTTATCGCACAAGAAGGCAGCTACTAGATCGCGCTGTATTTTTAAGATATCTAGCATTAACAAAGGAGAGAGATAAACTGCGCGGTTTAACTCTATTCATTGCCGCGAACATTTTTATTTCGATTTATTGTAATGCGCGCGGACGCGGCGTTGCAACGTCGTAGCAATAGTCGGGAAACTTGAGATCGCGCCGAGCAGACCCAGGTCTTTCTTAGTTTCAAGGATCTCAGCAAACGCAAGGATTTTCTGAATTTCGTGTACGATCATTAACTGGCTAATCCAGTCAACGCCGGCGAGAGTGAATAAGGTGAGACGGTCGAAATTTGTTGGCTTCGCCTATGGAGGCTGAACCTGAGGCTTGGGGTCTGGGGTTGGGATCTGGGAGCCCAGAAAGCCGTAGGGGCTCGCCCAGGTTGTGCTGCGCGCTGCTTGGATGTTGAGGGCGGACGTGTAATGTATACTTAGTTTTTTGAGCTCAGTAGATATGAACATCCACCGCTATTTGTGTTGAATCGTCATTGGGAGCGGTGGGCTTAGCTTTTTAGCCGACGCTGCGGGGCCCGCAGCGTTGGCATAGGTGAGCGGAGTTGGCGTGGACGTGGACGGGGCGAGAATAGGGCTGGTTCTGCCCGAGCGTGGCCTCACGCTTTGTGATGTAGCCGCGTTAAGCGCCCGGGCGCTGTCTACCCTACTCTGGGAGTTTTTCCGCCGGGATACTGGAGCCCAAGTCGGAATCGGAAGAGCGCGAACCGCGGCGGAGACGTTTATTATACGTAACGGTTTTGTAACCGTCATCGTCATCTTCAAGTGCAGAAGGCGCGAGGTTCGCGGGTGGCACGGCGAACGCCGCTACATCGAGCTCCATTTCGGAGCCGCTCTCCGAGCTGTAGCTCGGTATGGGGGCTTCTAACGGGCCCCTATCGGTGGCATTTGATGGAGACTGCAGTGAGAGGGTCGCGAAAGAGTTCGCGGAAGTCATGCGTGGCTCATATTGAACGTCCTTCGTGGACGGGAAACAATGTCGCGCGAGAATGACGTCGACGATAATGCCGTCGCGACAATAGCTAGCAAATTGTCACGGAGTCCTGTAAAAGTATTAAAACTATCCCGGACTATCCCGAGTCCAGATCAAAAGAGCTGTTTAAAACGAAACAAATTAGGAGAAAAATGTAAATAAGTACGTGAGCGAGACAGGGGAAAAATAACATAAGACTACATAAATAAACAAAAAAGTAAATAAATATATTAAGAAACAAATTAAAAATTACAGAAATATGTTACGTCATCGCTACACACCACAATTGCTGACTAAGAGTTCCAGTCCCACGATGCGGTAGGTGTTCAAAGTATTACGCCATCGCTATACAACACAATCGATGAATAAGAAGAATGCCGAGTTCCCAGTTCCAAGTTGCGGCAGGTGTTCAAGCATACGAGTCAGCAATTTCCACAACAGGTGCACAAACTTAGTGGAAACGTTCGGTGGTCCGACTCCTCCGTTCCCACATTGTTCATGTATAAATACTTGGACGGAACCAACAGAAAGACAGTGTTAACCTAATATCGGTAGCATTCATTATGCTATTAGTTTTAGTTTAGGTTTAGTGTGAGAGTTAGCCTAACATCGGCGACACTCTCACAATGTAGGTTTAGTGTGAGAGTAAGCCTAACATCGGCGATAATCTCTAGTTTTAGATTCATTTTTGTAATTTTTATGTTTAATAAATTAATTTATAGTAATTTGGTTTTTTTTGGATCCTCCGGCTCTGACCTTCGTAACTAATACGTAAACAAATAGATAAATAAATTAGTAAACAAATAAATATATCAAGAATTAATAAAGTAATAAATGTCGTCGTCAGTATTTTTGGTTGTTCTGAACGCAGCTGTAAGATCGAGCTTGCGTCAAATATCGTCAAAGGTTTAATACAAAACAAAATTAAAATATTTTTATAGGAATTTAAAATTGGCATTTATCCATCCTTAAGATATCTCGATGTTATTTATATCTAATATGATAAGTATTTTTATCAAAATTTGTGTTCTGCATAGCTATATTCAGAGCCGTCAAGAAATTTGACGCGGATTGTATGTTTGTGTACGTTTTATTGCTATCTATTTGAATTTTGCAAGGAATTTATAAGTAAACAACACTTATAAATACCTTGGAATTTTGTGATTGTAAGTCATTATTACCATATCGTCTATAGTTTGTATATTTAACCTGTGCTTGCGATCGTGTCGCCCTCACACTTTCGAACTAAAACTAAAAAATCGACGTCAATCAAACATGTCAGTCACATAGTATAATGGCGGTGATATTGTTTTTATAAACGTTATAATTCATGAAATAGCATCTAAATATTTTAGTGGAGTAAGATGCGAATAATGTGATTAAGAGAACACCTTATAAACTTTCCGTTCGTGTGCTCGTTATGAGAGTGATCGGAATAAGTATGGAGGTCGCTTCTGTCGCGTTGTTCTTATTGAATTAGCGCGTGTGGTGGTGAGTGCAGGTGTGGTCAGGGCCGGACGGGGAACGCTACCGTAACGCCATGGGTGCGCAGCAGGCGAAGGAGCGCGGTACTGCAACCGGTGCGTCTGTTCGCTCTGCGCGTAGCAAGCCGCGAGTGCCGAAAGACCCCCGCATACTCGGCTCCAACATATTCACCGAACACAACGGTATGTTCAAACATTTCTTTCTCTAAATATTGATACTCACAGTGTGCCCCCGTGAAACCGTTCAAGCGAAACCATTCTGTGATTCCTCAATTGGCGTACAGAACGTATTCGCCAAATATTTATTGGGTTTAACTAAGTCAATACTAGTATTAATAGTTCAGTTGCTGTATTGAAATGAACATTATGGTTATTCTCTCTTTCTATATTATCATTATTGTTCATAAATTTTATAATAGTATTATTATATTTATTTATGGGTAGATCAGGTTCATTGTTAACATGGAGATAAATACAATATACACTGAAATGTTACATTTCAACAGTAAGTACAGAGCTGCATTTAATTGATTTGACTTTGATCATAAATATTTTAATAACTATGACTTTACTCCCCTAGGAGATATTCCGTCCCACCTGTATGCAATTCCCACTCTCCCTCTCCTTTACTCCTTTTATTACTGTTCTGTGTAAATATATCCATATTAATAAAATTAAGCTCTAATTATTTGTTACATTATACTTACTTGTACTATACATACTTATATGATAAAATATACATATTTATTTACTAACTTATATGTTTAGGTACTTACTAACCCAATTGTGTATTGTCCCTATGTTCTATGTTAGTCATACGGTGGTGGTCTAAATCAACTTCAGATCTTTTGTTGATCCATTATTGTAGAAATTAAGCTTTATGTACATGACACTGGCAGAATTGCGGAATTTTTCACAAAGGCCAAAGACTAAGATAAAAAAAAGACTTTCCGTTGGGAGGGGAAATCACCCCTCTCCCCCTCTGCTCCCATCCTTTTCAATCTTTATATCAAGATGCGAATTTCAAATGTAGCCTTTTAAAACACTTTTAGATTCCAAAAGACTATCTTTAAAAACAAAGTATTCAATAAGATTTGGGTGGAAAATGGGTTGGTATATAATGTTATTTATTTTCTCTACTGCTTCTTCTTCTTTCATTTTGGTTAGGTTAGACTTAAAAAAAAATCATTATGTTAACCGGCAGTGGTAGCGGTCGGCGAGTGCGGTGCATTTAATACACGAGTATCAAATGTTGTATCTATATACAATTATGTAAAAAGTTGTTTCATGTATGTGTCTTTTAATGTATGCTTTAATTCAAAAGCGTTGCTATATTCTTGATTACAGCTATGCTACAGGGATGTGAGACTAGCGTTTGCCAAAAATAATGGTTCATTCACACATTAACATTCATCACTATAGGTGGTGTTTTATAGGTACACCTATAAGTATGGTATGGTGTATGGAGTGTGTGGAGTATGGTGGTAATCTGCTTCAATATGATATAGACAATAACAAAAATTGTTTGACAAGATTGGATGGATAACATTTTGAATTTTCAAAGGAAATCTATATTATTAGAAGAAAATTTTTCGTAACTGATAAAAAAGATAATAATAATCATTTGAATATTATACTGATAATTAGTACTTAAGGGAGGTCCTCACAGTGAACTCCTATTTTTTTTTTTTTATTTTAGTAATTTTTTTTTGAGGACCAGTGTAAAGATAAGACTTTGAGTTCTTTATGATTTATTTATATATGTTTAAAAACTATGTATATAAATTTTCAACAAAAAATTTAGAGTGAAGTGTGATTTATATATATTACTTCAAACACCTCCGCCTCGGAAATAATGGATGCATACAGTCTCCACAATTCCGGATGATTGGCTTATCTGAAATAAAAAAATTAATAGTGTTTTAAAGTGTAACACGCAAAATGGTCTATTATCAATTGGATTTTTGGGAGCCTTATGGAAAAAGTTGCAATTTTCATGGTTTTTTGGTAATGTTTTTGTTATAAAAAAATAGTAATATTAGAAATTTTGCAATAAGAATAGGTAATTTTATGCATCTGTATGTGCTGAGTCTAACCTGTAACTTTGAAGTATTTGAGTGAATCCGTTCTCAAGATATGATGGAGACCAATTCGAAAAATACAGTTTTGAGAAATATGTACGGTTCAAACTATGACAACTTTAACTTACCCTCAATCGGCGATACCTGGTGCATACAGTACTCCTTTCCCTTCCTCATCGAAGTCTTTTGTCTTTTAGTGTTAAACTTGTTTGAACATGCATTTGTATAGGTATCTTAGGTATAAAATTGACATTGGACAATAGGCCTGACGTGCGACTTCTCAACTCAGCGCTGCACTAGGGATGATCAATATTCAACGATGTTGAATATACATTGATATTAAGATGGAAAACTTTGATATATGTCTAGCGTTAGATAAACTAGCTAGGGACTAGAAAGTTGGTGAACTCCTGTATCTGCAACGGAACAGACAAAATGAAATGACAGAGTGTGCCCAAAAAACTACTGGCAATGTTAAATTTTTTGTTGTATTTTACCTTCAATAATAACAAAGATTTCATAAATAGAATAGACAGTTTTGAGTTTGAGACAGTTTAAAACATTGATGTGCATAGACATCTATATTCCACTATTGATGTTTATCATACATGGATACTTTTAGATTGATGTTTTTTTTAATTTAATTTCTTCTATTCTGCAGACTCTTGGTTCCCACCTTTTTTTTTGTTTCCTGTAATGTGTTGTATATGTTAAAAAACATATCTGTGAGCAATTTTTTTTTATTTATTTATTTAATTTTATTTAACTATTAACTGTTTTAGGTTTAATGACGTTATTGTTTTTATAGCAGCTTCATTTTTATTCTGTATGGCTATCTTTGATTAGATTGATGTTAACATCGATGTTTGCACGATGCAAAACCAGTAATCGTTTCTTAGGTAACAGTGTTAGGTTTTACAATAAAGTCCCAAAACCTATTACCAATTTGTCGGACTGTAAATTCAAGCACCATGTCAAGCGGGTTTTAGTGTCGAAAGGCTACTATAGAGTGGATCAATACGTGAACGATGGTGACGTCTGGAATTGACTCCTCTCTGTGCATCCACTAGAAACTATATTGTAACGTATAATGTATTCGATATATATATATATATGTTAAAAAGAAGTACCCAATCGAGTTTCTTACCGGTTCTTCTCGATGACTGGGTTGTTTTCCGAACCGGTGGTAGTTTTGACATTCATAAGTGCTTTATGAGGGCCTAAACTGAATAAAGTATTTTTGATTTGATTTGTTTTTCTAATATTGATCATCCCTACGCTCCACACACACTCCACACAGCTGTTTCTTCTAAGTGCTGTTTCCTTAAATCAACTTCAAATTAAAAATAATCCCTTTACCATTGTATTCTAAACATCTTAAGGAAATAGTTTATGAAACTTAATATGATTTCAATATAGTATTTAATGTTTTGATAAAACTACACTAAATTTATAACCACATCAATCAATATATGACATTGTTCTGAAATAACTTACTAGTTGGCCAACAAAGCTCAGAAAGTGTGCGGCAGCTACCTTTTTTCTAAATAGTATAATTTATGGTTTCTGAAAGGAATACTTAACTATACTTATTACATATAGTGTTACCATAAATAAAGCGGTGAATATAATTGCTTAAACATTTCAAATTTTGGTAATCCCCACATGACATTAAATGTATTGGAATAAGATTGATTTTTGTTACCTATTTGATAATGAACAGTAGAATCATCAATTAGAAAATATTTTTCAAGGACAAGCATTAGCATTTATTAGATACTAGCTAACCAGTTATTACCCCTTCCAATTTTATTTCCAAACGCGAAAAATCTTAAAAAACCTAAAACTCGATTGTAGTGACACCTCTGTGTCCAATTGTAAATCCAAACTATCCTATATACATTGGCAAGAAATGTCTTCCTGGTATCACTTGGGTTGCTCCTCTGGCATTCACTTCCGCGCCCCATTTACTATCCTCGCAACATCACAATAATATTACCCGCTAATAGTTTTTTTTGTTATTATCTTGTAATCAACTTCATCAATTAACATGCTGTAAAAAGTAAACTTTATAAACTTGAATTTTTCAATTTAATATTTAGCTATTTGTTTTAATAAGAATTTGTAAAGTATACATGGAACCTATATCTAATAACTTTAGGAATTGTAACATTTATTTTCTTTTTCAGGTAAAAACAATCATTTCGGTTGAGATATTAAACTTAGATATATGGTGTCTTGTATTTTTTTGTAAAGCTAACAGTATTGAATTTTACTATGTATTTTATTCCTTTATTTCAAATCACTCCAGCAACGCATGGTATGTAATAGAATTTTGCTCATTTTAATGACATTTATTGTGATGAATTATTCAAAATATATACTTCCTAAAATAAAAAGTAGTCTAATATTACCTTTCTAACATTGAAAGAATTTTTAAAATCAGATCAGTAGTACCAGAGATTACCCTGAACATCCAAACTCACAAACTTTCACTTCAACTTTTTAATATTGGAGTTTCAAAGATACGAATTCTACCAGTTTCAAGTCAGTCATGAGAGTAACTTTATAGGTAATATTAAATTTTTATTATATGATTTCGTTCTTCCAGATTAGGCCACTAAAATAAACAAAGACAAACACAACACTTACAGACATCATGCCTTAAATAAAATATATTTACATAGTAATTACTGTTAGTTACTGCATTATGTTAAAGTTTAATTTTGTTAAAAGAGATAAAATTAGCCAGAGTTTTGGCTAAAGTAATAAACACACACCTTTATGCCTTTTTCAAAATCAGACGGATGTAGTATATTATTAGGTAAAATATCATACAATACAATACCAAATTGGCAGAATTGAAAAAAATGTGTTCAAGAGTGCCTTCATCCAACCCACATACACATATTGAGTTGCCCCTGATTCTGATCTTTGCAAGATGGACTGGAGATTGAACTACAGAAACAGATTGACTACAGATGGATCCTCAGCCTACAGTAGACGTTGTAGATGCAACAAACTTGCAACAGTCACAAAACTTATAAAGCCATGGCTTACCCGGAATGTTTTCCTGAAGGGAACCATATGATTTGCCTTTAATTTGATTGAATACATTCCAGTTTGAGTTCCATGATGCAAACAAATCAGTCTTGTTTGGAGAGAATAAATCCTGAACATAGGTTTTATAGTGATCAAAATATCCAGTCTGGATAGCTTCTTTAGCAAGAATATCAACAGCTTCATTACCCTAGATCCCACTATGTCCTGGTATACATGCCAGAACTACATAAATTTATAAACATTACATACATTGATACATATGGAATTTAATGATTATGATAGCTGGGGACTTTAGAAAGAATCTTTTTATGTGATCAAATGTGAATGCCAAATGTGAATCGTTTCATCTAATTTATGTGATAGTACATATTTGATAGCTTCTAATATAGCAACTACTTCACCTGTGTAGGTGGAGGATAAAAAGGGTATTTATTACCTCTATATAATATTAGTGTAGATAAATAATAGTTTAAAAAAACTAAAAAAACATGCTTTCATAAAAAATCCAACTAAAAAACAGAAAATAAAATTTAATAAATTTGGATTAAGAATAGTGTAAATTAGAAATTACAAAAATATTTTTGTAAAAAGTGACAAAAAAATGATAAAAATACTGATATCTGGAGGTGCTGATATTAACAGTGACGCATCGCATGTTCACCTCAGTATTTTTATCTTTTTTTGTCACTTTTTACAAAAATATACATATAAACCTATGAAATTGCCGTTCTGCAGTACTGGCCATTTCAAATCAAAATAATTTTTATTTGGCTAAGAATTCTAACTTCAAGTTAATTTTATTTTAAAAACATGACATTCTTTTTCCTAAATTAGTCATTTGTTTATTGATTAGTGTTACATTTTCATCGCATTTCAATATTTTTGTCATCATGGATACGTTAAAAATTCGAGTAATTATGGAATATGAGTACCGTCGTGGCAGCAACGCGGCACAAGCGGCACGCAACATCAACGACGTTTACGGAGCTAACACTACAAACCAACGCACCACCTGTTATTGGTTTGCTCGCTTCCGTTCTGGGAATTTCGACCTGAAAAATGAACCTCGCGGTCGTCCGAAGACTTTGGTCGACAATGACGAATTAAAGGCGATTGTGGAAGCTGATGATACACAATCTACGGCTGAATTAGCAGCAGCTTTCGACGTTAGCGTCAAAACAATATTGGTCCATTTGCGTCAAATTGGCAAGGTAAAAAAGCTTGACAAATGGGTGCCCCACGAACTCAATGTTCGTCAGCGCGAAGTACGCGTCGAGACGTGTCTTGCACTGCTCAACAGACACACAAATGAAGGAATTTTGAACCGCATTGTTACCTGCGATGAAAAATGGATTCTGTTTGATAACCGCAAGCGCTCAGCAAGTTGGTTGGATCCTGGTTCAGCACCTAAACAATACCCTAAACGAAAACTTACCCCTAGAAAAGTGATGGTCACTGTTTGGTGGTCTAGCGCCGGTGTGATTCATCACAGCTTCTTACCAAACGGGGTGAGCATTACTGCAGGTGTGTAATGTGAAGAACTGAACACAATGATGGAGAAGCTGGCACATCTCCAACCAGCATTGGTCAATCGCTCGTCTCTGCTGCTCCTGCACGACAACGCGCGACCTCATACTGCACAGCAGACGGACTCCAAGTTGCAAGAACTGGGGTTGAAAGTTCTCCGTTATCCGCCCTACTCACCAGACCTTGCGCCTACAGACTACTACTTTTTCCAGAATTTGGATAACTCCTTGGTGGGAAAAAAATTCAATGCCCGAGAGGCAGTACAAAATGCCTTTGAAGAATTTGTTGCCTCCCGTCCAGCTGATTTCTTTAAGAAGGGCATCAATAAACTGCCACTGCGTTGGCAAAGATGCATTGATTGCATGGGTGATTACTTCGATTAATACAAATAAAAAATACATGAAAAAAAAAGATGTGTGGCACTCGGAGATTGCCGCGGTAAAGCTATTGCGTAGCATTTTCTTTTAAAATTTGAACAAAAATAACGATATTAAGAGTTTGATCATCGAATTTCGCGCAATGTACATTTATATAGATATAATATCATATATACTTTCTCTGCGCGACATTAATGTGTATTACCTATACATAAAAAAAAATATAAAAAAATAAAATTAAAAAAACAAAGGTACTAAATAGTACACGTGCTTGGTTTAATGGTTTCTGTTATATACATAATGAAGAATGAATTTACACATACACATACATATTGATAATCTAAATTGAGAATTTAAACTATATGTGTGTGTGTGTGTATATATAAAAGAGGGCTACTTTTAATATCGCTTACTTTAATATCAAAAATTTTGGTTATCTTTATAGCAGTATTATATATAAATTAACAAAACAAAAAATAATACTGCATTTGTGATAATAATAATAAAATAAAATGTATAATAATGTGATAATAATAATAAAATAAAAAATATAATAAAATGTATATAGAGTACTTTTCTTTCACTATTTTTTCGTGACTTTTTTCATTAATAAATGCACTTTGTTTATTCATATTTAAAACACTTTGTACACAAATTATACGAGTACAGATATTCACTGTTGTACATAGATGATAAATACCTATACACCTATATACTTTATCACAAACAGCTGATTACGGTAGTTTTCCAATACAACCAATGCCACCTAAAGGCGGGTTGCTGAACTAAGGAGACAAGCGTGATATTTCAAAAAGTCATTAAAAGTTCTGGTATTTATCGATAGATGGAAAAACTAAAAAGTATCACCGCTGTGCCGGTCGGAGTGGGGTGTGTTAGGTTTTTTTCGTTACGGAATTTCTGGATTCGGTCCCCACGCTCAAGGCCCGCGATAGAAGCTATGCAATAGCTTAAAATTCATTTAATTTTTTTCATACAAAACGGCAATTTCATAGGTAAAGACCTAATATTAATACTAGCTGAGCCGGCCACCTGCCACGCGTTGCTGTGGCTCAGTTATTATACCATTACATATTTTCCATTTCTCAGTTACTCAGTTCTTCTCAGTTATTCAATTTGCCTATCAGAAAAGTAAATTTTCAAAAAAAAGTATTAACCGACTTCAATATCAATCAAAAACCCACAAGGCACTAAAAAGCGGAAAATAAATAGTTTATCAAATTAACCAAATTAAATAAAACATATGAATATGTGTGCTACCTAGAGATGTATTGGAAGTCGGTGCCAACCGAAATTTCAAATTTGTTCCAGGTAGAAATGTATTACAGAGACGCGAGAGTGGACTTAAACTTTGTACCTATGTAGATGATATGATTTTCGTTTCGCACCGACTTCCAATACATCTCTAAGTAGCACACATATTCATATGTTTTATTTAATTTGGTTAATTTGATAAACTATTTATTTTCCGCTTTTTAGTGCCTTATGGGTTTTTGATTGATATTGAAGTCGGTTAATACTTTTTTTTGAAAACTTACTTTATTTTTCCATTTTTAGTGTACATAAATATATTTTACTAGCAGTGCCCGCGAACTCCGTTCCGCCTTAAGTATATTAAAATATGCGCATTTTTGCGGTATGGTATCTATCGGTATGGTATGCGATATGGTTTCAATTGGTTGTACAATAAGTAACGTTTGGTACGAACGCAACCTTATCAATAATCCGCGATAGTTCCTACCACCAACTCGGCTACCATCGCTTCACACATAATACACCTTAAGTAATGTAATTACAATGCTTGCGTCATGTTGCAACACTGCAACGAACATAAGCACAATAGGCTCCTAAGAATTGAAAAGTTTTTTTTATAATATTGGTGGCAAACTAACATACGAGTCACCTGATGGTAAGTGATCACGGCCGTCCATGGACACCTGCGACACGAGAGGAAACACAGATGCGTTGCCGGCCCTTAAGAAAGGAGTAGGCTCGTTTCTTGAAAGTTTTCTTACTTTGTCACGGATCCCATAATCAGAACCTAACCAAACTCTCATCAAACTACCCTTGAAGTACATCCTTTCCAATAAAAAAATGAATCATCGAAATCGGTTAGCGTGATATTGAGTTATTCGTCTATTTGTCGTGTACATACTTAATGCAAATTTAAAACTTATTTTTGAAGTCGGTTAAAAAAATAAACAATAACATTCATATGTTAAATACATTATTGTATAATTTGACATGGCGTCATAGTGACAAATTTATATTTTTCGACATTAATAAATTTATTAATAACTATACAATAACACTGGATAGTATGTATCTTCCCAAGAAGTATAAACGTGACATAGCTACATTGATAGCTTATAATATAAATAGGTTAAGTGACTCAGCGGTATCATCTAGTTTACCTAATGATACTGTGATTAAATTTTTAAACTAGTAGATAAGACAAAGGAGCAGTTTAATATCACTTTGTACCACCAAAATATTAATCGCTTCTCCGGCAAAATATTAGATATAGAATTATTATTAAACAGAGAGAGACTGGATATCTTATGTTTTACAGAAACATGGCTTAAACCTAATAAAATGATATTTAATGTACCTCATTTTTCGGTTGCCAGTGTATTTAATAGAACAATCACTGTTGGTGGTGGTTGTATTATATTATTCAAAAATAATTTAAAATATAAAGAGAGGAAAGATATATGCAGTCTCTCAATAGATCGTATTTGTGAAGTGGCTTGTGCAGAGATGGATAAATTAATTATTCTTTGTGTTTATAGACCTCCATCATCAAGTGTTCACCAATTCTTACAAAAAATGGAGGAAATTCTTATAAAAATATTTAATAATAATAAGCAAATATTAATCTGTGGTGACTTCAATATAGACATTTTAAGTACGTCGCCAGAGGTCACTATGTTCACATCATTATTTAGCTCGTTTAACCTGCATCCTCTCTTTAATGAGCCAACCAGATGTACGTTTCAAACTGCATATTGTATTGATAATGTTTTTACTAACTTCAAGACCATTGGCGGTAGTACTGTTACTGGGATACGGTCTGACAACAAAGGACTCCTTGTTAAAATAAATTGTGATAAACCTAGCAGTGACTGTAAGAAAACAACTAGGCTTATATCCAAAAATAGATTAGTTCTTTTAAATCATAATATTGCACAAAAGTTATCTTTCAAGACTTTTATTAATAAAGATCCAGATAGTGATTTTGACAGCATATTTAATATCATAAGCACTGAATTTAGTAAACATCGCCCAAGAAAAGTTATTAGTGTAAAGAAAGTAAAAAAATTTAGTGAATGGGCAACTACAGGTATTAAAATAAGTAGAGATCGTTTGTATGATCTATATTATAAGAGATCACTAACAAATAGTGAATCATTTCATGCCTACGTTAGGAATTATTCTAAAGTTTTTAAACGTGTTTGTGTAGCTGCCAAAGCAAAATTTTTAGGAAATAAAATTCTCGAGTCTAGAAATAAGGCCAAGACTGTCTGGCATATAATAAATAAAGAATTAGGAAAAAATAAAATAAATGATAACTCATTTAATCTAAGTGTCGACGGAGTACGTATTTCGAACAGTTCAGAGGTAGCAACTGTTTTCCAAGACTATTTCACTAATATACCTTCACAAATAACAATAAGTATAACATCATCAGCCCAGGGTGCCGCAGCTCTTTTAAAGAATATGAGTGCACCTATAAATTCAAAATTTAAATTCTCATTTATTAGTGCAGGTGAAATAATAAGGACATTCAAACAATTAAATTTAAAACACACCGAAGACATATGGGGAATGTCGGTAATAGTAATACAGTCCTTAATTGTCACCATTTCACCACATTTGGCTAATATATTTAATCAGTGTATATCAAAAGGAACTTTCCCTAATGTAATGAAAGTAAGCAAAGTGGTTCCTTTGTTTAAATCAGGCTGCAGAAGTAGTCTTGGAAATTATAGACCTATTTCTGTACTTCCGTCATTAAGTAAAATTTTTTCAAAGATTATGCTTAAACAATTGGTAGAATATTTTACTGTGCAAAAGTTTCTGGATGGTCGACAGTTTGGTTTCACAAAATCGAAATCTACTACTGACGCTGGTGTAACGCTCATAAATCATATATTGGGAGCCTGGGAGGATTCGCAGGATGCAATTGGTGTGTTCTGCGATTTGTCCAAGGCCTTCGATTGCGTTGACCATAGTACGCTTATTCTTAAATTAAAACACTATGGTATTTGTGGATCTTCTCTCGACCTTCTAGTCTCTTATTTGAAAGATCGCTGTCAGAAAGTTAACATACATGGGGTAACCTCTGCGGGATCGTTTGCCCGAATTGGTGTCCCGCAGGGCTCCATTTTAGGGCCGTTTTTGTTCTTAATATATATAAACGATCTACCGCTAGTGGTTAATAACTCTGCTGACATGGTGCTTTTTGCAGACGATACTTCTCTAATATATAAAGTGAAAAGGATAGATTCAGAGGTTGGGCATCTGAATAATACTTTAAATGAAATTTGTCATTGGTTTGCGTTAAATAACCTGTTGCTAAATGCAGATAAAACGAAATGTATAAGATTTACTTTACCCAATGTTAGACAGGTTGATAGTAGAATCAAGATCGAAGGGAATTTAGTAGGGTTAGTTGACAATGCTGTATTCTTGGGAATTACACTAGATTCCAAATTACAATGGGGCCCTCACATTAAAAAACTGGCGAGCAGATTAAGTTCCGCTGCATTCGCAATACGTAAGATTCGCCAGCTTACAGATATTGCCACTGCTAGGTTAGTCTACTTCGCTTACTTCCGTAGCTTAATGTCTTATGGCATTCTGCTATGGGGTACGGCTGCTGAGGTAGACACGATATTTTTATTAAAAAAAGCAGTTCGGGCAATATATTAGGTCTTTACCTATGAAATTGCCGTTTTGTATGAAAAAATTTAAATGAATTTTTTTCATGTATTGTTTATTTGTATTAATCGAAGTAATCACCCATGCAATCAATGCATCTTTGCCAACGCAGTGGCAGTTTATTGATGCCTTTCTTAAAGAAATCAGCTGGACGGGAGGCAACAAATTCTTCAAAGGCATTTTGTACTGCCTCTCGGGTATTGAATTTTTTTCCCGCCAAGGAGTTATCCAAATTCTGGAAAAAGTAGTAGTCTGTAGGCGCAAGGTCTGGTGAGTAGGGCGGATGACGGAGAACTTCCAATCCCAGTTCTTGCAACTTGGAGACCGTCTGCTGTGCAGTATGAGGTCGCGCGTTGTCGTGCAGGAGCAGCGGAGACGAGCGATTGACCAATGCTGGTTGGAGATGTGCCCGCTTCTCCATCATTGTGTTCAGTTCTTCACAGTACACATCTGCAGTAATGCTCACCTCGTTTGGTAAGAAGCTGTGATGAATCACACCGGCGCTAAACCACCAAACAGTGACCATCACTTTTCTAGGGGTAAGTTTTCGTTTAGGGCATTGTTTAGGTGCTGAACCAGGATCCAACCAACTTGCTGAGCGCTTGCGGTTATCAAACAGATTCCATTTTTCATCGCAGGTAACAATGCGGTTCAAAATTCCTTCATTTGTGTGTCTGTTGAGCAGTGCAAGACACGTCTCGACGCGTACTTCGCGATGGCGACATTGAGTTCGTGGGGCACCCATTCGTCAAGCTTTTTTACCTTGCCAATTTGACGCAAATGGACCAATATTGTTCATTTTTCAGGTCGAAATTCCCAGAACGAAAGCGAGCAAACCAATAACAGGTGGTGCGTTGGTTTGTAGTGTTAGCTCCGTAAACGTCGTTGATGTTGCGTGCCGCTTGCTCCGCGTTGCTGCCACGACGGTACTCATATTCCATAATTACTTGAATTTTTAACGTATCTATGATGACGAAAAAGATTGAAATGCGATGAAAATGTAACACTAATCAATAAACAAATGACTACTTTTGGAAAAAGAATTCCATGTTTTTAAAATAAAATTAATTTGAAATTAGAATTCTTAGCCAAACAAAAATTATTTTGATTTGAAATGGCCAGTACTGCAGAACGGCAATTTCATAGGTAAATACCTATTATAATATGGGACCTCGCGAATCATTAAAAACGAAATTCCAGGAATTCGGTATCTTAACTCTGCCCTCCCAATACATTCTTGACAATTTAATGTATGTCCGTAAAAACTTTGAAAATCTGAATTTAGTAAAAGACCGGCATAATCTAAATACTAGCTACTGTGATAAACTGGTGGTCCCATGTTTCAGACTTAGCAAAACCAGTAATAGTTTTTTAGGTAATAGTGTTAGGTTCTACAATAAAGTCCCAAAGCATGTTACCGATTTGCCGGACTGTAAATTTAAGCGCCACGTCAAACGGGTTTTAGTTTCAAAAGGATATTATAGAGTGGATCAGTATGTGAATGATAGTGATGTCTGGAATTGACTCCTCTCTGTGCATCCGCTAAAAGCATTGTATGATGTATTGGAAATATATGTTAAAAAAATGTACCCGATCGAGTTTCTTGCCGGTTCTTCTCGATGACTGGGTTGTTTTCCGAACCGGTGGTAGTATTTGACGTTCATAAGTGCCTCATTAGGGCCTAAACTGAATAAAGTATTTTTGATTTGATTTGATTGATAAGAATTCATAATTGTTGTTGATAATATGACCCACAAACATCACTTAACGATTTAAATAAGCGATAAGCTAATAAGATAAGAGAGATAAGCGAGTGTCTATTCTGAGTTATTATTACGAAAACCTCGCTCATTATATTATTTTTCAGTTATTTCGTTTATTAGTAGTTCATGTTAGAGCTACGTCGAAGTTAGACACCTTTCCATTATTATTTATGCGTTTCTACATTTTGCGTTTTAAATATTACCCAAATTGAAAGAGAAACAACGCCACGCCATATATGCATTTCTTATATCATATTTATATGTACGTAAAATGTACATATCTTTAAAAAAAAAGGCACACTTACGATTTTTATTACAGTATATATAGTACCTTGGCGACCGAATTTGTCTCGGTTGGATAAGGCACTAATAATTGCATTGTTGCTCTTAGATGTAAAGCCAACGTTTTCGGATAATGTCATGTCACGCCCCCACACATAACACTAACTAGTTGAATTTATTATCCCTGGGTCACATTGCGAATACGACAAAAATGTACGAGATGGCGCTGTATGATATTAAAAACGGCATAGGAAAGGTTTTTTTTGTGTCAAATCGCGTTTTGTCTTTGAAGACATCTATATCGATGAATTTAAAACACAGAACCTAGTCTAATCCGAAAAAAAAAATACGTGCGTGTATCAGTGTACACACGTAAGAAGTGAAACTTCTTTATGACATCATTTTTCGAAAAATGATCTACTATATTTACAACCTTACAGAGATTAAAAAAAACGGATTCTGATCATTGTGAGCGCACCTTTAGAAAAAAAACCGAATCTGATCATTGTGAGCGCACCTTTAGAAATAAACATGGCGCGTAACCGAAAAACGTTACATACGTTTTTACATGCTCTAAAATTCCTCCCTACGTCGATAAAGAAGTTTCACTTAAAAAAAAAATACAAAATCTGATCCGAAGGGTTGAGAATCGTTTACGAAATAAACGAAATCAATATACATTCATCTTTCGTCTACATTAATGTTGTTGCCTTCAAAATAGTTCCCAATCGATATTATGCATTTATGCCAGCGCTTCTTTCAATCGTCAAAACACTTCCCAAAGCCGATTTTTGGGATAGCCTTTAGCTCTTTCAGCGATGCGCTTTTAATGTCATCTATGCTTGTAAAACGAAGCCCTTTAAAGGTTCTCTTTATTTTTGGAAATAGGAAAAAGTCACACGGAGCCATGTCTGGCGTATATGGAGGCTGGGGCATCGTTACAGTATTGTTTTTGGCCAAGAATTCACGAACAACGAAGTGAAGCAATAAATTTTGCTGCCACGCGTTTCATACCCAAAACATTTGAAAAAATTTCATGGCATGAGCCAATCGATATGCCAACATCATCAGCGACTTCTCTTTTTCCACGTTTTCATCGGTTGTCGATGTGCTGGGGCGTCCGGGGCGCTCGTTATCTTCAACGTCTTCACGGCCATCTTGGAAACGCTTATACCACTCTTGTTTTACTCATAACAGACTAACCATAGGCCTTTAACATTTCACACACTTTGTTTTATTTTTTACGCAAAATTTCAAAATTATTTAACAAACGAAAATCGCCAAGCTCATAAAAACACGTTTAACCTTAGCGACTGCTAAATACAACTTTAGCAATGGATACAGCTGAAAATTTTTATCATACTTCAGGGGCATGTATATCAACATAATATATTTTTAACACACCTCGTTTATTCTAAGTAGATAAAAAAACGCTTGTGTAAACCGAAGCTCTTCATAATACTTAGAGGTCACGCATTGGGGACTATTATTTTCTATACTAACTACTACTACTACTACTGTAACACAGAAAAAAAATCTAGTCTCTATTTCCGTTTATTCCGTGGGGTGTATATTTAAACATGGCATATCACTTCGATTCTGTTTTCGCACAAACTTATTAAAAGCTTTTCTTAAAGTTTTCACCATTCAGGATGCTGTTCGTATTATGAAGTAACTTGTCAATATTCAAATTAGATTCGAAATCATCGAGACGGATTGCGAATGTCAATTAGTACTAGTTTATGACTCAGAGTCAGAGCGGTAACTCCAGTTTACTTCTAGCCTACAGTTACAGAAAAATACCTCTTATAAGTCTTTGATCTATTCATCTGTTAAATATTTTACTATTGATACACTTCTAGGTGTGTGCTACTGTGTACTATCGTTACGCGTTAACGGGTTAACGTGACATTGTTTCAGAAGCGCTTCTGCAAAGTCGACCGCTACCGCACATTCCGGACCTGCCGGACGGGGAGACAGCTTCCGCCGCCGGCGCCTCCGCTGCACCTCCACCACAGCCACTAGAGGCAGCCAACAGGTATTCTTTACTACCTTCTACCACTTAACTCAGTCTAGTACATTTACTCGGTGTTTAGAGCTACTCCGAGTAGCGAAACTGCAGCAACTGTTTGCACTTTCTCGGTCTAGATGAACTTGCCAGGCCGGGCTTTTCGATACAAAACCCATAGTGCAGTAGCGCCCGGTGATCGCGCGACGCTCTCGCTCTTAGATTCTTCGACTATGCGAATATTTATTGTTACTATATAATATACTCCGTAAAGTTTACTCGGTAGCTCTAGTCACTGCGATTTGCACTTATCAATAGATGGACGTCGAAGGAGAACTTGCTAGCGCACCACGAAGAGGACGATCCCCAACTCTTCGTGGCGCTGTACGACTTCCAGGCCGGCGGGGATAATCAGCTCACGCTCAAGAAAGGTATGCCATTATACGTTCAAACATCAACTCATTCATATTATAGTAGGAATTTATATTTATAGTACGAGTGGGATAACGAATACCATCGAAACGACTCTAGATCTCTTTTAATATACGATTTATTATTTTTTCCCAACAACACACATCTTTCATACCGTTAAATGTTTTACATATTATTTACTGTTTATACATTATGTAGAGTTTCAACGATGAGATGGGAGAGGCGCGATGCGACGCAACTGCACATGTTTATATACATGCTTACGATGTGTTTTTGCGTTTGCTAGCAGCATACATTACACTTATATCAACTTGCAAAACAAAATTACAAAGTATAAAAACGCAGGAGGGGGGGGGGGGGGGCGCCGCGCATTGTCGACACTGTTTTGAGGTTAGCCGGAACAAATGAACGGACAAAATTTATTTTTAATAGGTACTGTAGTTTGATATCCATTTAGTAAAGAGCAGTTATTTTGACATTGCAGATATACATTTGAATTATATTGATGTATATAATAGATCAATACGTTTAATATTAAAATGAAGTGAATAGGTGTGTGTTGTATTTAAGAAAAGAGAGAATATTGGCTTATTAATGTATGAGAATATCGTGTGACAGGCGAGCAGGTGCGGATCATGAGCTACAACAAGAGCGGCGAATGGTGCGAGGCGCACACGCTGGCGGGCGCGGTCGGGTGGGTGCCCAGCAACTACGTGACGCCCGTCAACTCGCTCGAGAAGCACTCGTGGTACCACGGGCCCATCTCCCGCAACGCCGCCGAGTATCTGCTCTCCTCGGGGATCAACGGCAGCTTCCTCGTGCGCGAGTCCGAGTCCAGTCCCGGGCAGCGCAGCATCTCCCTCCGCTACGAGGGCCGCGTCTACCACTACCGCATCAACGAGGACTCTGAGGGGAAGGTGTACGTCACCTCCGAGTCCAAGTTCGGGACGCTGGCGGAGCTCGTGCACCACCACTCGATGGCGGGCGACGGGCTCATCACGCAGCTGCTGTACCCGGCGCCGAAGCGCTCGAAGCCGGCGGTGTTCCCGTTCGCACCGCCCGACCACTGGGAGATCGACCGCACCGACATCGTGATGAAGCACAAGCTCGGCGGCGGACAGTACGGCGACGTGTACGAGGCGGCCTGGAAGCGCGGCGACGTCACCGTCGCCGTGAAGACCCTCAAGGACGACACGATGGCGCTGAAGGACTTCCTCGAGGAGGCGGCCATCATGAAGGAGATGCGCCACCCGAACCTGGTGGAGCTGCTCGGTGTCTGCACGCGGGAGCCGCCCTTCTACATCATCACGGAGTTCATGTCGCGCGGGAACCTGCTCGACTACCTGCGCTCCGGCAGCCGCGACTGCGTGCCCGGGGCCGTCGTGCTCATGTACATGGCCACGCAGATCGCCTCCGGGATGAGCTACCTCGAGAGCAGGTCCTTCATACACAGGTACGCCTCCCGCCGCTCGGGCCCCGAGCGTGTTCATCGCGAACTGTAGTCCCGCGTCCGGTGCCGCAGGGACCTCGCGGCGCGCAACTGCCTGGTGGGCGAGGACCACCTCGTGAAGGTGGCGGACTTCGGGCTGGCGCGGCTGATGCGAGACGACACGTACACCGCGCACGCCGGCGCCAAGTTCCCCATCAAGTGGACGGCGCCCGAGGGGCTCGCCTACAACACCTTCAGCACCAAGTCCGACGTGTGGGCCTTCGGGATCCTGCTCTGGGAGATCGCCACCTACGGCATGTCGCCCTACCCCGGCCTCGACCTCGCCGACGTCTACCACAAGCTAGAGAAGGTACGTGACAGTGCGAGCTAGCAGCGCGCCGCCTCCGTGCAGAGGTGGCGCTTGCAGAGCGCGCAGTGCGGCCGACTCACCGCGAGCCGCGAGAAGATCTCGGAGGCGGAGAGCTCCTTGCTGAGCTTGTTGCACGTCGCGTACGGCACCGTCTTCTTCGCGAACTCCTTCGCCGGGACGCACGTGCGTGCACGCACCGGCCCCACCTCCTGCCCGCTCTCCACTGCAACACGCACGCACGCTCACACTCCGCCCCGCCCGGCACGCACGCACGCACGCACTCACGCACAGCACACTCACCCAGCTTGGCGGACTCGGAGGTTATGACGATGCAGGCGAAGGCCATGCCGGGGATGTAGCAGTCGATGTTGGGGACGGTCACGTTACTGTAGTCCGGGTGATCGGGGTCCCAGCACCCGGCGTGGTCGAACGACAGGCAGTTGTAGCACTGGATGCCCTTCGCGGTCGGCGACACGAACTTCCTCGGCTTCACCTTCCTGTGTTTACCTGCAACGCGAACGCCCCCGTCAGTGTGTGTGTGTGTGTGCGTGTGCGTGCGTGCGTGCGTGCGTGCGCGACGCGTACCGAGCGCGGCGCCGGACACCAGCAGCCAGCACACGAGCACGTCGGTGAGCGAGCACATGGCGACCCTCTCTGCCGGGACTCGCCTCGCGCTCACGCCTTTATACTCGCCTCGCGGCTTGCTTGTTTGTTTGTTTTGTTACACACCGTATTCACCACGATACGATATTAATAAACAATATGCATAACCTCACCGTATACTCACAACAATCTTAACAATACACTACTATGCTAACATTTTGCGAGGGCGTTCAATCAATGTTGTGCATTCGTAATACTGTATTCGTGTACTGTATTCGTGAATACTGTAAAATGGTGAGGTGAAGACGTAATAAACTCGTTCGAACCCGACTTTATCACCTACTGAATCTTATTGGAAAGCAGTACTAGTTCATTTGAAGTGACCATCCAGAAACTAAGTGAGGGTCGTCGGGGCTACATCACAGGATCGTTGTTCACGATACAAACTGCATCTTAAACGTCCATTAATATATTCACATACGGGAAGTATCTATAAAATCATTTCGACAACCTATTTTAATGAACTGAATAAAGAAATCGTTTTTTTTTTTCGGTCTACGAAGTTGTGTTTAATCTTACACTTTGTTATTATATATAAACTAGCGGCCCGGCCCCGCTTCGCACAGGTGAAATGTGAATTATTTTAAACATATATGGATTGGCTAAAACTGATCATAGTCTTGACAATCTTGTACCCACGATCCAACCCAGAATCGAAAATTTTACAGAAAGAAATGTCTTCTGTTCGAGAGTAGATGATTGTGCTAACCTAACAAAATGATAAGATAAAAAAACTACCCGGTGAATTCATCTGTTTCGTGCGTAATAGCTTAACGGGAACTACTCTTTACTGTATCTGCCCAATTAAGTCACAGTTAAGCTAAACGCTGGTAAAACACGCCATTTTTCAAAAAATGAGCGGATTATCTGCGATTATTTGCCAAAAAGGCTTTTTATTGGTTGTGGTAGTTCTTCAATATTAGAAAGAAGTAATTTTCCAGATGCGCAGCACATATCACTTGCTTCATCACTCCATTTTTTAGCATAACATTTAGTGCAAATCTTCTTGATTGCCCCTGTTTGGATGTTGTTCTGATGAACATAATCAATTTGTGGATTGTAATTGAATGACGACCTATTACTATGAGCTAAAAGTATATTGCGCGAATAAGCCGCGCGGTTACCTACGCTATAGATGTGCGCGCCCCTCTCCCGTGTCCCCTTCTTCGCCGCATAGCCCGCACGCAGACACCACACCCCGGCAATGGCGAGAGCGGCATATTTTGTTCAGGTTGACAATTTTAAACTCTTAATATATTTTGAATGTAATGGCCGATTTCAATAATTCAAAAAGTTATCTACAGGTACGGAAACAGTCTTAATTTAAAAATAATTTAGTTGGATAAGGATTAATAATAAAGACATGAATAACATGGTATTTTAGGCATGGTCTGGTTTTGGTTAAGATTTCATTAAAAAATTTAGTTATAGTGACATAATTACAGTAGTTGGACATATGGTACCGCGAGGTTTTGTTATAGATATAATATGTTCTTTAATATTGTAGAACATATTTTTGTTCCATCATTCATAGTTTCCGCAGCGCATGCGATGAAAGTAATTTTATGGCAATATTTTTCATACCTTGGATTACATTGTTGAAATGTTAGTAGGGATCCCCATTTTTTTTCTAGTAAAAATATAACCTATGTTACTCAGGGATAATGTAGCTTTCTAATGATGAATAAATTATCGAAATCCGTTCAGTAGTTTTTGAGTTTATTCGTTATAAACATGCAAGAATACAATGTTTCCGCTTTATAATATTACTGTAGATTATACAAGTATACTTAAAATTATTTTAAACACAGCTTACATTGTTAAAACGATGCGTATGTAGGAAAATATAAAAGAAAAATAACTAAAATTTATCTTACAACAATAAAATACCTGTCAGAGTATAAAGGTAGAGCCTATAGAGCAGAGAGCACACGGATGGCATAGTCCTCCATTTGTATGTATTTTCACAACACTACTGGCACTATGAAATGAAACGACGACTTCTTCGATTCTTGTTTTAATAATGCTTTTACAATAATCTCAGAGACAACGCTTGTCACTTAGCGACAATAACAATAGATCTCACACACTCTAAGCAACAATGAATAATGAACCTTGCACAACCTCTTACAAGCACTTATAAAGGAATCGCCTTCCTTCACCTACCGACAACCCAAGTGAAGGAAGTCTTAGTTTAACGAAGTACTTAATCTATGATGTTGTACATAATTACACTTTATGTTCGCTAATAATTCTAATTATAAATAAATAACTATTTTAACACCATACATTGAATAATTACGTTGTCATTAATTATCATAAAATAATTCACCGTTGTAACAACCGAGAATCCTTATTTGCTATAAAACTCATTTTAGATCGGCAATTATTCTAGTAATTACAAAGTAATACTAATAACATAATACAATGCCAATATGTTTTAATTACATTGTTATTCATTTTAAATAGCAACTTTACTATTCTATCTCGACTGCACATAGACTATTTCCGGTTTTAATAAATAACAAAAGGTTCCAAATGTTACTTAAATCTAGAATACTTCTATTACAATTTCACAAGTCCGATTTCAATTATCGTGACACTAATTTAGGTCTGCTTTAAATCGAGAATCAAATCAAGTTACAAATATTATCGTACGACTCACATTTTCATAAGATGGTGTCACGCGTCGAGTGTAAATAATAGATAAAATACTTTTATTTATTATTTTAATTATTTTATGCTGATAAAAACTTAAATTTGCATTAATTTTTTCGAAACTAATGAATTATATTAAAATTTTCCGAAGAAAATGTTGAAAAATTAGTAAGAGCGATAAGTATTGAACTTTGATCATAAATATCTTTCAAACGCTTATTCTAATCGACTAAGCATAAGAGACCTTTTTTGTAGAGCATTTAATTTCCTGCAGAAATATGTATTGCGCATTTCATAACGTTCATTTGTCAACGACTTACAAAATTCAGAAGCAAAAAAGAAATGTACCTTAAAATCTTTAAATTTCAATCTTGAATATCTTTAAAATGGCGAGGCGTGCGAAAAAAATGAAGGAAACCTTATTTGTAGAACGTTCAATTTCCTACAAAAAACTCTTGAAAAATTTTGCTGTACGAACAACGAATGGTGAGATATGAATTTTTTTGTATGGGACTAAAGAAAAAAAGAAAAACTCTAATGCGCCACCTCTTAATATTAATATTAAGAGCTGAAACTTTAACACAATTATTTTTTCGTCATCTCAGACGATATTTTCATGGTAATTAATAAAAAAAAAAAATTATAAGTTTTTTTTGGCCCACCCTAGTGATATGCCCAGTATCATCATTTGGAAAAGTAATGGATACACAATAGAATCAAATTATGAATCCAAAACAAAGATGTTTATAATACTACACCATTAACTTTTGAAAATGAATTCATTTTTGTTCATAATTCATCATCAACTGTACTAAATATAATTGCTACATCAAGTTGAACTGCATTATTGTAACCGCGGAGATATAAGTCATGGATTACTTTCATGACCAAACAAATTTTCTTACTTTGATTTTACAAAGTATTTTTCGCTCATTTTTAATTGAATCATTTGAGTACACCATAAAGAAATACTAATCATTAAAATATCGACATTGACTTTGGAAATATTGCTTTACTCTTATAGCCACATGAAGCAAAGTGAAAGCAGTCTGTCACATAAAAATTTTGACATTCAATAAAACCAAAGAGAATAATAATTATTTCAGTAGTTCCATAAATTTACTAAAGATAAATTATTTATCAATTAATATTATGTATATTATGAATTTACATATTATATTATTCTAAAATTAACCTACAATTTGACCAGTTGATTTCAAAGGGCATATTGTAAGGCTTGCAACGTCAGTCATGTTAAAAATATTTAAAAGGTAATTGGAACGTAAGAAGGTTGAAGGATGTTCGAAACGTCTTTTTCATTTACATATATGTTGTGTAAAATTCAAGCAGTAGTGTGAGCAATGTATATTTTAATTAATTTAATATGATTGTAATGCATTTTATATAAAAAAATTGCTTTGTGCACTTCTCTGCCATATAAACTTTAACTATGCCAAATTTCAAGTTCATCCGTTCGCGCAATTCGCTTAAAAAGGGGTACAAAGTTTTGGCTTCACGTGTTATTATATAAGATATGTTATAATATCATTGTTGAATGTAGAATAAAAAAGGGTAATTGGAACGTAAGAGTAAAAAAAAATACATACAGTCGAGCATAGTAACCTCCTTCGCAACCTTTTTTGAAGTTTGGCAGTATGGATTAATTCCTTCGCCTGTCCTATTGGACGAATATTATTACTACTTTTTTGAAGTCCGTTATTGACGGATGTCAAAATTTCTTTTTTATTTACATGTGTGTATGTATATGTTGTGTAAAATTGGAGCAGTAGTGTGAGTAAAGCATATTTTAATTAATTTCATGTACTTATAATGCATTTTATATAAAATAAATAGCTTTCTGCACTTCTCCTCCATATAAACTTGAACTATGCCAAATTGCAAAGATTTGGCTTCACGTATTAATATATATGATGATATTGCTTTAATTTAGTTTTCAATAAGGCCAAAGGACAACAGAGATACGAGTTGTACGAAGGACACATTCCATAAATAGGAGTATTCTGACCCAAATTGGTTCTCGATTGTGGTAAGGTTTTGCGGTTAAACAAACGACTAGATGGACGAGGAATACAGAAGGACAGTCGATTTAATATCTCTGGGGCACCAACATGTCTATGAACTAACTTGTACAGAAAAACGACACCAACCATTTTTCTACGAATTTGCAGTGGCTCGACTTTGTAATGTAGTAATCGTTTATTGTATGAATCTAGAGTACGGCACTGATTATCAACGAATGTAAGATGGTATAAGAATTGCTTTTGGACTCGCTCGATCCTGTCAATGTGGACCCGATAGCAGGGGTTCCATACAGTACAGCAACATTCTAAAATTCCACAAACAAGTGTATTATAAAGTAAAATTCATGAAGATTAAGGAAAAAATATCTGCCAGCAATGGCAGTATATGGGCAAGCATAGTATTTGTAAAGTTACACCATAAAGGCAAGTACTTACATTTCAATAGAATCACATTAAATAGTGAATTTAAGGATACCTTAAACGTTTATTTTGACTGTTTATCGAACCGATAAGTAAACGAGCTTTTTTATAAAGCATTCAATTTCCTATAGAAACATGTTTCGTAGATGTATTGTATGTGCTATCTCAGCAATTTCCTATAGAAACATGTTTCGTAGATGTATTGTATGTGCTATCTCAGCAATTTCCTATAGAAACATGTTTCGTAGATGTATTGTATGTGCTATCTCAGCAATTTCCTATAGAAACATGTTTCGTAGATGTATTGTATGTGCTATCTCAGCAATTTCCTATAAAACATGTTTCGTAGATGTATTGTATGTGCTATCTCAGCAATTTCCTATAGAAACATGTTTCGTAGATGTATTGTATGTGCTATCTCAGCAATTTCCTATAGAAACATGTTTCGTAGATGTATTGTATGTGCTATCTCAGCAATTTCCTATAGAAACATGTTTCGTAGATGTATTGTATGTGCTATCTCAGCAATTTCCTATAGAAACATGTTTCGTAGATGTATTGTATGTGCTATCTCAGCAATTTCCTATAGAAACATGTTTCGTAGATGTATTGTATGTGCTGTCTCAGCAATTTACAAAGAACGTGATGAACTTTTTACATGTTCTTTCTTTTTAAAACTTTAGATGCGGCGGCCGCGGCCTCTGCTCGTATTCAAATTAACAACTCTAACATGCCAGGATTTATTTTTATACATTTGGAACGGTTCAATCAGTAAAAGTATCGTGGAAAAAAAACAAAATACCCAAAATAAGGACCACCTTAATATATACACTGGAGGACATATTTACAGCAACGCAAAAAAAAGTGGAATCATAGAAAATATTGTCTTATTATATGTCATTTGTAAACAACATGATTGTCAATAGTATTTTCATTACGACTTTAATTTGCTTATTTGGTTATATACTAATTAATTTTGATATATTATGTATGAAATTCTGAAAGTTTTCATTGTTTTTAACATTATGTTTGTTTTTATTTGATAAAAAATTATATCTATTGAGTGAAGGGAACTTCATTCGATCATTGTGGGTGATAATGTCGGATTTGAGCGTTGTTCAGGTATCTAAGGCTATAAGTTTAATTGAAAATGGCTTCCGCAAAAGAGTAATAACAGATAGGGACGATAGATTTAAGTACGAAACAAGGTGCAGGTAATTCGACAAGTGACAGTTAGTACGAAAACGATTAGAAGTCATTGAGTTCTTTATCTAAGTTCGTTTGACTTCGGTGCAGGCACTCGATGCAACATATCCAATGTACGAACATAACTTGTATAGCTGCAATTATGAATTTAAACATACTGTACGTTTGTGCCAAGATAATTTATCGTTTGCGAAGTTGAGTACGTAAAAGGAATCGCTTAGGCCGAGTCGGACGGGAACCGGTTCCAATTAATCGTTCGTCGGTTGGATCTTGGACCAAAATCACCTTGTAAATGAATAGTTCTATTTTCCACAATTGAACATTTATATTGTTATATGGAGATTTATGATTTTGTGACGAAGGTAATGACTGCCTGTAGTGTAAGTAGGTGGCGACGTTCCAGTTATAGTATTCGAGTATTCCTTACAAATACTTTAATCATTTAGTCTTAGACATTCTTTTATATCAATTGACATGGAAAAACACAGCGAGTTTGGTGTGCTTCTGTCGAATCGGTGTCGACATTCACGCCGCATCGATCTCCGACGAGTCCAACTGATCTGCGAACGGATCATTCGTGGACGTGGATCAGTTGAAATCGGTTCGGCGTAGATATCGGACGTCGAGCGCTTTCGATGCAATAAAGAGAAATAACAGGATGCAGATGGTGTCGTGGTGTTGTGGTGTGCAGGGATACCGCATGGAGTGCCCTCCCGGCTGCCCCGCCGCCGTCTACGAGCTCATGCGCGCCTGCTGGCAGTGGAGCCCCGCCGACCGGCCCTCCTTCCGCGACATACACCACGCGCTCGAGCACATGTTCCCGGACAACTCCATCACCGACGGTAACCTCCCGCGCCCCTCCCCCTCCCCCTCCCCCGTCCCCCGTCACCCGGTCCCGCCACGGCCACCGCGTGTCCCTCTGTTGCAGAGGTCGAGAAGCAGCTGCAGGAGGGCAGCGCGGCGTGCGGAGGCGGCGGCACCCCGCAGGTGCACCTGAAGAAACCGGGCTCCGGCGCGGCGGACGCGCGGCCCGTGCAGATGCGCCGGCCCACCAACCGGCGCGGCAAGCAGGCGCCCACGCCGCCCAAGCGGACCAGGTGAGCGCACCCCCCGGCACCCCCGACACACCCCGACACCCCTTGACACACCCCGACACCGCCCGACACCGCCTGTACACGTGTGTGTGGTATGCGTGTTGCAGCCTGCTGTCGTCGTGCAGCTCGTTCCGCGAGTCGCAGTACGCGAGCGAGGAGCACGCGCCCGCCGAAGAACACCACCTCGCCTCGCTCAACGGTCAGTACGCACTACGCGACACTTGTTGTTCATTAGCGATCGCTCTACCTGTTTATTCTGTGGAGTTGCCTTCTTTGAGCGTTTTCAGTTTAGACGATTCGTGTCTCGCTGCTGCCTTACGGTCGATGTCCGCATTCGACTTACAAAAAATATAAATGTTATTCCTTCCAGTTACTCAATAGACACCGAAGTTTTGCAAACCAACAAAAGTACTAGAGATTTAGGAATAGACATAAATAATAAGCTACAATTTACTGAACGCTTAAATAGGACTATATCTAAAGTCTGGAAAATGTGTGGATTCATTAAGCGCATGTGTAAAGATTTTCATAATATAAAAACAATAATACATCTTTATAAAACTTTGGTAAGAAGCGTTCCAGAATATGGATCAAACATTTGGAATCTTCTTTATAATATCTAAGCTGTCCCTGTCGTTACTCGATTAAAACATTTTAAATTAATATCGTTGGAAAGTCGGTGAAAGATCTTGGATCTCCCTTTATTGTATAAGCTTGGTAATGAAGTTATTGTGGTCCCGGACGTATTAAATGAACTAAACTTAAATATTCCTAGAAAGCTTCCACGATACCCAGTTCCGTCTGTTTTTCCGAAATGTTTTTACGAACAAACGTCTGTTCGCCTCTCAGTCGTATGAAATAATTGTATAATGACATTAATAACTATGAACTTGACATCCTTGTGGGCCGGTGACGCTGTTAAGACCTTGGTAGGTCAATAGCGTAGTCAATTCGAAAAAATAATAATTTAATTGCTCATTCAGTAAATATCGGCCCATAAAATGCAGGGAGTTCTCCAGGATAACGAAAAACAAAAATTTGTAGTTAATGCAACTAGACTTTTTTGCGACACCTTAGTGCAAGAGCCAGCAACGTTGGAAGAACGAGAATTTTAGAAAAACTGGTTCTTTAATATGAAAGCCCGCACGCTGTTTGGAAGAACATAAAGATATATAAAAAACTGGCTTATTCGAATTCGTTGTCGAAACCGTTGCTAGCTCTTAGACAAATAGTTACAGCAAGTGACATTTGACGCGTCGTGCTCATATCTTTTTAATATTTATATTTTTCTCCAATACAATGGAGTGTGAAAAAGTTTTAATACAAGTTGAAAATAGTTATGATATCATTCAGTGTTTAATTTATCATTATTTATTTTATGAACATATTTTATCATTTAATTTACAATTTAACTCTATCAACTTGATATTTTATAATGTAAACTCTACTGACTGTATAGTAAACGTCTACAAAAAAGGGAAAGGAACTTCGTTAGAACCTGGGAGTCCATAGACCTCTAAAGCTTTTTTCACATTACCGCCAATATATGTAGGTTAGTTTTTATTTTAATTGAACCCGGTAGATGATGATACGATCGGTTTGTAGGCTTATTTTAAAAGATTTCTCACATACCATCTGGGTATATGGTTGAGTCCCTCGATAGTTTGGATTTACAATTGGAAACGGTGGGTGTGGCTGCAATCGGGTTTTAGGTTTATTAGTACATTACATAATACATAATAGTTACATTGCATTGTAGAAGATGAATCTCAATTAGAATTCTGTCAGTACGTGTGTTGTTTCGATATTTGATAAAATTAATTTTCTAAATATTGTTGAGTCTTGAAGTCGTTGGATTCACGTTTGTGAATCTACGATTAAAATAATCAGTTGAGGTGTTTGCAGTTACCATACTATGTTTTATTTATACTAATATTATAAAGAGAGGTAAAGTTTTGTTTTCGAGTATCACTAATGTGATTTAAAAATTGTTTTCACTATTACAAAAGTATATAATCCCAAGTTCAGTATCTCAGTGAAAAAGGTGGTTTATATGTCAAAAGTAAAATAAATTTGACAAAATTAAGATTGCATGCAGATTTCACGTATACTTTACAAATTCTTATAAAACAAACAACTAAAACAAAATGGAAATTTAATGTAGATAAAGTTTAATTTTTACAGTATGTTAAGCGATGAAGTTACAAGGGGTACTGGTGAGTCCCTTGATAGTTTGGATTCACAATTGGAAGTGCCATATGTCGCTGCAATCGGGTTTTAGGTTTTTTAAGATTATTTGCGTTTAAAAATACGATTGAAACCGGTAATAACCGATTTGGTGCAGACGAAGTTGCACGAGTCAGCTAGTATTAGTATAGATGACACCCACAAATAACTTGGCTTTCTATTGGTAAAAGAATTTTAAAAATCGGTTTTGTAGTTCCTGAGATTACCCCCTACAACGTCACAAACTTTACCTCTTTATAATATTAGTATATAGATTATAGCCCCTGCCCGCGACTTCGTCCGCGTAGTAATAGTTACTACTCTGGGCTAACGCTGACACACAGCAGAAGCTCTCAAAAAAAAAACATCTCGATTTTGAAACATTTTTCATCTGTGCTCCGCTCCTATTGGCCTTAACGTGATGATATGCTATATAACACTGAAAGAATTATTCAAATCGGACTAGTAGTTCCTGAGATTACCCCTTACAACGCCACAATGTCACAAACTCACAACGTCACAAACTTTACCTCTTTATAATATTAGTATAGACTAACGTTAACACGAAGCAATCAAAACGAAAAAAGTGCCCGATTTTGAAACATTTTTCATTGGTGCTTCGCTCCTATTGGGCTTAGCGAGATGATATATAGCCTAAAGCCTTCTTCGATAAATGAGCTATCTAAAACCGAAGGATTTTCTTAATTCGTACTGGTAGTTTCTGAGATCATAGCGTTCAACCAAACAAACTCTTCAGCGTTATATATTAGTATAGATTTTGTGAGATCGTAGTTGATGTACCAAAGAAGTAATAAATAAGTATAGAGATTTATGAGCGGCTGTCCACCACAGCCGGACGATAGCCGGTTGCAGTTCGACTGTATTTTAGTGATGTCCGCATATGTTCGCCTTCAGTCGAGCCATCAGTTCAGACGAGGAAGCATGATTGTATGTATTGGTCTTATTGAAAAAATTGAATACAAAAATTAATTTTTTTAAAATTATTTTCATTTTTAGAATAATCTTTGAAATTTGTTATAAATTTTTCACAAATATCTGTTTAAATCGTTTTCTGTGTATATGATTAAAATAATCATCATATTTTGAGTTTCATATAGTGGGTCGGATCTGCATTTCGTTCATTCTCGGTTCGACACATTTTGTATGAAAAACAATCGACTGTGTGCAGTGCGCTAACCGTCTTGCTCTCCCACTGAAAAAACTGAAAGCGCCCTTAACCTTGTTAAGTTTTCATACTACTTCATTCTGAATAATCGTTAAAACGCATCACCATTGTTCATTCGTTTCTTAGAAGATACTCTATCTGTCTGTAAGTTTATTATTTCATAGACTGTGTTTTATACATTAGAACCTTTGTCTGAATTTAATGAAACGTATTCATAATTTTTTATTTTACTTCACCGCTTTTATAGGACGCGTTTTGCGTTTGTGATTTGTTAAAACGAGCGGTAGTCGATTGAACGCATTCGTGTGGTACCAGGGAGCGGGTCTCGAGGCGCCGCGCGCGAGGCCTCCTCCGAGGGCTCTCTGGCGGAAGCGACGCCCGACACGGACGAGTCCGCCGGCACCGAGCGTCGCCAGCGCGTCAAGCGGCGCCACCACCACCCCGCGCCGCCCTCGCCCCGCGCCCCCGCCCCCGCCCCCGCCGTGCACGTCGCCGCGCTCGAGGTGCAGAACGTCAAGCGCGCCATCAACCGGTACGGGACCCTCCCCAAGGGCGCGCGCATCGGCGCCTTCCTCGAGTCGCTCCGCCAGAGCGGCCCCGCGAGCGCCGCCGCCGCCCCGCAGCCGCACGACGAGGCGCGCTCCCTGTCGCCGCGCACGGCGCGCACGCAGCAGCCGCACATGATCCGCTCCAACTCGTCCGGCGGCGTCACCGCGCCCGCCTCCCCGCGCTCCGCCCGCGCGCCCCCGCCCCTGCGCTCCTTCGCCGGCAGCCCCGCGAGGCCGCGCCCGCGCGTCGCCGAGCTCGAGTTCCCGCCGCCGCCGCCGGACCTGCCGCCGCCGCACGACGAGCCGCGCCCGCCGCCGCCGCCCGACGCGCGCCACGCCATGAAGGAGATGCTCGAGCTCCGACTCGTCGCGGAGATAAAGGAGCGCGCGGACAGGAAGAAACGGAAGCCGGACGGGTCGCCGCCGCCCGAGGAGCCGCGGCCCGACCCGCGCCCCGCCCTCGGGGACCCCGTCGCCCGTCTCGTCTCCGAGCTCTCCGAGAGCCTCGACCCGGAGGCGCCGCGCCGCCCCGACGACGCCGGGGGGACGCTCTCGCCGATCGACCTCAAAGCGAACCTCCGGAAGACGACGCACGACGACGGCGCCGACCGGAAGAGAGCGGATCGGGACGCGACGCCCGCCGCCGACTTCAAATCGCATCTGAAGAGGGTGGACACGAGCGGGCGACCGGTCGGCGGCCCGAGGGGATCCGAGGAGACCGCCCGCCCGATACTGGATTTCAAGTCTCGGCTGCGGAAGGTGGACGGCGGCCCGGGGGTCGCCGACGCCGCCGGGAGGCCGGAGCGGACCTCGCCCGAGGAGAGGGAGGCGACCGCGGGCCCCCCCGCCGCGCGTCGCGAGGAGACCGAGAGCGGGTCCCCGGACGCGAGCGCCGGCGCCGGCGACGAGGAGGACAAGCGTCGCAGCACCGGCAGCATCAGCAGCCTGAAGAAGATGTGGGAGAGCAAGGAGCAGGAGGAGGACGCGCGGGCGGAGCGCGCCGGCAAGCGCGCCGTGTACGCGACCCCCGTCGGCGCCGAGCGGCCGGGCGACGCGCTCGCCGCCCTGCGCGCGTGCCTCGAGGCGTGCACGCGGGAGGTGCGGCGCGGCGGCGGCGGCGGGCGCGGCTCCCTGTGGCGGCTGCAGACGGCGGAGCGGCTGTCGCGGCTGCGCGGCGCGTGCGCGGCGGCCGCCGGGTCCGCGCGCTGCGCCCCGCAGCTCCGCGTGCAGCTCCGCGCCGCCGCCGCGCGGCTCGAGGCGGAGGCGCGCGCGCTCGCCTCGCCGGCGCCGCTCCACCACCACCTCGCCGACGCGGTCGAGCTCGCGCTGCACGACCTCGCCGACATCGTCGACGGACACCGCGCCCCCCGCGCCGCCCCGCACGCCGACGCGCTCCGCTCCCGCTCGCAGGCGAGCGGCGGGGCGGGACGGCTCGGCTCGCTCGCGCCCGCGGGAGGAGGGGACCCGCCGCTCCCGGGGACGGAAGCCGACTCTCGGAGCGTCGGGTCGCCGCGACTCGTCGACCTCGGTCTGCATGTAGAAAAATAGATATTTATTCGACAGTGCCAAATAGTGAGCTCCGTGAGAAACTCGTGCGACGAGGAAGATGGATACGTTAGACTCGCGAGGTGCGAGGGCGCACCGTTCGCCGACATTCCTTTCGGTTTTGCTACTTAACACGTTACACTACGTACGTTACGGTGTATTCGTGGACATGTATTTAGTGTATGAGAGCGGGCGAGGCCGTATCGCAGCGCTACAGTCGGGGCACGGGGGCGCCGCGCCGCGCCGCTCCCGCCGGAGAGATTACGTCGTAGAAGGAGCGGGGAGAGGAACGCGACGTATCGAGCCGCGAGCGCGAGCGCGAGCGAGACAGGGAGCCGCGCTCGCCGCGCGCGAGAGCGAGACGGGGCGCTCCGGCTCGTCGTCTCACCGAGGATGCTAGTCTCTTTCGATAATATACTATAATTATGTATGTTTTTGTGTATTCGCAAACGATCCATGATTATATTCGAGTAGTCGTAAGAATAGTAATTATGTATTATTAAGGATTTTGTATGTTCCGTCGAGAAGCGCACTCGGCACCGGCCGCCGGCGAGAGGGCGAGAGGCCCACCGCTGGGCTCTAACACCACGCCTATGTATTTACTCGGAAAACGCTCGCCTATACAAACAATATTATGCTTATATCATATTTTCAAATGTAACATAAGCGAGGCGGAGCCGCTCTCTGCTTCCCACTTATAATAGAATCCAAAGATACGTGTCGACTGCATATAATAATAAACGTGTTCTCTATACTGATATTTTTTATTATTTACTCTAATTGTATGGTTGCAAAACAACCACCCCCCCCCCACACTGTTTACTTTCCCTCTCCTCTATACCACATACACCAATCATCTGTTAGTGAGGTTCTGAAATACGTACATATTCAGCCTAATTGGATTTCTAGTAGGTATAAACGTGAATGCATAATAATTTTTTAAAGTGAAACTTTTATTACATCGTCTCAAACTTTTTCATCTGTGTGTTGCATGTCGCGTGACGGTCGGCCGCGGAGTAGGGATAAAGTGAAAGGCGCTCGTCAGAGCAGCCAGGGCCAATATGGCGGCGCCTATAGTTCGCAGCAGCTGACCGTGTAGTGTATACACTATTATTAATTAAATGTCTATAGTGTGAAAAAAAGTTTCACTTTTACCGTGGTTTCATAAAACCACACAATCCTTTTTTTACTATCACGTGTATTTGTGAAGTTATGGGCTTCGAAAGAACAGTCACATCTGAAATTCAAATTTTTTGGAAGTAGTTTTTTGAATTGGAGAAATTTACAATAAAATATTAAACGCAGCGATTTACATCGAAGAATAATTGCTCTTTTTGAAAATAAAATACAACCTGAAAAAACCTTTTTTAGTGTTCAAACCCGAAAGTAAATTTTTCGAAACATTTTAGAAACTTGGGTACTTTGTTTTTCTTTTTTTTACATCTAAACGTAGCTTAAAATACACATAAAATATACTATAATTTTAAAAGTAGACACAGAATTGGTTAAGGAGATAGATCGATTAATGTACGTGCACGTCCCATAGAGTACGAGGTCGGCGCTTTGTTAGGTAGATTTTTTTTGAAGATAACGCACTGAAACAATGTGATATTAATATATATCATCTTTTATCTGCTCATTGAAGCTCTAAAAATGATTTAGGATAGTTATTACTCACATGTACTTGGGTAAATAAACTAAACGCAAAAAAAAAAAAATGTTTTCGTAAGTTCCGCTGTTATTTGTGAATTAACCTAATTTAAAGCAAGGACAAATTAAAGTTTTTACATTATTTTTGAAGGTGCTCTATATTTCATTTGAGGGAACATTATATATTGTTAGAAATTTTACAAAACGGGCACCTAACGTCATTTCCCGCTGCATGACCAGTCACACGTTTCATGATAAATATCAAAATATTTCATAACACATTATGTTAGTACATATTTTTTTATATGCTATCTAGTAATAAAGACACACTGATACCTGTGTGCTATACTCTCTTAATTGGAATATCATATGAAACTTGTAATAAAACAATAAAAAAGTGGTACAAAATTATCGTCACTTCCGTGAGAGCACATCATCAGGTAAATTTTGTCAAGTTGCGACACGAAAACTACACGTTGCGTCTTCCCCAAGCGTCTCTCACTTCATTGGCAACCTCCCAAGCGAGTGCACGTATAACAATCTGACACGTCTCAGTAGGTAAAATTTTTTTTAAAGAACTGCGCGGCGATTGTCTCGCTTTAACATCATTTCCATACGAATTAATAAAAGGGTAAGTACCAGTGGTATTTTTTTCCTTCTCTTTTACAAATAAGCTTCTTATTGTGCCTGTTATCTTGAACATTCATATTATTATGCTCATACAATATTCTTGAACATGCGATCGAGTAAAGCAAAAAAAATCATTTCCAGTATTTTAATTTCCAGTAATATGCTATAGATACAAATTATATACGGATTTCTAAGAATGTCTGATGTGGTTAATTATATAAATTTTGTTTATTTTTATCCCATTATTGAAGGGACTAGGAAAGCATTTATTGATATGATACATTAAATATTAGCCTTTTTAATCCTTTATGGATACCCACCCTTCCGGGGAAGAGAGTGGGTTATGTCCGACTCGCACAGGCTAAAACCCCACGGTGTACCGACAGACTGTATTTGTTGGGGCGGCAAGGGATCGTACAAGCTACCCAACCTTGGATAGCCGCCCCAACGGTCCGCCCGGCAGAAGGTGGCCGCCGGGCTCCTGCCTAATAGGGCAAAAACTGATTACACTCCAGCTGCCTCGCCTTATCAGCCGGACCTGTGAAATGAGTAGATGGACCCCCCGACCCATCCCGTCAAGTCCGACTACGGTGGCGGAAGGAGGCGGGCAAATTGCCGCCTCCTCCTGCCGGTCCTCCGTTGGTGGAGAGGGTCGGTCAGGGGATCATTTTCGCGAGCCCTCTCTGCCGCCTTCTTCTACGAGATGACCTCCTCGCAGAAGGAGGCCATCACTTGCCACGCCTACTTGCTGCCGAGCATGGCTGAAACTACACTCGGCAGCGATAAATCCGCCGCAGCCAGAACGCAGCGCTGTCTATCCCACGCAGCACACTCTGACAGAGTATGCTGCGCAGTGTCCTCCGCAGCGCTGCATTCATGGCATGTCGGCGGTCGGCTCCTTGCGAGCGATCCGGTACAGGTACCATCCGAAATAATCAAGTCCGGTGAGTACCTGCACCAGTCGAAATGACAGGGAGCACCACTCCCTGTTACACCATTCCGGCAGGACCGGGCGGATGGCATTAATTATGTAACGCCCGTAAAGCGCGTTCGCCAGATCCTACCTCCACCGCTCCATAGCTCCGTCCCTCCCCGACCGCCTTTTTTCTTCTATCTCCCTGGGAGTTGGAGGCTCGCCAATACTCTTCCATGCTACACGGCGGCAAGAACTCCCGCCTTCATCTCCCAGGGTAAGGAGCCGGCAAGCACACAGGCCGTCGCAGAGGCCACGGTGCAGTACCCCCTCACCGCCCTCCGCGCAACGCCCGCACGTTGGTGGCACGGAGAGCGTCAGCCCACATCGGGGACCCATAGACGGCCATCGCTCGCACGACTCCCGTATAGAGTCGACGACACCCGGCACTCGGCCCCCCTACGTTGGGGAGTAATCAGGCGAGTGCCGCCGCCGACCCCACAATCCAATCCATTTTAAGGGGCTCGAACCGCCAACGCCCGTTCAGGGTGAGGCCCAGATACTTCATCCGGGTCCCCACTCCGATACGGGCGCCATCTACAATTAAGTGGGCCCCAGGTGGTGGCCCTCGCCGAGGCTCATGGAATAAGACTTAGCCTCCGGTTGCGCCCAACCACGACGGTTGTGGCCGCTGTGGCTAGGCCCACCAAACTACTCCATTCTACCGCCGGGCTACGACTAAGGTATCGACCACGTAACATATTAGACGCGCTCCGTCTAGGGTGCGTCCGTAGCGTGCGTCCACAGAAGCGGCCCTAAGGCCGACCCGAAGTACCGGAGTGCCTCTCGAAGATTCTTCTATTTCTTTTGTTCCTTTGATTAATTTTTCCTAATAAATATATTCTGTGTAGTTAATTAATAAAGAACATACATGATTAAAGAAGTTTCTATTTACTTATGGACTCTGAGATTGCTATTTCCTTTCTTCATTTTTGACAAATCGCAGCCAAGTCACTAATTTTATCCAGAACATCTTACCTGGAGTAATATGAAATCATTACCAGTCATGAAATGTCATCTCCAAAAGTCTTGATATCATTTTCATACTACTGCCGTCATTTCCGGTAATGGCGTAAAGTTTTAATTATGAATTTCTTTAAAAATATAACTTTTACAACTGTGCCTTTTATATCAATAACATTATTTTTATCATTGTATAGAAGGGTTTGCGTGACGTTATTTATGTCATAAATGAAATGTCCCACATATCTATAACAAGCACTGTAATATCATTCTGTGATACAATGGTCCCCTACACAGGTGTAGTTAAAGTAATACGTGCCGGGCGGTGCTCTGTAAGCGACTGGCGAGCGTTGCGCGTTCATTTACGTTCACGCCTAAAAATGCTGATACAGCGTCTCTCGCCCGTCGTTACAATTGTAAATTTATATAGTACCTAAAGGCTTAATTTGTCACGGAATTAAAAAGTACCTTAAAATGTATGGTGTAGAATCAAACTTAGTTTATTTACCCACTTACACATATTCAATATTACAGTGTGACATACATGTACATTAATCGATCTATCTCCTTAACCAATTCTTTGTCTCCTTTAAAAGTTATAGTATATTTTATGTGCCTTTTAAGCTACGTTTTGATGTAAAAAAATGCTCAAGTTACTAAAATTTTGTTTCGAAAAATTTACTTTCGGTTTTGAACATTAAAAAAAAGTTTTTTCAAGTTCTACTTTATTTTCAAAAAGAGCAATTATTCTTCGATTTAAATCGCTGCGTTTAATATTTTATTGTAAATTTCTCCAATTCGAAAAACTACTTCCAAAATATCTGTATTTCAGATGTGTTCTTTAGAAGCCCAATAACTGCACAAATAAACATGATAGAAAAAAAAAATTATGCATTCACGTTCATACCTACTAGAAGTCCAATTAGGCTGAATGTGAACGAATTTCAGAACCTCACCTTTTTTTCGTTGTCCGTTTCACATGAAATGCCCCTCATATCAACCTCAAGATATATTTACAGTCCCGGGTCCAGGATTTTTTCGAATCGGGGCAAAACTTGATAGTGGCGCCCCTCTCTCCGACGCGGCGTTTGAGTTGAATTACTTAACAAAACTCCCAAATATATAATGGTTGTCAGTTTTTTATGAATGGGACGATAACAACCCTTTAATTAATTTGTACTCCTTGTTATGTAATACTTACTCACAATAACTTTCATTCGTGTCACGTGAAATTATAAACTCGGGGAAAAAATAGAGTTAGTAAAAAGTTGTGAAATTGTTGACATCTCGAGTCCACATGTTCAGTAGTGCTAGTGCACTAGTGCATCGGCGTGGCGTTCTTTTTGCAAGTGTACGGTGACCCAACCGGGTTTCCGAATACTAGACGCTTTGTGGACTTAGTTTTCCATCTTCAATCACATTATGATTTCAGTAGGTCCGGGGCATTATATTTGCATTACTCGCATTACAATGATTGGACTGCTTCAATAAAGTATGTTTTTATTGTATAATTTTACATAATCTCGACACAAGGATACACTCGACTACTTATATAAGGCTTTTAGTATGTAGTGACCGCTGCGAGACGGCGCTCAGCGGCCAAATCTTCTTGTTCGTTTGGTAACCGACTTGGAAAAAGGAGGAGGAGGTGCGTATTTTTTGTGCCTTTTTGAATAAACCACTTATATGTAACAGTAAAAGTGACTCAGTATTTACGTAACACTTGTACTAATTAATATTTCTTCCGTCAGTGCACACACAGTGATATTATAAGTAAATAGCTGTACTTATAATATCATTGGCTTCACACATTTAAAATGTTATTTAGTTGTTTGTGGAACACAGGCACTCTTGTTGCTCTGGAGATAAATTTACTTTTGCCTTAAAAAGAAGTTTGTTAATCAATTTATCGATGTTAGAGTTAGAACTAATTACAATTACAAGACAGAGGTCTCTCCATTTAATTATACGCAAAAAAGGAGGGATTAGAGTTATGTATTTCATGGTCTTCATTATGCACAATATTAGTATTTCTATAAGGCGTAAGAACCTGCAAATTCTTACAGTTACTGAATCGAGAACACGAGACGTATGTATATATGTCCATGTGAAAAGCCAGCAGTTATAACAATTTCACCTTGGGTTATATTTCTAGTTATTACAAAACGGATCTCAACTGGAAATTGGAGACGCTTAAATCGAACCGGTAAATCAGTTGGCAGCGTTGTGTTTTTTAAAACCTTTTCACGGGAAAAATACCGGAACCAGCTTTATGTGATCCACTATCCGCAATCACGTGCTCATTTAATGATTAAACTGTTTACATGCACGCGAGCGCCGCTGCGTCGTCTTCTAGTGTTTAAGTTACGTTTAGGTTTTAGAGTATCGATTTAGACACATTGCAAATTGAAATAAATTTCTACAATTATATCTTCTAGACACTTTTGTGCATAAGTTACTATTGTTGCGTATGAAATAAAGAAAGAATTATTTATTATATGAAATAAAGGACTCTAATAATTTTAAATCAAACGTACACATACAGATGTCTGGGTTCTTCCTGTACCAAAGAATGCAAGCATTTACAATGCACATGTTCACGATATGAAAAAAATAAACGCTTGTACCATTTTTTGGAACCCCAGTGTATTCTATACGGAGCCAGCATAGAGTCCAGTAAATCAACGCCCCTCGTGTACTCGATATATATTTCAATAACCTGACGACAGGTGGTGTATTTGTATTGCTTGTCTTTTCTGAAGTGTCTTCGTTTTTTAAGCATTTCATCATTACCTACAAAAGTTTTATACTTTGTCTTGTACAGATTTCGAATTGGACTGATTTGTTACAATATGTAACAGATCTTCAGAAAAAATACATTTAAAAAAATCTGCTGGTGCTTCAATTTTTTCAATAAACTCTGGTAATTGTGTGATTCGTGTAAATTTTAAATTACGTACATCAAAAGCCTCTAATTTTTTCGGTTCCCACTTGATTTTGGTGGGCTTCATGTTTTTTACTTTGCTTATTTCTACGTCATCAGAGAAATTACTATCTGTTTCGGGAATATAAGAGCTCTGTGACGTTGTCTAGGAGAAACGTATTCATTGTTAGGGCCCGATGGTAATTCATCAGCACTTAGTAAGGCATTACCAGGTACAGGATTAACATACTCTATAGAGCCATAAAAACGACTAGGATTAATTCTGTCATCAAGGACATCACAACTCCATGCCTATCGCAAAAGCGGATACGAAACTATATCTAGTTCCCACAACAAAAGATGGTTGTTGTTAGGTTAGGTTAGAATGCACTCGAAACCATATATGGTTTCATAGAAAGAGCCCCCCAAAATGATACAAATTAGTAGATACAAAGTTACAAACAAATAAAGTATTCTTAAAATATAATAATAACAGCACCAAAAACTTAAAAAGAAAAGAAATTTACAACCCCTGTGTTGAACTTCACAACCGCGAAAAGTGAGGTCTTGAAGGTTACAGCCAAATCGGCGTTAGAATATAGACCAAAAATAATGTTGTCCTATTACCTACGAACTAAAGAAAATATAAAAAACGAGTTTAGTAATTGCTTATGCATTTATAGGCGAAATTTTTTTAGTGAATCTGGCGAACCGTATATGGGTCCGTATGCGGTAGAGGGTTAAATGCCGAGAAAGGAGCGTTACCGCGGCCCGCCTTTTCCGAGCCCCCTAGCATGCGTTTGCATAAACGCTGTCCTGTCCAGGGCGACTGTCGCTACCGACCATTTTCAACTTTCGTCTCTGTTTACCAAAGAGGCTTTCCAGTATGCCAGCAGCGTGAACATACGGGCCGCGTCTCTTCGTGATACAGTCACACTCTAATTACTAGCTCACAATACAAATCACATGCATACACACTGCACACACACACACACCGCAGGTAGACATATTGTGGAAGAGGTTTTTCCCCCTTTACTTTTTCGTTTTAGTCGGTGTATCGGTATTAGCCAAATTGCGAAATACGTAGCAGGTACATGTACGCGTTGGTGAGGCACATTTATCTGCGACTCACAAACGCACATGTGTATCGTTAGTTTAGCTAGATTGATTAGTTTACGTTGATGCGCGTTTGTTAACCTAAGCCAGGGCTGCCTTGTGCTAGTTCTCATTCGGCTGACTGCCATAAGCCATAGGTTAGACAGGATACAGGATACAGATGGATAGGTTACGATCGTTTTTATTTTTAATATTTAAACTGTGCCTCCTTATTTAAAAAAAATACTATCACAATAGTTTCATTACATATAAAGTTATTAAGTTTCAGTTTTTATAAGAACTACGCATTACGCGACGGGAAGTAAACTGAACGTTTACAAGAAATGTAATAAGCATAGTATAGTTTTGTTTTAAATCGCTGTATGTTTTTTTGTACATTAAATATATTGTTAAGAGTACAACGAATACAAAGTCACGAGTATCTGCTAGTCACAAATATAACTGCTTTAATTTGATTGTAATATATTGTTAAGAGAACAACGAATACAAAGTCACGAGTATCTGCTAGTCACAAATATAACTGCTTTAATTTGATTGTAATATATTGTTAAGAGAACAACGAATACAAAGTCACGAGTATCTGCTAGTCACAAATATAACTGCTTTAATTTGATTGTAATATATTGTTAAGAGAACAACGAATACAAAGTCACGAGTATCTGCTAGTCACAAATATAACTGCTTTAATTTGATTGTAATATATTGTTAAGAGAACAACGAATACAAAGTCACGAGTATCTGCTAGTCACAAATATAACTGCTTTAATTTGATTGTAATATATTGTTAAGAGAACAACGAATACAAAGTCACGAGTATCTGCTAGTCACAAATATAACTGCTTTAATTTGATTGTAATATATTGTTAAGAGAACAACGAATACAAAGTCACGAGTATCTGCTAGTCACAAATATAACTGCTTTAATTTGATTGTAATATATTGTTAAGAGAACAACGAATACAAAGTCACGAGTATCTGCTAGTCACAAATATAACTGCTTTAATTTGATTGTAATATATTGTTAAGAGAACAACGAATACAAAGTCACGAGTATCTGCTAGTCACAAATATAACTGCTTTAATTTGATTGTAATATATTGTTAAGAGAACAACGAATACAAAGTCACGAGTATCTGCTAGTCACAAATATAACTGCTTTAATTTGATTGTAATATATTGTTAAGAGAACAACGAATACAAAGTCACAGTATCTGCTAGTCACAAATATAACTGCTTTAATTTATTGTAATATATTGTTAAGAAACAACGAATACAAAGTCACGAGTATCTGCTAGTCACAAATATAACTGCTTTAATTTGATTGTAATATATTGTTAAGAGAACAACGAATACAAAGTCACGAGTATCTGCTAGTCACAAATATAACTGCTTTAATTTGATTGTAATATATTGTTAAGAGAACAACGAATACAAAGTCACGAGTATCTGCTAGTCACAAATATAACTACTTTAATTTGATTGTAATATGAGGTCCGTGACGCTTGTAACCAGATTCAATGTTATAGATAAAAATCCTTAAAATATTACATAACATTTATTTAATTACATATCATTAGGAATTTAAAAATGCGAAAAACTAAAAAGCAATTCTTTTCAGTATATATTTGAAAGTTTACAAATATTTAAGAAGCATAGCTACCGGTCATACCGCGGCCGGTGACACAGTCGACCCAAGACAATCAACAACATTCTCGGCCGCATTCTCAACACATTAATTCATGATATACATTGTTATTGAACAGAACTGAACGAATGTTAACGAAGGAGTAATGATGAGAATGAAATAATGAATACAAAATGAAGTAGCTCAGCACAGAGCATATCCGGTTTATTAGCAAGTTACTACTACTATACAGTCCAACCGTATTGATCTATATTGTAGCATTGGATCATAGTAGGTACTTACTATTTTAAGTGAAGCTTCGGTTATATATAAGTAGTTTATTTTGTGTTATTGTGATATGTGTGAAGGTTTCAGTTCCTTGAGCTTCTGTCCGATGTTCTGCGTGTGCGAGAGGACCACCTCGCCCAGGATGTAGAGCGGCGCCAACTTGAACAGCATCACCAGCACACTGCACTACTTCTACAAACTAATAACGATATCTAGTGTCAGTAGGGCATACAACCAGTTATAAATGTCATTATGAAATAGATTTAAACTCCATCTATCCGGTCATACTTGACACTACATTGATAGGTATACAGGTCTTAGATGTTTAATATATTTTGTATTGTGTACTTTATTTTGAAAACTATTCACTGGTATATAATAGGTCTTTACCTATTATATTATATTAAATTGCCGTTCTGCAGTACTGGCCATTTCAAATCAAAATAATTTTTGTTTGGCTAAGAATTCTAATTTCAAATTAATTTTATTTTAAAAACATGGAATTCTTTTTCCAAAAGTAGTCATTTGTTTATTGATTAGTGTTACATTTTCATCGCATTTCAATCTTTTTCGTCATCATAGATACGTTAAAAATTCAAGTAATTATGGAATATGAGTACCGTCGTGGCAGCAACGCGGCACAAGCGGCACGCAACTTCAACGACGTTGACGGAGCTAACACTACAAACCAACGCACCACCTGTTATTGGTTTACTCGCTTCCGTTCTGGGAATTTCGACCTGAAAAATGAACCTCGCGGTCGTCCGAAGACTTTGGTCGACAATGACGAATTATAGGCGATTGTGGAAGCTGATGATACACAATCTACGGCTGAATTAGCAGCAGCTTTCGACGTTAGCGTCAAAACAATATTGGTCCATTTGCGTCAAATTGGCAAGGTAAAAAAGCTTGACGAATGGGTGCCCCACGAACTCAATGTCGCCATCGCGAAGTACGCGTCGAGACGTGTCTTGCACTGCTCAACAGACACACAAATGAAGGAATTTTGAACCGCATTGTTACCTGCGATGAAAAATGGAATCTGTTTGATAACCGCAAGCGCTCAGCAAGTTGGTTGGATCCTGGTTCAGCACCTAAACAATGCCCTAAACGAAAACTTACCCCTAGAAAAGTGATGGTCACTGTTTGGTGGTCTAGCGCCGGTGTGATTCATCACAGCTTCTTACCAAACGGGATGAGCATTACTGCAGATGTGTACTGTGAAGAACTGAACACAATGATGGAGAAGCTGGCACATCTCCTACCATCATTGGTCAATCGCTCGTCTCCGCTGCTCCTGCACGACAACGCGCGACCTCATACTGCACAGCAGACGGACTCCAAGTTGCAAGAACTGCTGTTGGAAGTTCTCCGTCATCCGCCCTACTCACCAGACCTTGCGCCTACAGACTACTACTTTTTCCAGAATTTGGATAACTCCTTGGCGGGAAAAAAATTCAATACCCGAGAGGCAGTACAAAATGTCTTTGAAGAATTTGTTGCCTCCCGTCCAGCTGATTTCTTTAAGAAGGGCATCAATAAACTGCCACTGCGTTGGCAAAGATTCATTGATTGCATGGGTGATTACTTCGATTAATACAAATAAAAAATACATGAAAGAAATTCGTTTAAATTTTATCATACAAAACGGCAATTTCATAGGTAAAGACCTAATAGCTGCCATTATAGCAAGTAATTTAGTCTATTTTAATTTAAACTAGCTGTTAACCGTGGCTTTGCCCGCAGTACAATCTTCAAAACGGTTAGACCGATCTTCACGAAATTTTCACTGGCAGATAGCTGAACTTATAAAAAGTAATTTAATTTATTTTAATTTAGACTGGCTGTTAACCGTGGCTTCGCCCGCTCTGATATCAATAAAACGGTTAGACCGATTTTCACGGGACTTTCACTGGTAGATAGCGAACTTTATGAAAAGTAATTGAGGTTATTCTATTTTAGAGTAGTTGTTACCCTCGACTTTGTCTGCATGAAATTTAGCAAGATTTCAACTCATTCTTTATTTTTAATAGAAATAATTATCAGATTATTGTTTACAATTCGACATTATAATTATTAATAACTTTATATAGACGTCTTCCTAATAAGATCTTAGATTATAAACGTATTACGTAAAGGGTTCCATAATACAATTTCTTGCGGAACAGACAAGCGTTTATTTGTTGTGTAGTCACAAATCTTAATTATAACAATGGCAATGTATATTAAATGTAATGTAAATATAGCTCTTTATAATAATACTAGCTGACCCGTGCAACTTCGTTTGCAGCAAATCGGTTGTTACCGGTTTCAATTGTATTTTAAACGCATTAAAAAAAAACATAATCCCCAATTGCAGCTATACCTACCGTTTCCAATTGTGAATCCAAACATCCCAGAGACTCACTCAAACATACCCTGTTGGTATGTAAGAACTCTTTTAAAATACGCCGAGAACCCGTTCGCAGCATCACCTACTGGGTCCAATTGAGATAAAATATAACCTACATATGTTGGCGATAAATGTCTTCCCGATACCCTTTGTGTTACTCCTGCGCCACTCATCTCCGTACCCATTCACAATTAGTATAAGGGACGACAACCCCCGGTGCACCCACGACCGGGCCCAGTCACAGGTGCTAGGGGTAGGAGGGGTAGGAGACTAGGGAGTGGGGAAGGGTAGAGGGTGAAGGGGAAAGGATCCGGGACGCTGGCGGGCAACACCAAACTGCACGATCACCGTAGGGGAATTTATTTAACGCTCACAGACTTACAATTGTCCTTACAATTACGACAATTGACAATACGCGGATCGCGGATACAGCGGTCACTGTACACGGGTACAGGTCGTAGATTACGCAGGCCAGTAGCGACGGATCAGACCGAAAACGCGGGTTCTTCCTGGCGAGGAGCAGCGCCTTGATGCGTAGCGACGGCTTGATACGTAGCGATGGCTTGAACACGGCGAACCACGGCGAACGATGAAACATGATGAACGATGAACGATGAACACGATGAACCACGATGAATTTTCCCGATGATCTTCCCGACGACTCTTGAAGGCACTCGAAGACACTTACGATTGACACTCTGTTGTAGATGATCTGATTGCTATGAACCTGCCACGATTTGACGGTTTTTTTTTTTTTTCGGACTGACTATGCTATTGGCCTTTTTAGAGGCCTCTACAGCTTCACCGGACTACTAAGGCGAGCGCTTAAGGCACTCAGCCGATTTTATTTAGGCAACTAGCTCAAGGGTGCACGGCGCACCTCGGCTTGGGCTGTTGCTGTTATCCCGGATCTAACCTAGCTAACCTATTCTAAGCTATTCATACATATATTCATTTGTGAATCATGCAATCGAAATTGCGTGATTCACAAATGCATACGTGTATTCGGAATGAAACAAGCTAAACTATTCGATTCAGCTCGAAAAAAGGGAAAAAAAACAAACCCATCCACTATGTGTGTGTATGTATGTGCACGTGTGGTGAGAGTTGATCTCATGTGTGAGTACAAGTGATGTAGGTGAGTCACTGTATCGCGAAAGTGCTATCTCGGGGGCTCCATCCGGGGACGACCTCGGCTCAAGATGTCACTGAGCCTTCTCTCACGGCGGCGTCAGAGAAGGTTACGCGTGCGTGGGCGCAATCACGCATATTAAAAGATCGAATTTCAAATTAACTGAACGGCGTCGGCGCCGGAATCTAAAAATAGAAATAGTAAAAAATTATTATTATTACTCGGTCGTTTTAGGGGAAGTTCGACGTAAATACACGGATTTACTCTAACTTATATGAGTTATTTATTTATTAACGGCGGCGCGCGCGAGCCGTTGCAGGGTAGCCGCGATGGCTGGAAACCGATGGATCGCGGTTATGGGACCTAGAGTCGGATTTCGGACTGTCTCTTCGTAGGCCGAGATCTCCGAGATCTCGTGGAAAATGAGTAATTGACCTACGTAGTCAATACTCGATAGGGAGAAGGAAAAGTCGGGGTCGGCCTGTGAAGGCTTAGCCGCCTGGGATCTGGGGATCGGCTGGGACGCGGGCTTAGGAGCCCACGGGGCCTGAGGGGCCCGGTAGGGGCGGGGGGGTGCGCTAGTCGCGGGTACGGACGTTGCCGGTGCACGAGATGTGCTTGGCAGGCTCGGGAAGGACTCTCGGGATATGAGAGGCGGAGGTCGGGGGCGGGCGGTGGCGGCGGGCGTCCTAGACGGGGTGACCTGTCTGGGGTAGCGGGGGCGCTTTGTGCGCGGGGCGCGGGGACATCCGCGATAATTCGCGGTATGGCCCTCGCCGCGGCACAAGACGCAGCTCGGAGGGTCAGAGGAGGTAGGAGAGCGGGAGCACTCCTTAGTGGAGTGGTCGCCGAGGCACTTAACACACCTGGAACGCAGGCGACAGTTGCGTGCGGAGTGTCCGTAAACCTGACAGTTGTGACACTGTGAGGGTACGGACGTTTTGCGCGGCGGCTCGACAATAATGCTGGAGAGGCCGCAGAGGGTCGAGAGATCGAAAATGGCTTTCCCTTCCTTGGTGCGGTCGAGAACGACTAACACCATATTGTAGGGTGCCTTCGTGCGCGGACAGCGCATGCGGTGTACCTCACGAACAGGAATGTCCTTTTCGTTGAGGTCGTCGGAGATGTCATCGGTTGGGATTTCGGCGGGGACTCTACGGATGACAACTCATAGTAAGCGCTCTTCCTCGAGCGAATGAGTGAAGTGACCGAACGTGTTTTCCCGAAGGAAACGAGTCAGGTTTTTATGGGCGGCAGGGGTCGCGACCTTCACCTGGATACCGACAGGGGTATTCACGACGGAGGTAAAGGGAATCTCTGCTGTTTCCAGCATGTGACGAATCTCGACCCAGGACGCCTTGTCCTGGATCGTAACGGGGGGCGGTGGGCGGGGCTTCTTACTCGTGACTGCGGGTTCCGCAGCTTGAGGCGAAGCCGGTCTGGAGGGCGTGGATGTCGTTTTTGGCACTTTCGTGCCATCAACGTTGAGAAGTTTCGAAGGCTTAGGGCCCTCGTTATCGGAAGAGAGATTCGCGCGCTTATGGCGCTGGCGGTGCGAGACGGTGGAGAAGCCATCGTTCGCGGGATCTTGCTCCATATCGGAGCCCTCCTCGTCTGGGATGGGAGCGGAGGGGTTGTTTGCTTCTACAGCGGTCTGGTTTTCCTGCAGGAGTAGGGAGAAGGAGTTTGTTATAGGAAAGACAGCGTTGGATGGGACTGTGGGCGGGGGACCTCTGTTTTGAAAGATTCGCTCCTCTCTACAGAAGCGATCGTACTCCGTGACGGCTGTCGGACAGCAGTTCATGACGAACTCGCGAAACCGAACATGTTCGCGCTCGAGGGTGATTGGCTTGGCCGTACCGGGGCCTGAGGGGGGATAGGGGGGCCGCGAAACAAACCTCCCTGCCTTAGGGGCAGGGGGCGCGCCTGAACGGAAAATTACGGGACTATCCCGAGTCCGGACCAAGATACCTGTGGGCGAAGTGCAATGCCACACGGTATAAAGCCTACAAAGCCTAGAGAGAAGCCCTAGCAATCCCGGGGCCGAGAACGCAGACCGGTAAACCGGGCTACGCCCAAACAGACACCCGAGGATGGAATGAGGGGATCAGGTAGGTGGGAGGGAGACACACTGGACTTGACTAGGCGACCTCGCCAAGGCCAAGCTACCTAGGCCCGTCTGTCAATGCATTAGGCCGCGGGGCCTACGGCGAGCGGACAGGTCGCTCCAACTCAGTTCGTTGTCTACACCGTTAGGTATCTGTGAGTTGGCCAGACGACTGGACTTTTCAAAAAAAATTAACGCGGGTTCGCACCGAAAGGTGTGGTTTGATACGCTCTAAAGTCGAGCGCCTTACGATTGACAGTCTGTTATTATAACAATTGACAACCTGTTACTATTGCTAGTAACGGCAAATGATGATTCGCGGCGGACACACGCGAGTAGTCGTAGCGCGAGACGCGACGTCCAATCGACGCGAAGCACGACGTAAACAACCACGGCACTAAACACGACGGAGACGCGGCGCGACACAACGTAAACAAACGAAGCGGGCGACGCGAAACTCGAAGTAACAGCACTGTGCGTACGGCGCGCGAGCGAAGCGCGGACACTACTAACTCGGGAGTGTCAGAGGCGAAGTGAAGGAGAGCGCGAGCGCGAGAGCGAGATAGCGGATCGGACAACGAGAGCGGCGGACGCAGCGGTAGGCACGTCCGTACACGACGACGGCCCGATCGGAACTCCCACCACCACGATTTGACCTCGGATGATCATCTCGCGTGCCCCGTGGGGGGCGCGCGGGGAAACCGCTTCAGGGAAGCCCTCTGGCGGTGGCTTCATCTCTGACCGCTTCACGGCCAGGTCAAATTCTCGAGGGGGACTTCTTTAAATAGAAGTTCGCCTCTGTGGTTTTCATTTATTCTCGTTGATTAACGAGTACTCTTATTTGCGGTCTACAAATAATTTTTCGCGATCTTCTCGTTTGGCGATCTATTTGCGGTGCATGTTCAGGTGGCCTGGCGTGCAGCGGCGCTATCCCCCTGAGGTGGAGGTGCGGCGATGCGTCCGCCTTATTGAACAATCTTGTTGCCAAACGTCTGATAAATGTGTCTAGGCTTTCTGTTTGTAGATCCCGCGCAATTGTTTTGTTCCTCACGTATCGCGGGGCTGATACAATGAGTCGCAATACGGCGTTTTGGAGCTGCTGTAGTTTCACTTGCATGGTATGGGAAAGACAGCCATACCACGCCGGGGCGGCATATGTCAACCGTGATCTTATGTAGGTTTTGAAAATACCTATTTTTGTACGTATTTTTGTAATATATTTTTGTACGATTTGACGGGGCCCCCGACGAGCTTAAGTAGTTCGAGGCTATACCGTAATGAGAGCCGCAGTGGCTCCCGCCATTTTCGTCTGTTTACATTCTCATTTTCATTATGATTTCACGATATTTTACAAAATATTATTAAAACTATAATTACAACCTAAGCGTGTTATATATCATTATTTTCGTCTTAAAAGGCTCGATTATTAGCTAAATGTTACGATAAATAACTAAAAAGTTATAAAAATATGCAATTTTTACACAGGAATTTCGATTCCACAATTTTCACTTAGGCCGTATTTTGCCTTTCTCGTTAATTTTATTATACACAAATGTTATATACTTCGATTATATAATGTTTTAAACATAATTCACACAAAATTAACATAAATTAATACAAATTTCAAGATTTTAATTTAATATTTCATCAATGTTTACTTTTGTAATTCTCGACATTTTATCCTAATTTTTATTCCTACACATGCATTTTACATTAAAAACAATTAATATACAACAATTCTCTCAATATTTAAAGTAATTTCTACAAAAAATGCAAATTAATTCCAAAAATTGGGTACACTAAAATCGTCCTCACAATGCCCTATATGGCGTCAGACCGATACGGTACGTGCGCGCCAACACATTTTACGTTTTTGTTGCGTTTACGCTGCGTCGCCAACAATTAGCGTAGATCCAGCGGCAGCGTCAGGGCAATAATTTTGCAGGCTTATAGTTTATATTTCACATTATCTTCTGACTAACTTCATCAATTAACATTTTCTACATTAAATTTCTATTTTGATTTAGTCGTGTGATCCATAAGAAATTGTAAAGTATACATAAAATCTGCATCCACACGTAATCTCTTCAAATTTATTTTGCTTTTGACATATCAACCATCTTTTTACCTGAGATATTAAACTTAGATATATGGTGTCGTAGATTTTTTCTTAAAAGTAATGAATATTTTTGCTATAGATTTTATTTTTTTAATCCAAACTCTTCAAGCAGCGCTCGCTATATTATAGATTTTTTGCCGAGATCAGTTACATTTCCTGTAATTAATTATTGAAATATATATTTGCAATATTAAAAAAATATATTGCTATAGCACAAAGAAAACTTTACCAAAATCGGTTAAGAATTTCATTGACTACAAATTTTTGACTTTTATCGGTTATCTTTGAGAACCCCTTGTGTTTTATGGGACAAAAAGTATCCTAGATGTTACATTATAACATAAGTTATCACTGTGTCAAGATTGGTTCAGTATTTCTGAGTGATACGTGTATACAGAAACAGACAGATCGACAAAACTTCTAAATTAATTATTTTTGGCTTCTATAAACAAACTCTACCCCGATTATAATTTTCAAAAAATATTTAATTTACAGATTTGGTCTTGTTACAGTAAGCTGAAGAGTTTGTTTGCTTTAACGCTCTTATCTCAGAAATTACTGCTCCGATTTGAAGAATGTTAGATAGCTCGGCGGGTGTCGCCTCGCGCGCCCCGTCAGGGGCCCGCGGGGGGACCGCGTCAGGGTTGCCCCTCTGGCGGTGGCTTCACTCTCCCCCTGCGTAAGCAGGGGTGTCTATTGTTGGGGTGAGTGCCATCTTAAATGACGCTGCCCCGTATGTGTCTGTCTGTCTCGTTTCCGGCTCTTTCTCGACCTCATTCTAGTATGTAGATCTGAATGAGGTGTGTAATGCGGCTTTCTTTTCATAATTCAATCTTGCGTGCTTTATTCGATCCCTGGTTTCTGCCTCGATGACCTTGGCTTCTTCCGGGGAGGCGTCCTGTTCACTGTAGATGGCTTCCGAAATGGTGCTTAGCTCTTTGAGCAGGGTTTCTATAGTGACCTCACACTTTTCTTTGCTAGGTTTTCTCCTTTCTCTGGTCTTCCTGGTTCCCTTGGGGGGTGGGGGGTCATTGGCGGGGGCCATAAGGCTCGCCGGCGCCGTCTCCTCCACCACCCTTGGGGCCGGCTTGGGCTCTCTTCTTCGCTCGATGCCGGTCCGGGCCACGGTGCCGGCCCGACGATTTCTTAACTCTCGTTTGAAAACGGGGCTACTCCTCTTGTTATTGGCGGTGTGGGCGCCCCCGCAGTTCGCGCAGGTCGCCGGTTCTTCTATAGGGCGGTCGCATTGTCTTGCGTAGTGTGGTCCCCCGCACCGTACGCAAGCAATTTCCCTGTGGCACTGTTGTGACGAGTGCCGAAATTGCTGGCACCTGAAGCATTGTGCCAGCCGGCGTTCTCCTCTCCAGGCTTCTATCTTGACTGGCAATCTCAACAGTGTATCTACTGTATAGATGGCGGGCGTAAGCCCGGGCGTTCTTTTTAGGGCGGCGTAGTAAATGCACCCGTTTCTGCCACTCCGCCCGTTAATCTGTCGGGCGTGTTCGGCCTCGAAGCCTCTTGCTTGTAGGTCCTCAATTATTTTTAGTGGGTCCGTCTCTTTTGGGAGGCCGCGGATAGCGACCTTGAGGGCTTGTCTCGGTTGGGGTGAGTATGTAAACCAGCTCATCCCTTCTTGAATCTTGAGGTAGTCGCATATTAACTGGTACTCCTCGACGTCGCTCGGGATGAACCGGAGTCCGTTTCCATAGGCTCGTACGTTGGGGTTGCGACCCAGCATCCCTTCCAGCCGTTGTAAATGCTCAACCCATTCGGGGAGGCTTTCCACAACGATCGGCGGGAGGTGTTGTTTGGCGGCTATACCTTGTTGCGGTCTTATGTTATCGGCTATACCTTGCGATGGTCTTAGCTTCACGGGGCTCTCTGATTGGCCGGATTTTTCCAGCGGCGGCGTTGTGATCGCGGCGTATGACTGCACATTCGCGGATGGCGCCACTGCGCGATCAGTGGTCTTGAGCTCGCGCGGTATAGCTCTCGCGGGTTCCGTACTCGGGGGGGGGGGGGGGGCTGCTCGCAGGCAGCCCCTCGCGACGTAGCGGGCGCTGGCGTGGGTGCGACCGCCTGCGCCGCTGGTTTACCGCGCGACTTTGAGACTTCTTCTTCTTCATCTTGCGTCTTCGTCCTTTTCGGGTCCGGAGATTGGGCTTCTGGTGATGTCTGTGGCTGATTCTGAGGTTGATCGGGTGTCACGGTAGGGCCGGGTACGGTGTCGCTGCGCTTGCGGCGCAGCGCCCTACCTATCGGCCCGACTTGGCTGTCCGGGATTTTCGGCGGCTTCAGGGTCCCTCTTGCGGCTCGTTCAAGCGCCGCGGCGTCTTCGGTAGAAGGCTTCTTTCCCTCGTCCTCCGCCTCCTTGAGGCGCAAGTACAGCGCCATCCAGCGGGTCATCCCCACCGACAACGTCCGAGCTGAAATTAGCTCGGCGAGAGTGGATGTTAGATAGCTCATTTATCGAGGTAGGCTATATACTATGTAGCATCAAGCTAAGACCAATGGGGGTGGAGCATCAATGAAGAATGTTCCAAATGTAACTATTACACGCGGACGAAGTCGAGGGCAGAAGCTAGTATGTTATATCGATGTATAAATTACTACCTTACAAAGTTTCGTGAAAATCTGTCTAGTAGTTTTTACGTAAATTTCTTCTCTTTTATGTTTTCTTAAAAGTAAAATAAACAGACATACAAATGTGATATATATGTAAAACATGGCCTAAATGTTATACCGGCGTATAAACCACTACCATACCAAATTTCGTCAAAATCCGTCCAGTAGTTTTTGCGTGAATCCTGTACAAACGACAGACAGACAGACAGACAGACCGACAGACAGACAAAAATTTTAAAAACTATAGAAATGTGTTTTGTCTTTGATTGTAAACCCTCCCAGAGTATTTTTTCTTTAAAATATTTAATGTACAGATTTCGTCCCGTGAGCCTTTTATCTTAATATATATAATATATATATTTCTTGTGTGCGTGTGTATGTGACTGAACTCCTCCTAAACGACTGGACCGATTTTGATGAAATTTTTTGTGTGTGTTCGTGGAGATTCGAGAATGGTTTAGATTCACAATTGGACCCGGCAGGTGGCGCTGCGATCGACTTTTAGGATTTTTTTTGTTTTCAAGGCAGGACAACGTCCGCCCGGTCCGCTAGTTATATGTATAGATGTATAGATAGATTTTAAGTTATTGTTTCATTAGTTCCTTATACAGTGTAAATGAGCACTGAGGTAGTTATATGGTGGGTTAAGATTCCAAATATGTTGCTGATGACAAACCTCATTTGGTACGCTGTTAGTATTTATATATCGTTACATGTTACTTTTAGTGGCGTGCGCGTCGTACTTACAATGGTCTTTAAAGAGCATTGCTATAATTGTACATAGTCTCACAATTTTATAATCCTTTAATACGATTTAAAAAAATGCGTGCGTAGCTGCGGGTACAGCTAATATACAATAATATCATAAACACGCTGCAGCATTTACACACGAATGTAATCTTTTAAAATAATCTAGTATGCTTATTGTTTATCAGAACATGGTCTCTCAAGTCTTGTTTATAATGAAACGAATTATTTGGTGAAAAGTCTATCAAAGCTAGAGCTGCAAATTTGGTGGTGGAATTAGGGTTCGTTTTACACAAAGACCATTATATGCTACCCGTTGTGCTACAGCTATTACAACTTACAATTCAGGTGTTTTGTAGTATGTTGTTCACATAATTATCTATACTAATATTATAAAGAGGTAAAGTTTGTGACGTTGTGAGTTTGTGACGTTGTGGCGTTGTAAGGGGTAATCTCAAGAACTACTGGTCCGATTTGAATAATTCTTTCAGTGTTATATAGCTCATTCATCGAGAATGGTTATAGGCTATATATCATCACGCTAAAGCCAATAGAAGCGGAGCACAGATGAAAAGTGTTTTAAAATCGAGATGTTTTTTTCTTTTTGAGAGCTTCTGCTGTGTGTCAGCCCTAGCCCAGAGTAGTAACTATTACTACGCGGACGAAGTCGCGGGCAGGGGCTATAATCTATATATTAATATTATAAAGAAGTAAAGTTTGCGAGTTTGTGACATTGTAGGGGGTAATCTCAGGAACTACTAAACCGATTAAATTCTTTTAGCAATAGAAAGTCACGTTATTTGTGAGTGTCATAAGCTATATATCATCACGCTAAGACCAGTAGGAGCGGAGCAACAATGAAAAATGTTTTAAAATCGGGGTATTTTTTCCTTTTGAGAGCTTCCATTGCGTCTTAGCCCAAAATAACTATTCCACGCGTGCAAAGTCGCGGGCAAAAGCTATTAACTAATTAGATTATCTATAATCTATACTAATATTATAAAGAGGTAAAGTTTGTGAGGTTGTAGGGGGTAATATCTGGGGAGTCGGAGAAAAATGGTCGAACGAAAACGTTTCTTACGAACGCTGCCTTAATTATGAGATGTATATGATTGAGTTCTAGAGAAAAGTTGTAGCTTGATGATGCCTATTACCGCCCAACGAAGTGGGCACGGGTCGGCTAGTTTTTAGTATAGAAGCAAATGCTAATTTAAAAATTCTCCTATCTAAATCTCTGAGCGCAACCTCAATGTTTGTAGCTAATATCTATATGTACTAAAATTCAGTTATTACGATATAGTTACTCACCTAGTCCATGAGAAATTAAACATTAATCAGACACTATGATACTTTTCAGCGTAATTTCTATATTTCTAGCTACTCTATACTATACAAAAAATTTGTTATCACAACAAAGATATGCACCTAGGCCATGAGAAATGAAACTTTCATCCGATACCGTGAGACTAAACATCTGAACCCAAACATGATGTTTCTAGCGATTATCAGTACTAAAATTCTGTTATCATGATACAGCTACTCACTTGGTCTATGAGAAATTATACTCTCATCTGATACGACAAGACTCAACCTCAGCTATAGTTTCTCGCTATTATAAATATTAAAACTCTTTTATCATGAAATAGCTCTCATCTGGTCCCTAAGATATGAAACATTTAGCTGACATTATCACACTAAGCCTCTGAGTGCTAGCTCGATGTTACTAACTATTATCTATACTAAGATTCAGTTACCACAATAAATACTGTCTTCATCAAACTTTAAAAAATTTAAACCTTGCTACTACACTAGGGGACTAGACATCTAAGCACAAACTTGATGTTTCTAGCTATTATTTAGGCTATGATCCAGTTACCACAATACGATTCCTCATGAGAATGTTGAGAAATTATACCTTGATCGGGCACTAAGGAGCTAAATATTTGAGCACAAATTCGATGTTTGTGTCTATTAGGTATACATATTTAGGTTTAGTTATACTGTTGTTGACGTAGTATGATCTTGAGAAACTATAATTTATTTTGGTACTATAACATCAAATATAACAATAAAGTAAATTTTCAAAAAAAAGTATTAACCGACTTCAATATCAATCAAAAACCCATAAGGCACTAAAAAGCGGAAAATAAATAGTTTATCAAATTAACCAAATTAAATAAAATATATGAATATGTGTGCTACCTAGAGATGTATTGGAAGTCGGTGCGAACCGAAAATCATATCATCTACATAGGTACAAAGTTTAAGTCCACTCTCGCGTCTCTGTAATACATTTCTACTTGGAACAAATTTGAAATTTCGATTGGCACCGACTTCCAATACATCTCTAGGTAGCACACATATTCATATATTTTATTTAATTTGGTTAATTTGATAAACTATTTATTTTCCGCTTTTTAGTGCCTTATGGGTTTTTGATTGATATTGAAGTCGCTTAATACTTTTTTTTGAAAATTTACTTTATATACTATGTAATGAAAATGTTATGTTGGGTATGTGTTAACTCAAAAACAGTTTCACTGGCTTCTATTCTATGAAACGTTGGAGACGGGGAGCGAATATCATTTCTCAACTAATCAGAAATGTCAAGAATACTTTTAGATATCGTAAAATACATTTTAAAAATATTTAATGAAACTTTCTATATGGTCAAATGCGTCGTTCAGAAATTGATAAGTCATTCAAATTATAAATAATACTATAATTATTATAGCTATCTTAAAAATCGGTCATCTATCTTTTATATATATATATATATATATATATATATATATATATATATATATCATTACATAGTATAAAACAAAGTACCCTACCGCGTCTGTCTGTCTGTCTGTTCGCGATAAACTCAAAAACTACTGAACGGATTTTCACGCGGTTTTCACCAGTACATAAAGCGATTCATGGGGTACGTTTTGGTATTTAATTTGTCTAGGATTTTTTGTAATTAGGGCGGGATAACGTCTGCCGGGCCCGCTAGTATATATAAAAAGAGAAGCTGACCGACTTAACGACTGACATATCAACGCAGGGCCTAAACTATAAGGGTTATAAACTTGAAATTTTGCACAGGGGTTCCTTTTATAACGTAGGGGAGCACTAAGGAAGGATTTTTGAAAATTCACCTCTAATAAGGGGCTAAAACGGAGGTGCAAAGTTAGTATGAAACTTTGCCGTTTTTGAATTCATTGGAATGAAATTCAGTATGAAGGTTCTTCATTGAAAGTCATGAAATAGGCGAAAAATATTTTTTCGAAAATCGTCCCTTAAGGGGGTAAAAGGGGGGTGCAAAGTTAGACTAAAAGTTCCTGATTTTCAAAGTTATTTCTATAAAATGTTGTATTTCGGTTATAAGTTCCTAATAATGATTATCGCCGATATCCTTTTTTTGTGAATTCAATCCCTAAGGGGGTAAAAGAGGTGTGCAAATTTAGTAGGTATAAAAGTTTTTCGTATTTACCTACATTATTTCAATGAAATTTTGTATTTAGGTTATTAGTTCCTAATAATTATTATTGGCGATATCCTACTCAGAGTTTAAAGTATCGGATTCGAAGCTGTCGAAACTCTTCTATTTACAGGGCCGCGCGCGCACAGATTTGCCACGGTGGTGCATTAGGTAGGGACGTATGTAGTCGACAAGTGGGCAACCCGAACGTGGGCAAACGTCGGTAATATTTTTTTGATACACAACATGTACCTATATTTATTTATATCTCCTACTTTCATAAATAAAATAGTAAAATATGTACATAATGATTCTAATTTCATTATAAAAGAACAATTTTAAAATAAAAAAATAGTGCGTGGAGTCCCTCTGCGCGGAAGAAGTAAAATTCGTAACGTGGAAATGAAAATAGAAAGGGGTAGAAGACAAACTTTATTAACAATGCTTACAATTCACAATTTATAGCATCTTTTAATTATCATTTTCGAGTGGAGAAACATCCAAATCTATAACATTTACAATGGGATTATGATATCTAAAGTAAGATACGAAATGTTTGATTATTTTTTTCGCTCTGTCTCTTTCTATTCCCCCTCCCCAGGAGCGTTGAAATTTTAACGCAACAGTGCTTTCATACCCCCTCCATGGTAGCGTTAAAAGTTTAACGCAATCTTGTTGGAAGTCGCATTAGAAGTTTCACTTCAATAAAATACTTTTATAAATATTATAAAATACCTACGTACCCTAAATGACTACCTCATATAATTATTAAATATGTCCACAGACGATCTACTGTAGGCTAATATAACTACCTTAATATCGCAAACGAAGTTGCGGGTAAAAGCTAGTATTCCAATAAAATAAAAAGGATTGTGTGGTTTTATGAAACCACTGTAAAAGTGAAACTTTTTTTCACACTACAGACATTTAACTAATAATAGTTTATACACTACACGGTCAGCTGCTGCGAACTATAGGCGCCGCCATATTGGCCCTGGCTGCTCTGACGAGCGCCTTTCACTTTATCCCTACTCCGCGGCCGACCATCACGCGACATGCAACACACAGACGAAAAAGTTTGAGACGATGTAATAAAAGTTTCACTTTAAAAAGTCGTAAAAATTTTATCACATAGCATAAAACAAAGTCCCCTAACGCGTCTGTCTGTCTGTCTGTTCGCGATAAACTCAAAAACTACTGAACGGATCTTTATGCGGTTTTCACCAGTGGATAAAATGATTCATGAGGAACGTTTTGATATATATTTGTCAAGGATTTATTTTAATCAGGGCGGGACAACGTCTGCCGGGCCCGCTAGTACTACATAAAAAGGCGAGTGGAGTTGAGGGCTATTGCTAATTATGAATAATCACAGAATTTCGGTGTCGTACTGAGATTTCATATGTACGTATATATCTTGTAAGAAGTTAGATTGTATGTTTAAGGGGGGAAGTCCATGTAGGATAGGATTTTTTTTTCTAATTTGAGCGTGTACTGACGAAAGGGGGAAGAAAAATTTCGAATATTTGCTGAGTTATAGCTATTTGAATGGAGTAAGCCGGAGCGCCTACTGTAAAGTAGAGAGTCAGGTAGTCGGACCGCCCCATATAAAAGGGTGCCTTCTATTATAATGACAATGCAATCCTTTTGTCCTATAACTGGAAATACTCTTATATGCAATAGTAAGTATGTAAATATATATATATCGACTTATACGTTTCTGTACGCGTGTAATATTACTATACTAATAAAGTTTAGTCGAGAAATATCGTTATTCTAGCCTGAAAATTCGTAGCGTTCAGTCGATTTTCAAGTATAAAAATGCCGAATTATAAAAAAGGTACGCGAGGCGATATTGCACGAAAACTTTCTAGAAAACGACATTATCAGGGCAATCAGTTTATGGATAAAGAAGGTAAAAAATTCGAAGCCAGTACAAGCCAAAATGAGAGTGCCAGCGGAAAAAAAAATCCATACGCGTGATATGGAAGATATTATTAACCCTTTGCACGGGTACAGAATAATTGAATTTTTTACGGAGTTTACAGCTTTATCTCAAATTGTGAAGTGCTCAGAGTGTAATCAAAAGATAAATTTCAGTGAGAGTGGTTGCAGAGGTCTCGGGTTTAAAATTGTTGCCAGGTGTCCATGTGGTGATAGAATGATAAATTCAAGACCTTTCATCAATAATGGATACGAAATAAATCGAAAATTAGTGTTTGTCATGAGACTTTTAGGCGTTGCAAGAGAAGGAATAAATGTCTTTTGTAATCTGATGGACTTATGCAATGGTTTGAGTCAACATTGTTACGCTAACATCGTAGAGCACATTTATAATGCAACTAAATTATCATTTGAGTCACTATCGCAGAAGGCAGTTCAAGAAGAGATAGAGAAAAATGTCGAATAAGGAAGGGAAAGAAATATTTTAAAAGTATCTGGTGATGGCACCTGGAAAAAGCGCGGCTTCAAATCAAAGTACGGTGTTGCAACACTCATCGGTTATTATTCAGGGAAAGTCATTGATTTGAGAACCAAAAGTAGTTATTGTCAAGGTTGTAATTACTGGAAAAAAGACTCATACAGAAGAATTCCGTAAGTGGTTTGAATATCACGAAGATGAATGTCAAAGAAATCACGAAGGTTCGTCAGGAAAGATGGAAGTCGATGCCATGAAAGAAATGTTCTCATCTTCTGAAAAAAAATTTCGAGTAAAATATGGTAACTACATTGGCGACGGAGATTCTAAAACATTCAAGGCTATTCAAGATTTAGAACCTTACGGTGATGAGCTACCTGTTTTGAAGAGTGAATGTATTGGCCATGTAGAAAAAAGAATGGGTTCTAGACTTAGAAATGTAAGAAAAGGAACTTTCAGGGAGAGGAAAACTAACTGATAAAGTTGTGAAAAAACTAACAAAATACTATGGTTTGAGCATTCAGAGAAATATTAGCAGTGTTGACGAGATGAAAAAAGCCATAATAGCAACTTATTATCATGTTTTTTCAACTAAAGAAGAACCGCGACATGAAAACTGCCCAGCAGGCGTCGATAGCTGGTGCAAGTGGCAAAAGGCTATTGCTCTAAATCAAGATCCTCGAAACGAAGATTTAACTCCATTACTTGGTGAAGAAATAAAACAGCATCTCTTACCAATATACGAAGATTTATCCAAAGATAATTTGCTTGAGCGATGCCTTGGTGGTCATACACAGAATGCAAATGAAAGTTTCAACGCGACAGTTTGGAGATTATCACCAAAACATCTGCATTCTGGACTGAAAGTAGTTGAAATCTCAGCATACATTGCTGCTGGAATATTTAATGAAGGTTTCAGTTCAGTATTAAGAATAATGAACCTTCTAAATTTGTCCGTTGGCACTTGTGCTAAAGTTTTTGCTTTCAATACAGACGAAGCGCGAATATCCCGACAGAATCGCAAGAGCCTTTCAGAGACAAAAGACGCTCGTACAGGTCGTAAACTACAGCTATTAGAAGAAAATCAGCTTTTTGAAGAGGAGGAAGGACTATCGTATGGACCTGGCATTGCTGATTAATGCGTAAGTAACTTAAACTAGTCATTTTCCTGTACTAAAACTTTAAACGCGATTATCTCGAAACTGTATTTTTAAAAACTGCTCGTGTTGTAACTCAAAAAGTTATAGACTCATTTGTTTGAAATTTGGCGAGGCCTTTATCTACATTACAACCGGAAGAATAAACCTAAAACTTTTGATATTTCGCGTTGATTAATTACTTTTTAGGGGTTAAAAATCTCACAAAAATAGCCCTAAATTCTAACTTTTTTTTCAAAGGCTTATTTTATAATGAATTTTATTATTTTTTTTATTTTTTTAGGTTTATCCTTTCCGTTAATATCTTATAAAAAGAAAACACTTCAATTTTTTTGTTTCAGATCGATAGATTGAGAGTGATAAATGCAGCAGTTTGGGACCTCGCGCCGTAGGCAGCCGACAAAAAATGATCCTGAGCCGCCATTTTGGAAAAAAAAAATATTTTTGTACTGTTAAAAGGTTACATAAACTTGTGTTAAAATTTCAAAACAATATAATTATTTTATCACCTTTAAAAATACGTTTAAAAAATGACCAATTTTGTGGCTTCTACATGGACTTCCCCCCTTAAGACACAGGAGGACGTGCCAGAACAAGGGGTTGTAGCGCGAGTCGCGTGGAGTCGGTCGCGGCCCTTCGCTTGGTTCTCGTCGAGTGAACGAACGAGTTGAGAGTTGCCGTCGCGAATCTGTCGGGTCGGTTCGGCTCGTATCGAGGTGAAGGCCTTCATACGCCTCGAAACCACTCTCATTATTTCGCTCTGATTGTTCTTATAACTTTTCTAATGGTAATTGTAATTAACAATGCCAGAGGTCCCGAGTTCAGATGCAATCGGCTACCGGTAATATAGTCTTCTTCTACTCTACTTGAGCCAAGCATGAGCGGATTCGATATTAAAATAAACAAAATTTTTTATTTGTAGATTTTTATTAACAATCACAATAATGTATTAACAAACCTTACAATTATACTTAATATCAAAAATACTACATATTCACTGTGACCTGTCAAGTTCTCGAGGGCAGTTGAAGCGACACATCCGTTCGGTTCGGCTCGATTTGGCCCCGCACCACCGAACATACACAGAAACGGTCTATAGCAATACTTTTAATAAAGCTTATTCATATTTTCTTGAATATCTATCTCTTGAAACTGTTCCTACATGACGTGTTCCTGAGCTTCGCATTAATACGATACCGCATCCATTTTAATCCAATATTGGAATGAACAAATTCGAGTGGAAGGTTCTACTACGGTTATACTCGTTTAAAACATTTCTCACTATATATTCTCTACCTACAATTAGTTTAACAACTTAACTTATAACAGTATCATATTTAGATATAAACTCACGAAACTTAATTAGTAATAAAGTGTATCGCGTATCGCGATCCCGGTATACCGGGTATAACTATAGTTGCGCGGACTGCGCGATATTAACGTAGCACATATAAATGTTCTCTTCCGTTATACGGACCTTTATTAAGTATATCACGGGCATCACTCATAATGACATTATCAGGAGAGGGCAAGACGACAGACATAGCGTTGTCAGGTAGTGATAGTTAGGTTAGGCTCAATTCACCAGCTGACCATATTAATAAATATATTATTGTGGAATACTATATTAATGTGATAATATACTTTCGCTCCGATAACGGAGAATGATAAACATAAAGCCGTGTTCAACTCACACGATATAACGCTGTATCACGTGTTATCGTGTAATAATACGTCAGATATTATACAATTCGGTTTGGAGTGGCGCGGCTATACTGAACCCGTGGAAAACCCTTATAAGAGTGTTGTATGGACACCTATACCCTCTGAATGTAATGTTTGTAGAATTTGGGACGGAAACGTCATGATCTGATGACAATCGAATCACGGGACACCAACGTAACATTTAAATAGTTGTTCCCAACATGGAGCGGAGCACCTGTTAACCGTCCTAGCGCCCTCGATGGTGCGACATTTAAAGGTTTTATACTGTTTTGCAAGTAAAACAAACAGACAGACATGGTTTATGGTTCTGGTACTAAATTCTACCTTTGATACGGTTATTTTGGCTCCGTACAAGAAGTGACGCCACACCAATCTATCACGATACAGTGACACTGCATTCAGTAGTTTCCTGGACACACCACACTGCACTCCACACACGTGCACACTCACACGGTATATACACTGGTTCTGTAACGGACCCTTTTTCCTTTTTGATTAGTTAGTCTTAGCCGAAATTGTCTGACTCTATATACAAGTACGCTTTAGTGTGGTACACACGAAGGTACGCATATCTGTCTCACTAAAGTATACATGTATGGTTAATTTCGATCAGATGGTTAGTTATAGTTCGATTTGCATTGTATTCAAGGCAACAACCCAAGCCGCGGTCCAGCCACTCTGGCACCATTGAGTTTGTTGCTATTCGGCTGAGTGCCCTAAGCGCTCGCCCTAAAAGTCCGGTGAAGCTGTGAATACCCGTCAGGCCAACAGCGTTTAGTCAGTTCAAAAAAAAAACAATGATATTATAAGTGAAAAAGAAATAAGTATATGTTGCTTGCATCTTACCGCGTGGAATAATAACAATAAAGAATAATTAAACAGAAACGAGATCTTGCTTTATTATAATATATGCATAATCATAGATTCACGAATGATTTTATTTGTAACGTCGTATAGGAATAATAAACGAGTGAAAGATCATTGAACATATATAAATGAAAATATAAACAATGTTATTATACAAAAATAATTTATATGAATATATTTTCAGTGATATTTTAGCATTGCTCAATTTTGTTTTAATTTGTACTATTATTTGGGCGCATATAATTTCATTTTATATACAGGAGTTATGCACCAAAGATAAAGAAAAAGATATATCGTTAACTTAATCAAAACAACTATATTAGTAGTCAGATGAAGGAAAGTGCCGTGGTTAGACAAAAAGTGGCCTGCTATCAAAAGTTCTTTGGGGTGCTTTCTCACTATTGACGTTTGAACTAGGTACACTGAAGAAAGAAATAGTTTAAATGGTAAATGTTTTATTGGTAAAATGGTTATTAATATTCAACCGCTACCATTAGGTAAATAGCGAACAGTGGTGGTGAGCCGCTCGTGGTTGATTGCGAACTGAAGTAATACAAATATATTGTCTTAATAATAAAATGTAAAAGTGCACGCACTGCACAAATCATATAGAATACCTAAAGAGCAGTTCGGTTGTGTAACTCCGAACATACACTCTCATCGTTCCTAGTCCATGATCAAGATATTAAAGGGCACGCTAGAAACAGTGTAGGTACTTTAGTAAAAATTAAATAATATATCAGTGATCATAACAATATGTTACAATTTTAATATACTTCACTCTGTATGTTGTCGTGCAATAGTGTATACATAGTGTTCTTAGATATCATTTTAATATTTAGGCGATAAATATATCTGTCTGTATCACACTTGGTCGTAGTATTTCGTGTTCGTGAAATATTAATTAATTCGTGGTAATAATAATACACATTATATGTGAGTCATTATTGAGAAGTTTTGCTTGTACAGTTTGTGTTATGTTTCATACCACGTGATGACATTTCTTATAATGTAGTTCCTATAAATTAGGACATTTAGTCAAACAACACTATGTTTTCTTTAACGCTGAGACGATTCTGAGCTTAGATTCTCTAACTAGCCAGGTTTCAACGTCTCAGTATCGGAGCACTTACAACCTTTTTACTTATAATACAATATCATTGTGCCGCACCAACCAAACCAACATCTATGAAATGTGCGCGAGAATCGCGGTGACGTGGGTTCTATCACATGACGCTGTGGCACAGCGCATCTTGCGAGACGGCTACACCACAAGCTTCTCACGCACTACACACACTACACACATAAACACAGGTACATTACGAACGAAAATGTATATTTTTGTTGAAACTAGTCAACTGTGTATAGTTCCGTATGAGTTAAACGATCGCTACAATAGGTATAGATATTGTGACTTGTGACGTCACACGTAGCGCGCTGTCCTCCCACACACGGCTGGGCCGCGCCCCACCTCAGGCACCGAGCATCATGTGTAATCCTACGTCGGATACGTACTTACCTACCTTAAACTTATACGTTAAACGTACACGTTGTAATAGCCTGCGGGATATGAACTACACTGATGTGACTGATATGAATAACATTTGTAATTGAACGACTGCGTTGTGGGTGTGCACCGTGCAGCCACATGTCCCCGCTCTCGCCCCTCGTCCCTCACCCCCCGTCTAGCCCGGTAACGGCGCTTCCTCGTAGAAGTCCGGCTCGTCGTCCTTGTCTATGTCTTTCTGGGCGCCGTCCAACTGTCAATACGCAAAGCGCAAATATATAAAAATAGTTGAATTCACAATGCCAGTGTCGTTATGTAAACACAAGTGTAGGAACTGTTCATACAGTGAGAATATATACTGACCGCTCTGAGCTGTAGCGGCGTGAACACGTAGCCGAGCGAGATGCGCAGCGGCACCATCAGCACCAGGAAGAATGGTAGCGCCAGCGAGAACCGCGACGACTTGACCCCGTACAGCAAGCACAACCCGGCGACCTGCAGCAGCGTGTAGAGGTGCATGCGCAGAGTCGGCACTCTCCTCACGTACGGCACCTGTGGGTGATGCTTCACCGGCTTCAGCAGCAGGATGCAGCGGTCCCACAGTTGTATGCCTCCCAGAGCAGAGATACCCATGTAGAGAAACACTCCGAACAGCACAGCCATCGGCACTAGCCGGAGCCAACTCGAGGCGAGGACCGATAGTCCCACCAGGATCGCCACCAGCAGCCCGGTTAACCGTTGCTCTGCAACATCACCCACAAGTTACGTCACGAGTCATGTTTCATTGAAACAAATACAGTTGCAAACATTGCTGACCTTCCAAACAAACAACTTAACTATATACGAATTCGCTTAGTGAACGCGAGCCAGAACCGAAATAGAATATTCGGAAAAGTGTGGAAAGCTTCAGTGTGCACCTCCGCATGAGGTCCCACGAGTCCACGAGTCAACCGCGCACAGCACATTCGCGGGGCTCGAATGAATAATATGTTAACTTCTTAAGTGCTACTCAAGCACATTCTGCTTCTAGCTTACACATGCTATAAGATATACTATAATAATTAATTAAGATATTTATTATGCTCCATCTATTTCAATAATTATTACTTACAGAAGCATCGTAAGAAGTCGATCGACATTCAGTTATATTCTATATATGTATAGTTTTGTAATGAAGCATACGAGGTGCGTGTTAATCAAGTGGAAAGGATACAAACCTGTTCTTAGGACTAATCTGTGTTAAACAGCGCAACTAGCGTATATAGACTCCGCGTGACACTAACTACAATATAAGGAAAGGAACAATGTAACAAGTTAATTTAGCACTCTCTTTGAAACAAAAGATTTTTGTTCTAAATAATAGATTTGTACAAAATATTAAACAGAATATATAATAAAAATCATATGCAGATGTAAGGGATACGGTAAATACCTACCGGTTACAGTGCACCCACAACACGATACGTAAGCTAAATGACATGTCAATCATGCCAACCAGGTAATTTCGCAGAGCATTTCGCTTCGGACACGACGCCAAGATTTTAGAGCACTTTCGTTACAGATTCACTCTGATATAAATGTGGGCAAACGCTGAGCGCTGTCCAACGAGTACTTGACGTAAACATAAAGTATTTCATAATGTTTAAATTCAAACTCCAGTGTGTTTTTATGTATTCGACCTATTCGAAACACATGAATATCATGAAACTTACACTCGGTTGTCATTAAAGCAGGTACCACATTATAAAATATGTATACGTACATACTCGGTATTTATTCGTATCGTCCACTAATTTAAGAAAAATATACATAGTATAATGTAGGTATCAGGGAGACGTCGCCAACTATCAGAAAACAAGGACCACCTCCAGTGATTTTTCAAAGAACATTAGATTTGTAAGTTTTTCCAAACTTATACAATGTAAAAATTGTCTTCCAGAACAATGAATATTCTGATATCAATTTCCGAGTTATTTGTTCGTTGATCACAAAACTTCTATAATATTACTACATTAGAGTAAGATCACGTCAAGCGGACCCCCTTTTCCCACTTGATCATGAAATTAAAATTAATATATTTCAATATAAAGTAGTCACTATCAATAATGAAACCCTAAAACGGTTTTTAAAAATTTTTATTTTTACATTTTTTTTGTAAATGAAAATTTTGGAGACTTTTAATTAAAAAATAGATTACAGAGAAACCGTTAACGATATTTCAACGAAATTTTCAGGATTTGTTGTTTAATATTTACAGTTTAATAAATAGTCGATAATTCGAAATTATTTATTTAGTAACATATCTATATCTATCTATATCTATTCTATTACATATAATAAAAATGAAGTGTCTGTATGTAATATCAAAATAACACTTTTTTACTGATTGGGTGTGTTGTTGTAATAAACTTTTAAATAAACAAATGAAAATTGTAATGTCTTCGCCCTCAAATTATGAAAAAAATTTTTTTCAGGAACATGCATTATATATTAAAGTTTAATATTTTGAAAGAAAATTTCACTGCCCGCCCTTAGTTTAAGCAATATTAATATATTTATCCCAGAGCGGCGAGCACTGTCAGCACAGCGATCAGGCGCGCGCTGTAGACACTGCCTAAACGTCAATCAGTGTTAATAAATACTAATGAGTTTTTACAATGACAAATAATTATATTTATACATGTTTACAGTGAACAACATATTTTTTGTTAATTTCATGCGGACGAAGTCGCGGGTTACAGCTAGTTTAAAATAGAATAACCTAAATGACATCCTATAAGATCAGCTATCTGCCGGTAAAAGTCCCGTAAAAATCGGTCGAACCGTTTCGGAGATAGCACTGCGGGCGAAGCCACAGTTAACAGCTAGTCTAAATTAAAATAGACTAAATTACTTATAATGTTTGCTATCTGCCGGTGAAAATTCCGTGAAAATCGGTCCAACCGTTTCGGAGTTAGCATTGCAGACGAAGCCGCGGTTAATAGTTAGTCTAATTTAAAGTAGCCTAAGTAACCCGCTGTAATTTCAGCTATTTGGCAGTGAAATTTCCTGTTAAAATCAGTTCAGCCGTTTCGGAGATTACCCGGAACAAACAGACAGACCGACAAAAATTTTAAAAATTGCATTTTTGTTATCAGTAGCGTGTATACTTTCACACCCAATCAGTAAAAAAGTGTTATTTTGATATTACATACAGACACTTCATTTTTATTATATGTAATAGAATAGATATAGATAGATATAGATATATTACTAAATAAATAATTTCAAATTATCGATTATTTATTAAACTGTAAATATTAAACAACAAATCCTGAAAATTTAATTGAAATATCTTTTACGGTTTCTCTGTAATCTATTTTTTTATTAAAAGTCTCCAAAATTTTCATTTGCAAAAAAATGTTGTAAAAATGAAAATTTTAAAAACCGTTTTAGGGTATCATTATTATATATTATAACTAGCGGGCCCGGCAGACGTTGTTCCGCCCTGATTATAAAAAAAACCTTGACAATTTATATACCAAAACGTTCCTCATGAATCACTTTATCGACTGGTGAAAACCGCTTGAAAATCCGTTCAGTAGTTTTTGAGTTTATCGCGAACAGACAGACAGACAGACGCGGTAGGGGACTTTGTTTTATACTATGTAATGATTTAATATATTGTTATATATTATATATAAAGTTAAATATATAATGTATCATTAATTATATTATATATTATATTATACTTTATATTGAAATATATTAATTTTAATTCTATGATCAAGTGGGAAAGGGGGGGGGGGGTCTACTTGACGTGATCTTACTCATTGCAATTAAATTTATTCCTAAAAATAAAAAGTGACACAATTTCACTAACAAAGTGATTACTACGAAATCAAAAAATGTTTGTTTGACAACTATTTAAATAAATAACGGTAATATTATTATTATAGTTCTAGTGAGTTAAATATTAGTGCTATAGTAGAAAGTTGATAATCCAAGACGGCTGTTAAAAAATTGAAACGTGTACGTTAAATTTATTTAAAATAGGTATCTATAATACTTACTGAGTATTAAGGATAGAACAAATGTATCCGTGTAGTGATACGGTCCTGCGAGTCGCTTTCTGTACTGTGGCACAAGTTAATTAGAACGCGTCGCGTAATACTGGGTACCTTTGACTTGGACGATATGTGGCTTGTCTCCGGGCGCGTGTGTCGTGGACATGACGGTGAGCGCGGACACGTGGCTCACGGAGCGCACGGTCGCCACGCACTGCCACGGCGCACCGAATATACCGCAGAGTGCATTCACTCCCGACATTATCACGATGTCCATATGGAAACCGCTGCCCTTCTGTAGCTTGCGCTCCGGTTTGTCGATGATCAACCTGGACACAGAAATCATTCAGTGACGGTTGGACGGTCGCGTCCCCCACCCCTCTTTACTTACTCTGCAATATGCGTCTCCATGAACACTATAATATACACCATGAGAGCGGGCAGCGCCATAGCGAAGGCCGCCCACGCAGGAATCGTCTCGAGGCCGGGGTTCAGAGGTACGAGCCAGGAGCGCTCCGTAGTGGGGTTCAGTCCGGCCGGCACCCGCAGCGTCTCCGTCCAGACCGGCACCGCGCACGACACCCCGACCATCAGCACTATCGCTATCGGGACCCCGAAGTCTCCGAGCGCCCGGCGAGCCTGCATCCACACAACACCAGTATCAGTAAGCGTCACGCAATGGACCTACTGCACGTACCATCCCACCCGAAACTCACGCTCCTGCCGAGGAACTTTCCGTTGCGGAAGATGCGCAAATAGTAAGCGATGATGAAGGTGGCCAGCGTTAGCATCGTGCAGAAGAGCGCAGTGTTCGGTTGCGGCGGAGAAGGCGCGGGCGGCGTCACGTTTGGTGAGGTCGAGTTCCCGGTGGTGCAGTAGTCGGCGCCGAGCGGGTGCGCTCGGTACACTGCTATGGTACTCGTTATCGGTTCCGATATGAATATCAGTGATATTAGAAATGCGAAGATATCCTCCGTGAACCTACGCATAAATATATACATATATCTTTATATATACATTTCTTCTGTACGTGTGTATGTCACTGAACTCCTCCTAAACGGCAGGACCGATTTTGATGAAATTTTGTGTGCGTATTCGTGTAGATCCGAGAATGGTTTAGATTCACAATTGGACCCGGTAGATGGCGCTGCGGTTGAATTTTTGTTTTTTTTATTATCAAGGCAAGACAACGTCCACCCGGCCCGCTAGTATATACATATATATATATATATATATATATTTAAACTTACACACCTTCCATTTTACGATGTGAGGTAACACAATGTGGAAACCTCCTCTTACAAGACGAACCAGTACAGTATAATCTTGTTTTATATATAAATCATAAATTATTTTTCGTTGCCATCCTCATTCGTTTATCCAATCTAAATAGGATTGGCATGTACAAGCTGTACCCGCGACTCCGTCCGAGTGGAATCTAATGTAAAAAAAAGTGCCTAATAAAATCATCTGAATATATTAAGTCAATTAACTTATCAACTTTTATCTCGTACCTAAGTCGCGTCGTCACTAAAATTGCAATAACTTTTGATAGAGTGAACTAATTTTAATGAAGCCAAGATTAAATGTCATTCGAGGATATGCTTTATGATTTTCTTGGCATATAGATTAACAAAATATTAAAATCGTAATGAATACATTGTATTGTACGACTTTACACATATTATAGTAATTTCTGAAAGAGCCCGCACTGTTAACTGAGACCAAATATAGGTACTTAGTACAGTCATAAATGCTATCATAATTTTTTTAATTCTATTATTCGAATATTGAAACTATATTTTGCAAAATATAACGTTCGCACTTTAATTTTCAAAGATAAAGTTGTCGCAAGAGTCGTTCGTGGTTATCCCATTGCACCGTAATGGTTACGTCCCAAGAAAGATTTTGAACATTTTGCAAAAAATGGGAATAACATTACGGTTTGTTCATCACAGTATCAAACGTTACATTGAAGCTTCAAGCTGCGAATATCGTAAGAGGAGCGGCCGACTTCGCACAGCTAGGACACCAGAAGCCAAAGCAATAAGGGCACGAAATCCTGTGCTTAGGTAATAATTCATAGCTCCTCGGATGTGGTTAAGCAGAACCACGACCAAAAGAGTGTTAAATGAAGACCTAGGATTACGAGTTTATTGTAAAAATGAAGGACATTAATTAAACGAGCATTTGAAAAAAAATAGGTTGGAAAAATTCCAAATTTTTTATAGCGGTACGCGGGAGAAAAATACCATGAAATTTTGTTTTCGGTCAAAAAAAATTTTAACATCTAAAAAAGTTATAACAAACCAAATGCTAAGGTGTACGGCCCTACAGTAGCAAAGAAGCGAGCGGGCGTAATTCCGAGGATCCTGCGAGTGTGTAGGGTGTAAAAACCGATAATTTTGTGTACCATAATACCAGCCTAGTGGCCTACAAAATTCCTAACCAATATTCGAATAAACAGACACAGAATGAAGGGGTGAGGAACAAGTTCTTGCCTTACATATGTTTTGGGTGCTCGTTTCTGGACATAAAGTTGTTTGTTAGGGCATAATTATTTTATTTCTGTTTTACAATAGTGTTGTTGTGCAACTTAAATGAGTGCTAGAACGTGGCTGGCTCTCAAAGTATTTTATAAATATAATACAATTCAAATGTGCAGGCCCGCACATAATAAGTAGCGTGGCATACAAATAAAACTTACGAAATGTACGTAACCGTACCCAGAATACTGCAGGTGGATTCTGCGCTAGCTCATAAGGCATCGGTGCACGTAAAACTGACTAACCGCCCCTGGAATTGATTTCGTCCGGCATCAAGACTGGCCTCCTTTTAGTCCAGATTTATACATACTGGACTATAAGATATGGTAACATTTGGGCGAGAAAGCCTGCGCTAAACCTCATCAGAATTTGGAGTATCTCCGAGCGTATGTGGTTAAAGCAGCAACAGAAACAGACTGAATGTGGTGCGTGTTGCGATCGATGATTGGCCATGTTAATTAAGGGCATGTATTCAAAATGGGGGAGGATATTTTCAGTAATGTAAATAAACTTGTATTGTACATTTAGTTCCTTTTCATTTCAAATATAATCTTATAGAAATTATCAAAAAGTTTATAATAAATTGCATCTAAAGTTTTTGGCAGAATTATTTGGCAGATTAACTCGACTAGGTATATACTTCGTGACAACCTTAAACACTCATTCTGTTGGCTAGAACCTCACACAGAAGCTAGACAACGACCTTAGCATTACCGAAACATTAACATTAACGAAAACATCTTTAAATATAGTATATTATAATTATTCTTTGGTACGTGTGTATGTGACTGGACTCCTCCTAAACGGCTCGACAGATTTTGATGAAATCTTTATGTTTCAGTGGACTCAAGAATCGTTTAGATTAACAATTGGACCCACTAGGTGGCGTTGCGACCTGATTTCAGGGTTTTTAATCATTTTCAGGACAGGACAGCGTCTACTGGGGCCGCTAGTACCCTTATACTTAGTCTGGCCATAACTACTGTTACATTTAAAAATAAACAAAATATTACATTTGAATTTGGAATCTACCATTTTTATATGATTATTAATGAATAATCTTAATAATTAATTAATTAATTATTAATAATTTTATTAATAATTTTATTAATAATTAATTAATTATTAATGAGTTTTCTCATTTTGGCGCGAATACATTGTACAATATTTTGCGATGTTAAAATGGAGTGGGGTGATAAAGAGAACCGAATCGCTGTGATTGTATTACACAAAGTAGGTATGGAGCCAAATGTAATATTTAAAACTCTCCATACACTTGGTATTAGTAAAATGTTTGTGTACCGGACTATTAATAGGTACAATGAGACCTCCTCTATTTGTGACAGAAAAAGATCTGGCCGTCCACGTAGTGTTAGTACGAAAAAGGTGGCCAAAGCAGTAAGGGAAAGAATTCTAAGAAATCTTGTCCGAAAGCAAAAGATTTTATCTCGGGAGATGAAGATAGCACCTAGAACCATGTCGCGTATTTTAAAAGATAACTTAGGGCTTGCAGCCTATAAGAGATGTACTGGTCATTTCTTAACTGATAGTTTAAAAAAGAATAGGGTGGTAAAATCGAAACAACTACTGAAGCGGTACGCAAAGGGAGGTCACAGAATTTTTTTTACAATTGAGCAACATTTTAACAAACAAAATGACCGTACTTATGCTCAAAGCTCTAAGGAAAGTTCCCAATTAGTCGACAGAGTGCAACGTGGGCACCATCCGACTTCAGTGATGGTTTGGTGGGGTATTAGCTATGAAGGAGTGACTGAACCATACTTTTGTGAGAAAGGTATCAAAACATCGGCACAAGTGTATCAAGATATCATTCTTGAGAAAGTAGTGAAGCCTCTCAACAACACCATGTTCAATAACGAAAAATGGTCCTTCCAGCAAGACTCGGCGCCGGGTCATAAAGCTCGGTCTACGCAGTCTTGGTTGGAAACGAACGTTTTGGACTTCATCAAAGCTGAAGACTGGCCGTCGTCTAGTCCCGATCTTAATCCGCTGGATTATGATTTATGGTCAGTTTTAGAGAGTACGCCATGATAATTTGGAGTCCCTAAAACAATCCGTACGATTGGCAGTGAAGATTTTTCCCAGGGAAAGAGTGCGTGCTTCTATTGATAACTGGCCTCAACGTTTAAAGGACTGTATTGCAGCCAATGGAGACCACTTCGAATAAGCTTTTTATATTTTAAATTGTTTACTATTTATGTATTCAACTAACACACTGTAAAAGTAATAAATATTATTTGCAATAGAAAACTTGTTTTTCTTTGTTTCAGTAAATATGGCAAGACTAGGTATAGGCAAAAACCACTGGCCTAATACACCATCGTTCGTGACAGCATACACCGAATATACGAACGAACACTCAAACGCAATGACGGAAGAACTCGGAACTCGCTAGCCAATATTAATCAGTCGCTCGTCTCCGGTACTTGTGCAGAACAACACGTAATCTATTCTGTACAAACTGACTGTGACTTGGAGCCGAAGTAATCTCTTGTATTTACTAGAGCCTGCACCAAGTAACTTTTACTTATACCATTCCCCATTTCCGTTCCCTGTCTCTGTCTGTGTTTCTCTAGTCCTCCAGATTACTTTTACAAAACAGAAAATACATTATCACTACACCGACAAACATGTATTGAAAATACGAGTGAATAGATTGAAATAAAAGAAAAATACATGTCTCACGTATCTTTTGCACAAATCAGCTGATTCATGCGTAAAAATGTAACAATATTCATATCGGTATAAATAAATACACATAACGAAATGAGAATGGAATCTGTTGGAAGTTTTATTTATTCTTAAATTGTTGTTGCTCTTAAAACGAAAACAAAACATGCAGCTAATAAGTGTGACTGACTGACGGACCGTACGATATAGGTATAAATAAATAAATATATATTATTCACCCGCTATGCATATTAACAAATTGACTTGTGCAAGCGATGTCGTCTCTTCCACTGACTCTACCATTCGTTATATTTATTGGAATTTGAACATAACTACTTATGCTAAAAATGTAAGCGATAGGTACGTAGTTATCGACTTTCTACTATTTTATTTTCTAACTAGCTGACCCGTGCAACTTCGTCTGCACCAAATCGGTTATCACTGGTGTCAATTGTATTTTTAAACGCGAAAAATTTTAATAAATCTAAAACCTTATTGTAGCCACACCTACGGTTTCCAATTGTGAATCCAAACTATCAAGGGACTCACTCAAACATATACCCAGATGGTATGTGGTATGGTTTTAAAATAAGCCTACAACCCGTTCGTGGCATCATCTACCGGGTTTCATTAAAATAAAAACTAACCTACGTATATTGGCGGTAATGTGAAAAAGCTTTAGAGGTCTATGGACCCCCAGGTTCTAACGAAGTTCCTTTCCCTTTTTTGTAGACGTTTACTATACAGTCAGTAGAGTTTACATTATAAAATATCAAGTTGATAGAGTTAAATTATAAATTAAACGATAAAATATATTCATAATATATATTTCTTGTGTGCGTGTGTATGTGACTGAACTCCTCCTAAACGACTGGACCGATTTTGATGAAATTTTTTGTGTGTGTTCGTGGAGATTCGAGAATGGTTTAGATTCACAATTGGACCCGGCAGGTGGCGCTGCGATCGACTTTTAGGATTTTTTTTGTTTTCAAGGCAGGACAACGTCCGCCCGGTCCGCTAGTATATTCATAAAATAAATAATGATAAATGAAACACTTAATGATATCATAACTATTTTCAACTTGTATTAAAACTTTTTCACACTCCATTGTATTGAAGAAAAAAATAAATATTAAAAAGATATGAGCACGACGCGTCAAAATGTCACTTGCCTGTAACTATTTGTCTAAGAGCTAGGCGACGGTTTCGACAAAGAACTTCAATAAGCCAGTTTTTTATATATCTTTATGTTCTTCCGAACAGCGTGTGGGCTACCTGGCTGCCGGTAAACGTTGCGTTTATTAGTGCATATCGCACCTTTACAGGCAAAAATATTGATTTTTATATAATTTTTGAACGTTTTGTTTTTTACTAACTTTGAAACGCCACTAAAACATGAAATTATTATTGCCAGACATTTTTGTTATTAACAATAATGTGCCCGATGCTATTTTTTTGTAAATAAAATAAAGTATGTTCAAACCATGTTAAGATAGCTGTAATTTTAATATTATTATTATTTTTTTAACGAAGGCTTAGTCGCCTGGGAGACTATATCGCCTAAGTGACATACAACTATATAACAATAAGAATGATAATAAACTTAACAATAGCTTATATTAATTTTGTACAATTCTTTAGCATCTTTCGAAGTGGGGTCAGACAATAACGAATTGTACAAACCAGTATGGAACGAACCAGAGGCATTAAGCCGAGATCTAATATCTTCGTTTCGAACACATTCTGCCAGGATGTGGTGCACATCATCGATGAGCTCACAACTCTGGCAGAGTGGTGATCGTACTTTACGCTTCAGGTAGGCGAACTTTTTACACGGGATGTGTTCTGAGCATAATCTTATTCCTGTGATTGCTTCCCGACGGCAAATCATACTGTCATCAATCCATGGTGACCTTAACGGGGGTGGCTGAATCATTCTGTACCATATTCGTTTTGTTTTAGAACGCTCATCAAA